>JANPYM010000009.1:1383613-1441798 GCA_025890175.1 Ciborinia camelliae
GTTCAGGTCTGTGAGCGAATCCTTAAAAATGTCAACGTTCGTACAATTTCATTTCCCCTTTCCTTTATCTTTGTTAGGCGTCATACAGACTACTTAGGAGATTTTTATGAGCAATGCCCCCAGCATTGTGGGTTCTTCTGTTTCATGGCTGAAATGATACTAATTATGCCAAAGAAATGCGTGAATATACTTAGTGATTCCGTTACCTTGGCTGTGACCTTGGGAAGCTTTATAAAGACTCGGTCAGACCAAAAAAATTGCGCTACGTCTTCTGGCACACGTAAGTCATCCTGCTCCATTAAACCTGTGAATATGGTTGAAGAACTGTATCTTCAACACGTCGCTCTTGGAAACAGCTCAATTCCTCGAACTTAGCAGTAAATATTTAGATCTCTATGCTGACTTGAACTTAGTGCTTGATATTTCATGGGTATATTATGCGACTGGAAGGAACTGTGACACGACTGCCGAAGTGGCTACTATTCAAGGAGCTATCTTGAAACACCTGAAAGCAGTTGAAAATAATTCAATCTGCAACACGGATTGTGTCAGACTTACCCACTCAGGTACCTGGAGCGGCTTTCTTCTCTTTGGACCAGCAACCGCTTTTGATACCAACACATATTGTGGAAGTGATCTCTCTTTCGGATCGTGCACATCCGGAGGAAAGAATGACATATAAACCTACACTAAGCTCGTATTAGCATGGGACTTGTTGGAATTGTGGTGGGTTCTAACGAGTATGTGCTGTGGTTTCCTTGTTCTGTTGAGGCGGTGTTGGAAATAAAAAGTTGGAGCGGGTTGGTTGAAGTATTGGTGAAGATGGGGTATTTTCAAAGCTTATGGAGTTGATATGCTCATTCTGTTTTATTCTTGGGGGGGGGGTTGTTTTGGAAGAGGGGTCTGTTCTAAAGGAACACTTCTAGTCAGTCCTTGTAGATAGCAAAGTGGCAGCAACAATTCAACATCACAACGCTACTAAAACTAAATTTTCCGAGAGACGTCGAAAACGAGTTTGATTTGACTACCAATAAAATCAATAAAGTACCGTCTAAACTCATTCATAAGAATACACACTAAACCCTTATCCACTTTGCTGATTCTTCCAATTATATGTTTTGTTGAGCCCAACACACCTAACCCAGAACTAAATCAATCGGGTTTAGTGTGTATTCTTATGGGTGAGTTTAGACGGTATTAAACCCTTTTTAATCCCTAACTTTGTCCCTGGTAAACACCCACAGAGTCTGAAACGAAACCTTTCCACTTCGTTTCAGATTCACGTGAGGCTAAAAGAATCACGTGAGCCGATCGCAGTAAAATGGAGGGGTCGGTTTTTGTTCCTGCCCCGTCTCTCCAGCTTGATCAAGTCTATTTAAAGGTTCAGCTCTCCTGACCCTTCTTTTAGAACTAGATCTAGATTTTCATCAATACGAATAGTTGCATTACATCATCTTTGCTTTCCAAGTCGTCTTCGTGATCAAGCTATCTTTTTATTGCCCACATTATTATGATGTGGAGTTGTATGCGGAATCTCCTCTTCTCAGATTAAGAGCTTCCGGCAGAACCCCACCTGCTGGGTACCTAGTAACCTTGGTTTGTACAAGGTGCCTGCCTTATCAGCCCCATAAGGCGATGGGTAAGGTTAAGAAAAACAAAGTAGGTAGCGATCGATATAGATCCATCAACAGGTTTAAGAAGCTGGTTGGAGAATAGATTTCTTTACGGCGAAATGATAATATAGCCGAGGAACAGGTAGTCAGCATATTGATTACTAGGTAGTTTAATAACCTGCTCGTTAAAAGAACGGCTATTATTTTATATAAATATCAGCACTTCTTTAATGATGTTACTTTTTTATTATAGCTTTTTTTTTACATCAAGTTAGTTTCCTGCTTTTTTGTTTTGCTATGCCGAAACTTTAGAACTGCCAACAGTGCTGTATACAGGCTAATATTCTCGCAGCGCAAATACTCCTTTGATATCTTTTACATCCTTAACCCAACATGCGTTTTGCAATACCAGCTTTCCTCGTGATGTGTTGCATCTCATCAGCCTCCTCGTGGGAACTTAGCCCCATTCCAACCTTCAAAGGGCAGCGGATTACCGATGAATGGATTAAATACAATCCAGCACCTGTCAACACAGGTTTGACGGTCTATGAACGGACCGTTGCAGCTACTAGCGTTAGTACGAATTTTATTTCCCCCTCCCCTTCCATCTTTGTAAGCGAAACAAAGATTTTTTATAAACAATGCCCAGCGTTGTGAACTCTCCTTCTTTCTAGAAAAAATGATACTAATCCTGCCGAAGGGTTACCTGAGCATCATCGGCGGTCTCACTGCCATCTCCAAGACCATAGCATCCTCGATCAAGGCTTTATCAGAGGACCGCAAATGCGGCAAGATTTATGACTCATGTAAGCCACTCTCTGCTGTTTAATCTGTCATCTCCTCAGGAGTAAATTTCAAAGTTATATGCTGACTTGAACTCAGTGGGGGGTGCTTCATGGGTGTATTATGCAACTGGAAAGGACTGTGACACGGCTGCCGGAGCAAAAATTATCAAGAGAGCTATGAAGCATAGTTTGGAAACCAACGGCGAGCCGTGCCACATGGAATGTTTCGACCTTACCCAGTACTCAAATGAACGAACAGCCTTCTGGGACGGCTTTCTCCTTTATGGACCAACAGACGGTTTTAATAGTTCCATATATTGTGGACCGAAAATACCTTTCCTATCGACATGCGGAGGAAAGAATGAGCTTTGAACCTACGCTAAGCTCGTATTGAGATGGGACTTGATAGAATTATGGTGGGTTCTGACAAGGATTTGCTGTAATTTTCTCAGGGTATCCAAAAGTCCTGACTAATAGTTCGGATCCAAGATATCAATGTTTGAAATACTTTGAACATGTCATGCCTAGACCCCTGGCTAGGTAGTGAATGACATGTAGCTAGTCACTTGATCACCCTCTATATTTAGATGGTGATCTTCTGAAGAGGAAAGGATCTCTTCAGCATAGTTCTTTTATCAGATTGCATATCTACGTTTCTACCTATATGATGCGATGTGACAAATTCGTTATATCAAATGGATCTAATCATATAACTAGTTTCCATTTCAATTTTAATCTTTCTCACAAAATCAAATTCAAAAATAAAAAGAAAAATTGATCATTGCCGGACTGCAGTCCTGATCATTAGACACCCTGAGTTTTCTTGCTCTGTTGAGGCAGTATTGGAAACAAAAAGATTATAAAGTTGGAGCAGTGTAGTTCAAGTATTGGTGAAGAGGGTCCGATTGTTTTGGATGAGGGGTTTTTTCTAAAAGCACATTTCGATGATTATGCAAACAACTATTACTTGAAAGAGATTTCCTCTACAGTAGTATTTACTTTCTTTGAGATGCTCCTAATAGTCCAAGGGCTGTACAGTAGCTACCTAGAAGTTGAAAATCTTGAAGTAGCTTTTTTCTTTCAAGTTTAGTTTGTCGAATGTTGAAAGAAGGGCTGCAGTTGTCCTTGTCAAAGGTGTCATTGATTGATCTTGGCCTCTAGATAAGCTTCGTCAATGCTTTGCTTGAAAAGCTTGTTTAGAGAGCGGGACTGCCTAAGTGGGCTTCGGTTAAAAATGACAATGTAGTCCTCCGGATGTACGAAGTACTATCTGGCATACTGTATGTCTTGTGAAAGCATGCAAGCATTACCTACCTACCTACCTAGTAGGTAATAGTAAGAGTGAGGTACTGAGGCTGAGCAGTGCATAAATCCACTCTACCTACTCGTATCTCGTATACCAAGGAAACTGTTGGAATCACCATGGGCGATGGAGAACAAATGAACTATAGTATGCAGTGTATTTGGCTCGAGGTTCTAAAACCCATGCTACAGATGGACTATATAAGCCCGCTAGTGCACTAGCGCCGTGCGCTGCATGCGCTTGCGTGCCGTAGGCACGTGATTTATCCAACAGAAACATTTACGGAAGAGATACAGCAGGAGAACCGGCTATTGTCTAACATGTGCTTTGTAGCATGGAATCATAATTAGTGAAATCGTATGTCGATATTTGCTTATTAGACTTGCATTATGGGGCTCGTATTATGTCCAGTAGACTGCAGTAGTCCAAGTTCCAACAGTGCATGCCCCGTATTAAAAGACCCACATGCCGGATATCCATCGATGGATTGATCAGAGTACCTATGATGCTATGCTAATTGCTCTCCTTCTAAGCCTCGCTTATATTTGATAAAGACATCTATCCATGGATCTGCCTTTCAAGCAATTGGTCAAGAGAACCAATTTATACATCAATTGGCCAAACATAACCCAGTCGCCTAGCTTGTCGACCATGTAGAACCAACATACCGGTATGTACCTAGGAATATATATACGTCACTACTCTGCACGTATCTCACAATTTTCTTTTCAAAGAAACCGTTTCAACCACGAAACATCTCACTATGCAGTAAGTTCTTACTTATCTTTAGGCCGGTCTTATCGACCAGCCAGACAAATACAGACTGAACCTAACGCTTTCACAGGAAATCCGACGTTATAACCTTACTTCTCAAGATAGAGCGGTCCCTGCCGTACATTATCGCAGTCCTCCACTTGATCTCACTCCTGATACCAAAAGTGATTGAAGTGAGCAAATCAACTGCAGATGCAATGAATCGGGCCAATATACATGCCAGCGTGATGCTGTGCTATCATATCTTTCGAGGGTAAGTTTTAGCTTCCTGTTTGTGTAGAATAAATATGTAATAAAACTCGGATAATTAGACCAAGAGTCCCGTCACCAGAGTCGCCAGAGTCGCCAGAGAAGAACGTGGTTTGAAGGCATATGAAGAAGTAGCTTTCGGTGATAGGATGAGAAGGGAAGGAAGATGAATGTGGAGAGTTCAGAGGTAACATTTAGAATGAATGAAATCAAGACTTTGGAGGAGAAACCTCAATACTTCGAAGAGGGGCTAGTAATCCCGTGGAAGGTTTGATTAGAACAATTTCGATGGTTTTTGGCAATTATATTGACTCCTGCCGTTCTTGGGAAGTAAGCACGCTCTTTAACTACCTCCTGTTAGTAAATCATACAGTATATATAGAAGCAGAATCAAGTCTCTATGGGAAAATGAACCTCAAAGATCCAGAATTACCTAGGTTTAAGTGATCTCTCCTGTTCCCATTTATATCAGACTCATCCCATATGAGCAAAAACACATTGCATTTCACCAATAACTCTCGATCAAAAGGTCAATATAACTCTGTCCCTTAAACATCCTCCAGTAAGCCTCAAAGTGAGTATCTTTGGAATCAAACAGCCTCCATTCAGCATCTCATCTTCACATAGACTTGTGTTTATCTCGACAGCTGCTTATTTCATCCTCGAGATCGATGTTTATCTCTTTATTTTGCGCAACTACATCATTAATCAGAGAGTTGAAAATCAACATCTAATGGTACGATTGAAGAGTGTAAGAGGGACGGAGTTGTCATTACCTATGCTATGGAAGAATGCTATGTACTGCTATTTAGCGTTAGCGTAACATGAAATAAAAGTAATAAGGTTCGATGACCCTGGACCCATGTCATTTTGGTGACAATCAATTCAAATCACATGATAGCTTCCGGCCAAGCTCCACCCCACCGATCAATGATCAACCACATTTTGAATAGCTTCAATATCTAGCTAGCTACCCAGTAGGTTACATAAAGCTCACTTAATATAATGGCCGTTGTTCAACAGCGAGTTTTGAATTGGCTATACAGTGTTCTCACGAGTGTATGTGAATCTGCGAATGCGCATGCGCATGTTCCAATCTAGTTAATACTTACTTTCAATATAGGAATATCGAGATGTGAATCGTACATATAATGACGTCGCCCAAACACTTTCTCACTACACCTCATTATCCCCACGGACGGATGTCTACAGTACGTACTTGGCATACAGAATATGCGATAAGCTCGAATACTGATGCATAAGGACAATAGCATACGAGACTGGCGCATCTTCACTCCTCCTTCATCTTTCCGGCACTCTGCCTGTGAATTTTCGTGGCACAACCTACAGATTCCCGATCGCACTATGGATACCTCACGCATATCCGCAAGAAGCCCCGTTGGTATATGTGACACCAGTTGAAGGAATGGTGGTAAGAGCAGGTCAACATGTAGATCCGCAAGGGAAGGTCTATCATCCATACCTGATGAGGTGGCCGGACTACTGGGATGTAAGTTGCACAAATCGACATATTGAAGCTTTGAAATTACTTGGCAGATATGCTGATTAATTGGCATATAAAGAAATCCAATATAATCGATTTCCTGGCGATTCTGAGAGACATTTTTGCCAAAGAGCCTCCCGTCATTTCTAGACAGCAACAAAATGCCCCACCACGTCCACAATCGACAGCTATACCTCCTCCTATACCTCCACTTCCTCCCAATATATCTCGATCAATACCAAATCCAGCTTCTCCACACCCATTAGCTGATGAGCGACCTCCACCTCCCCCACCGAAACCTACAAGCAATACCATACCATACTCTCCTTCAGGTTCGTCGCGGCGAGACAGTGGGCCACCGTTACCTCCACTACCTACACAGGGTGGGTATGATAATGGCAGATATGGACCGCCAATGCCACAATCGCCAAACAGACAATCGCATACTCCCCAAAGAAGTAGTAGTCTACGTTACGAGAGTGCCCCTCCATTACCACCGCAACAGTCCAGGCAAAACTTACCGGAACCATCATATAGCCCTGTGAGTCCAATAACTCCACCAGAAGATCCATATAGACAATCCTCATACTCTCAGTCATACCAGCAACCCCCACAGTCTCAGCAACCTCAACATCCTTCACCACAGCAATCATACCACTTAAATAATGTCCAGCAACCTACCCCTCAGAATGGTAGACCCCCACCACCTCAATATATGCATCCACAGCAACAACAGCAACAACCATACCCTGGCCATCCACCCCACCAACAATGGCCCAGATATCAGCAGCAGCAACCTCCACCACCACAACCCCAAGCCAAACCTCCACCGCCCCCTGACCTTCTTGATGCCCCCTTAACACTCTCCATCCCCGACGCCTCCTCTGCCAACCTTCCAGCCCCACCTGTTCCCCCAAACCCAGAAAAAGATATGCTACTCCAAAAACTCGCCATCGCCCTGCACTCTCAACGCCTCCACCACACCACCCAAACCACCTCTTCCCTCCCAGGCCTACACGCGCAACAAACCTCTATGCTCAGCACCCTCAACTCCATGCAATCCGAACTATCCGCGCTCGAATCACTTTCCACCCTCCTCGCTACCAATACAAACATCCTGCACACCTCTCTCCAAACCGCCGATCAACTTCTCCAATCCTCTCAACATCGTACTCCGCCTTCTATCGACGAACTGCTCGTCGCTCCAACAGTTGCCGGAAATCAACTCTACGAATTAGTTTGTGAAGAAAGGAGTTTAGGGGATGCGATTGATGTACTAGGACGAGCGGTTGAGAGGGGACGAATCAGTGGACCAACTTTTGCGAAATTGACGAGGGGACTGGCTAGGGAATGGTTTTTGAAAAAAGCGTTGGTTAGGAAGATTGGGAGGGGGATGGGATTAAGTGGAGTAGTTGGACAGGGTGGTTATTGATATTGTCGTTGACAAATGGGTGGGGGGATACAATGAACAGCAATGGCTAGCTGAATTCGAGAATATTTACATACCTAGTACATAGAAAGAAGGGACAGAAGATGAAAGTTGTCCGAAAAAAGGAAAGCAAAGAAAGCAGCGCAAAGCAAATAAATAATGTGGCCAGTACATCACATACCAATACCAATATCGATACTACAAATCAGAATCCAATATTATAATATCTCCATTCCAATCCTCACTTCGCAATTGTGCAGTGAGGAATAATGTATAAGTGATAGTAGGTATGCCTCAAGATCATTGTATCCTAATCTCAATCCTGATTTTTATTTTGTCTAATTCTATGGATTTTAATCATAATCATTGTCATCTATGCTATCCCTCTATTTCTATTTTAATTTCCTACTTAACCAGCAGAAGAATATCCTACCCAGACAGACCTTCAGTCCTCACTCAACCAACACCTGATTCTTCCATGCCATCCCCTAATGCCTAAAAGCATTCATACAATTTAGTCTTTCGATTTCTCTATCTCCCTTCCCCAAAATACCTAGGAGTATTCTTTCAAGTTATCTTCCCCCACCCTCCTTCTCCCCTTCTTTTCTCCTCTCCAATTTCCTTCCCCTGCTCCTCTCTCTCTCCTCGACCCTCTCCCTATCCCTACAAATATCCACCATTCTCTTCATCTCCACCGCCCTCCTTGGTTTGGGTTCTGTTAACCCACATTCTGCCTCCTTGAATACCATACTTAACTCGCTACTCGTACTAACATCTCTTATCCTATTCCCAATTCCTCCCATCCCCTTACCCCTCCCCACCAAAACTTGAAAATCCATCACCTCATCCACCAAAGACCCATCCCACTCAATCTCCCTCCCAACCTCATCCAAATCAATACTATCACTCCCATCCCTACCCATATGCATCCGCCCATCTCTTAATCCCCTCTTCACCGGTAAATGCCCCAGGGCCTCGCCATCACCCTCACCCATCATTGGAAGAACTTCATTATGCTTCCCCATCACATGTTTTCTACTCCCCAATCTGGGTCCCTTACTCCCCTCCCTTTTTCTCTCTCCAGCTTTCCTAGTTGGGGGTATAGCAGTTACCTCTTCATCATCCCCATCTCCACCAATTTTCCCCTCCTTATCCTTCTCATCTTCTTTCCCCTTCCCTTTCCACGCCCCTATCGCTACAATTGCCATTGGGAATACGGGATTAGATTTCTTATCATTTCCATCTTCATCTCGAGTCGGACTTATTTCGAAACATTCTTTGCGGCCATCTACCAGTGTTCGGGGGATTTTATTGGTAGCAATGTGCTTACTACTATCAATTTCTTTCTTCTTTTCCTTCCCAGGACTGATGAAAGGAGAATCGTTTTTCTTCGAGATTTCCTCAAACATCTTCAACTTATCTGCAATCAGACCATTCCTTATCTGTTTAGGTCTCTTGATGCCTGATCGCGGCCATGTTTGAAGAGCTGACTTCTCAAATTGCTGTGAAGCCATTGGCGATGCCTCTAATCTCTGCAGAGATTTTCTCCGAGGTGTCTGTTGACGTCCTGGCATCGCGGCCCTCTCCTGTTTCTCCAATGGCAAAGTGGATACTCTCTGCAAAAGTGTTTTCGACGGAGTCTGTTTTCTTGGGGTGGGAAATTTGGGGCTTGGATTGCGCGGCACAGGAATGCTATGTTTGGGACTGTTATTGTTCTTCCTGCAAACGCGCGCTGAAAAAATCGGAGGAGGTGGAGGAGGTGGAGGAGTAGGTATAGTTGAACTCCCCCCTTCTTTAATGGGAGATACTGTTCTCCGTTCTGCTTCTTTGGTTGCGGAGCCTGGCAACACGGTAGAAGCAAAGGAGGCACCACCATCAAACCGCATTCTCATATCCGCAACCTTCGACTTCGAACGAAATGAGGTAGAATCCTGAATTCGTTGAGATTGTCTGATATCATCTTCTTTCCCATCGTTTTTGGGCATCGGAGATGCCTCATAGCTCTCTTCTGGGGCAATATTGCCTTGAATTTGAGCTTTCCGTACTTCGCTTTTAGCTTGGTATATTGCCTCAATCTTCTCACTGATTTGGTTGCGTCTGGTATCAACGTCTTTCTGCATGCCCGTCTTGAGGTCTTTGCGGCCGGGGATAGTTCTTCCTCTTGGCCTTGAAATTTTGGGCATCTCGGAACTTCTCGTGGGAGTATTGTTGAGTTCGTATCGAGCTAATGAACGACCACGAGTACTTGTGTCGGCTTAAATGAAAGTTAGTATCTCGCCCAGGCAAATTTTTTAGTTGGTTAGAGAAGCCAAGAGCCTCGCTGGGTCTAGTATCGAGGGGTTAATCGATTAAGGATGATCAACGTACCTTTGGGCTCTGAGTTAAGTCTGCAAAATGGCTGTGTTTTCGTTGGTGAAGAATGAGGTGAAATAGCCGTTGAAGATGTTGCCTTTTCAGACGATCCTTGGGATGTTAGAAATGGATTTTGAACTGCCTCACCAAAAAACTTTCTTTGCTTCCTTGATGTTGGTGGCGAATATTGTGATTTAACGGGTGATGAAATTGTGCTCTTCTCCCTGGCTAATTCTGATGTCCTCGAAAAGTTTGTCGAGCCCATAGCTGGCACTTTGAATATTGGCGTTCGAGCCCCTGTTGTCCAAGAAGCGGGGGAAGATTCAGCGTTATGTCGATTGCCATTATGATTTGGTGCAGCTTTAAACAGGTCAATTTTCGGGGGACTTGTTTTCGAGGGACTGGTGGGTGCTTTCTCGTCTGGACTTCCATCAAAGAATCGTATCCTATCCTTAATCATTTTTCCTATCTTCTTGTTTGGAGACTTCTTCGGTAGTATATATGCTGGAACTTCAACTTTCGTTACACTCCTATGGTTAGAGGTAGATCTCGGCGGGATTATTTGATTTTCACTTTTCAATGGTGTCTTTGTGGTGATAGACTGCCGTGGTGTTCTTAATTGTCGTGGTTGAAATTGCTTTTTTGAAGAAGATCTAAGCCTTGTGGATTTGGTGCTACTAGGAGTACCTTCCCATGTATTGTTTTCCAGGTATTCATCAATAAAGACATCGTCTTCATTGGACAAGCTCCTAATAGTCGGGCTCAGAATTGTGGACAATCGTTTTTGTGAAGAATCTCGGGTTCTGCTTCTCTTTCTAGGAGAGTTTCGTGCTGAATGTAATGGCGCAGGCTGGAGTGTGAGATCTTGGATTGGAAGACTTAAGGCATCCATGGCTTCGAACTTGCCAACCAGACATCGAAGAGCCGATGTTACAGCCGGCTTTGACCTAAGATATATACTGTCAGTATTTTATAAAGCATCATCTGAGATTCAAGACCTGTTGAGTTAACACATATAACATAGTAGCGGGGAGTTTCTCACCGATAAAAAGTCTTATAGTCCCTATACATCCGCCCACTACAAAGAGTACCAGGACCATCAGTAGAAGAACGCCTCGATCTCGATTTCCCCGGGGCGGGAAATTTAACATTGGTGCCATAGCCACTACGATCATGACTGCTACCGCATAATCCATGATACATAACTGCAACAATAGAACTGCATCCACTGGCCGTGTAAATACTTCAAGTCAAAATCAGATAGCAGAGAACACTATGATATGATCACTAGCACGAAGCAGTGAAATAGTTATGTTAGGCGAAAAAGTGGTTGAACGAATGACAATATGAAGTTGTGGTGTTGTTTGATGGTTTCTATTTCACAATTCAATAAGATGAACTGGTGAGGGAAACTACTTCCATTTACGGTGGGAAATGATATTGAAAAAGGAAGTCCCGACTGGCACTTGCCAAAGTTACCTAGAATAAAAGCACGTCATCGTACCCAAAAGAACTCTTAATGTGTAAAAACGATATCTTTTGTTCAAGAGATCACTAAAATTAATACCATGCATTTCCATGCGTAAATCAATTTGAAGAAGGAAAATTTATGTCCGATTCGCTTTGCACCTGTGCAAATACTCTTAATGCTCACCGCCACCATATTCTGGATATATCTTTCGTCTCCATTGAACTTCCCGCCTTATCATTATCAACTCATGGGTATCTATCATGCGTAACTGTAATCAAATCCACTTATACTTTTTGAACACCATACGACCTATCGATGCGAACACCCATAGCCTCAAGATCCAATTCCGTGCTGTCTCGGGGGACGTATCGTTCCTGATTATCCACAACGACAGAGTCAATCGTGGCGACTTGTTCCATGACATTGCTACCTTTTCTTGTGGCGTTGCTTCCCTTTCTGGATTGAAAATCGATTCGTGAGGACTGTGCTGTGATATCGCTAGCATATGTATTTCGTGAATAATTTCCAGATGGTTGAGAGAAAGCGTGTGTGCCATTAGAACCAGTAAGATTGGACATGTCGGTAGAAGACATTTCTTCATCAGTTGCCATACTGGCCCAAAGTGAAGAAATGGGAAGTAAGAGCGCGACCATGGTTAGAGCAAGAGTGCCTGCTTCTGGGAATGACACTGGAGTTACATATTCGAGGACCGCGAATATGGCTATTTGAAGTTAGTTTGCCTTCGAACCAGAGGAAAAATATGAGATTTTACAAGGAATAATCATCGTACAGCCTCCCATAGCAGCGAGAATTCGCACAGCGCTCCATTGTTTCCACCCATGTCTTCGGCGATTATAGAGAGTCCAAACCAACTTCCCCGTAAAGATGAGGGAGAAGAACCAAATCGAAATTGTCTCCGTAACAAGTGCTCCTTTGGTTAACCATTGCGTCGGTATAGAAGAAGCACTCGTTGACAAAATGGCTATGGAATTGACGACCGTGAGGGCAAATCTAAAGCCGATTGCTAATAGAGCAACGATAAAAGAGAGACAAGTGAGGATAATTCGATATATGTCGTCCAAGCCCTTGCATACGGTATAAGCTTGAAGGTACAAGGACATGTTGACTGTGATTGTCATAAGAAGAGGAATAACACTACCAGCAACACTAGTAGCATAATCAGATCTCGGTACTCTGCTAAAATCCATTGTGAAAGCCGCATAGAAATCATTGAACGCCGAGACAAAATAAATGGCAAAGAGGAGAGCGCGAAGGAAGCCGAAAAGGAGTGAGAGGATGTTGAGCGCAAAGAGGATAGTTTTGCGTTTGGCTGCCCTTGTAAGAACGACGACGACAAAAAACATCAATAAGCAAGCTCCAGCCTGGGCACCAAAGTTGATAGAACTAGCCGCATTGTAGTAGTAGAAAGAGTCAACATCAAGAGGGGTGAGTGTGACAGGCGTGACGCCATCAGCCATGAGAATAGTAAAGCTTTGGGTGAGCGGATCGAAGCTGGAATTAGTAGAAGCCATCTTTGCCTTGACTGTTCTCAGACTCGTGGGAAGTTTAGTTCAGGTATCGAAGTGGTGGATTTCGAAGGGAAACCGTAGAAGGAAATGTAACGATCGCTATTATAGAGTGATTGAAGTATTATTACTTTGGCATGGAAAGTTGAGGATGTTGAAAGTAGGAGTTTGCGAGCTGGTTATAAAAGGGGAAGATATTCTGTATTCAAGCGGTCCTAAAAGACATGAAATAGTTACGAGACCACAAGTCGTGCTCATAACGACAGTGTCTCGAGATGATAGCAGGGGCATTACTTTGCCATAGTATTGTGGATATAATATTGAATTTGACGAGGATCAAGGTCTTGATAGTTTAACAGTAGTATCGCACTTAAGAACAATGGAAACTATCCTTAGTATTGTTCGATTTTACCGAATGAGTCCACGTTTTGAGCACAAAAGGATTAATCGTGTCAGAATAGTGAATTATGATGACAAATACTAGTGCTTAATACCATCATACCTAGGAATAGCTTCATACTTTGTGACAAATCGGAAACCTTGAGTATAATGGAAATCAAAGAATAAGTAATTATTTCATAGCTAATTTTAACATAGACTACTGAGTCTAAATCAATCAGCGGCGGATGTCTATCTAAAAGTATTAGCATCGCATGGCATTGCATGGCATTGCATGGCATTGCATGGCAATCTAGAAATATGAGTATATTGCTTTGTGGCGGATGTCCTTAGTATTGTTCGTGATACCTTCATATTGTTCATGTAGGCGAGCCACATGAAATATTTACCAAAAGCAGTGAACTTTTTTTTGGAACGGCAGAAAAGAGAGAGAAAGAGAAAGTGGAACTGATCGTCAATGTGCGACCAAAATAGACAACATTGTTTTTAATTCTGTGTTATAAATGGATCAAATAAGGATACCTGACATGTTGATGTGTTCAAATTCCATGAGGTGAAGTCGCTGTCAGTTGAGGAAATGTGAAGTTGTCAAATCAGGTGAGACCAAATATGCCAAGAATCTAAATTTGGTGTGCGGCTCACGTGCTACAACTTCCTCCGAGGGACTGGGACTTGCCGACAACAATTCCAAATTCCCAATTCCATTTCTTTCGCGGCCCGTTTCAATGCATCGGATCATCACGTATGTCTACTCTGATGTTGTGTATATCAGTCATCGATACCTATTTGATGCATTGATAACACGCTTCTGCATCTTTCCGTTGTTGATATATCATAACCTATCAGAAGATATAATCCGATTGAACGCCACCGAAAGAGAACACAAGAAGGATCGGGAATTTGCATAGCGGATAAGAAGGTTAAAGATATGCATCGGAACGCTTTCTCTTCCCTATTTTGGAAAAAAAAGACAAAGAAGACACTCCGACCTCAGATCGAGAATGGTCTTGCAAGTTCCTATGTCAGGTGTTACCTTCATTGATAGCTAACCCTGGATACATACCATGTGATGGCTTTAGCTGGCATGCTTTACTAGGTAGGTAGTTACAATTCGTGGTTACCCAAGAAATCCCAAACCCATCAAATGGTCATTGTTGTAGTCTTCATTTGCTTCTCATAAACTATTTCTACTTTTGTCAAACACCACTCGATGTCGAATATCATAAGCATCCTTGGCTCGGTTTCGGCTGTGGTCGTTGCTGTGTGAATATAGTATTGAGGGTCATAAACATTTTAATGAGGGAATGGAATGACACCAGAATATGGATATCTTCATCCGCGTCTGTTTGCCCTGCTTTCCATTCCTGGCTGTAATTGGCACTCTTGACGAGGAGGCATCATTTCAACCCGAGTCTTCCTCTCATTTTGGCAAGGTTTGACGATTTAGAAGGTGCAGTCTCATAATAAACTTTCCTGCATACACCATTGTTATCATTTCTATACATGGTATTGGTCTTTGTCCCTTTCTATCCATCGAGTAGGCTCAGAATAGGATATAGCAAACTCCAACGAGTCTTTTCGCGGCCATTTCCATTGCCTTTCCCTTAAATTCTTTTCACAGCCCTAGCTCCACAGACCAGGGAGGGAATAGAGATGAAAGAGGATATAGAGAAGAAAGATGCCAAGAAAGCAAAGAAAGCTGCCTGTATCTTCAAACGGGGCTCACCAGATAACCGGCGCAACTCAACTCACCATCAAAGGTAGTTTTGCCTCTTCCACTTCTTCCGACAGTGAATTTGAATACATATGGAATCACGATGAAGACATCCATATGGGTGGTAGTGTGGCATCAATGTGTGGCTATGCGACGATGTATGGCGGTGAGTACTTGGGTAGATCCCACATCTGCTATCAGTAGAGTGTCATTGAATGGTGGATGTTCCACAATATAGAATAGGAGTGTTTGTTTTGCCATTGAACATTTGAATACCTTCACAATTTCCTAAGCCACTGCAAGAGTGGACGAGGTTCATCGTTGCTCGACACAGGCTTCCTTAAGGTTGTTTGCTCTCTAAAATTGCATATGGTACCTAGGTAGTAGGTAGCTGGAGGGGTCGCAGGGTGTCAAATAGTCCGTGCACTGATTATTAACGCCTTACATTCAAGACATCAACTTCGTCCCCCACCTCAATGCGCCGCTCTCTCGCTTAGCAAAAGTTCGTATACACAAGATCAATTTTGAAAATTTCCCTCTGGTTCCTTCCAACCTTCAACGACAACTCATATTCCAGTAGTGCGGTCAATCTATCAAGATGGTGAGTTGAAATCGAATGCTTTGGTCGTAATTGATCTGCGATCATGGCATTTAATGCCCCAGATCCTTGAAATGTCAAATAGCAAAATGCTTCGAGAAATTGAAGGTTGCTGACTTTTGGGAATTTCTACAGCCTTTCACCAAGCTGGTCAAGAACTCCGCGTACTACAGGTGAGCTCAATTATACTTCTCTCCAATTCAATTATGCGATTCTAACAACATAAAAAGTCGCTACCAGACTAAGTACAAGCGCCGTCGTTCCGGAAAGACCGATTACTACGCCAGAAAGCGTCTTATCACCCAAGCCAAGAACAAGTACAATGCGCCAAAATACCGTCTCGTTGTTCGATTCACCAACCGCGATATCGTCATGCAAATCGTTACCTCTGAAATCACTGGTGACAAGGTTTTCTGTGCCGCATACTCCCACGAGCTCAAGGCATACGGTATTGAGCACGGTCTCACCAACTGGGCTGCTGCATACTGCACTGGTCTTCTCATCGCCCGTCGTGTCTTGAAGAAGCTCGGCATGGATGAGGACTTCACTGGTGTTGAGGAGGCTGATGGAGAGTACCAACTCACCGAGGCTGCTGGTGATGAGGAGAGACGTCCATTCAAGGCCTTCCTTGATGTCGGTCTTCACCGCACTTCCACTGGTGCCCGTATCTTCGGTGCCATGAAGGGTGCATCCGATGGTGGTATCCTCGTTCCCCACTCCGAGAACCGTTTCCCAGGTTACGACATGGAGACCAAGGAGCTCGATGCTGAGACTCTCCGCAAATACATCTTCGGTGGACACGTCGCTGAGTACATGGAGACCCTCGCCGATGACGATGAGGAGCGTTACAAGTCCCAATTCCAAGGTTACATTGATGACGAGATAGAGGCTGATGGATTGGAGGAGTTGTACCAAGAGGCCCACAAGGCTATCCGTGAGGATCCATTCAAGAACGTTGAGGGAGAGAAGAAATCCAAGGACGAGTACAAGCAAGAGTCCTTGAAGTACAAGGGACGCAAGTTGACCAAGGACGAGAAGCGCGAGAGAGTCAAGGCCAAGATTGCCGAATTGAAGTAATAAGCAGATTAATTTCTCAACTGTTATATTTCGGATATGGGTTTTCTAGCTAGGCGATAAAAATGATACTCCCCTGATACTAGAACATAATATCTTGATGAATGATGAACCATGATGAACCATTAGATTTCTAATATTAAGGTACAGGTGATGAGAGTTTGTTGATGCTGCCCTTAACTTGTGTTGCCACGCCACTCGTTAAATTCTAAAGCGTTGTTGGCTATTAGTCTCCCTTTCACGCAGAACTACCACCACTTAAAATAGTTGATAAGCAACTAATTAAAGTGCTTACTCGGAACTTTCCAGAACTCCTTCCAACAAAATGGTTGGTTTAAACTCGATTGCAATATCAACATTGGAATTTTAACCCCCCCCTTTTATCAATATGACATATTCCCCCACCATACCACACCACACACTCTCTCTCTTATATCAACTTTTTATCATAAGATTTCATACCTACTTTTCTCCCAACACCTGCACTGCTTGTTTTATACGCTTTCAAGTTTCGCGCATCGCTTACTCATTGCTCAGTGCACGGTGCTCAGTAGATTGTGGATAAGGATAAGGATCTCGTCATACATTTATCGAATCATATCGAATCACCGAGGTTGATGCTGAACTTAAACCCGTTTGCACCGACCCCCGACCAACACAGGACGAATCACGATATTAAGATATTCTCCACTGCTCTCCACTTCATTGCTTCATTGCATGAGTGTCCATCTGTCTGTCTGTCTGTCTGATCACTATCGCAAATCATCAACACAGTCCTAGTTTTGTGGCATTATTTGCTTTTGACTTCATTCAACAAATTGATTTATACACCGTCAGTCGCATTCAGTTGTGGCACAAAACACAATCATGGACTTGTACCAATAGAACGAACTGCTCACATCAGCAACGAGGAATATTACGAGACAGAGAGGCGATAACAAATCTTAATTGCGAATACCACTGAAATATAGACCTCTCTTGCAAATCAATTAGGAGAAAGCCTTTGGCAATCCGTAAATCGGAGGACGATACCTTGAGGATATCCTTATACAATGGAACAAATGACTGGTGTGGATGTCAGTTGGATGACACACAGCTCAAGCAATAAAGGTTAGTTGAAGCAGTGCCTCATGAAAGTTGGAAAATATATATTTGAACATCTACCAGCTATGTATGTGCGACTGACATGAGTTATGTATTCTAGACTTAAAACGACCTCGAATGGTTCCTAATGCGTCTAGTTCACAAGGAAAATCAAGTCCGCCCCCACATAATGGCTCTACCCCTCCAAAGAACGAGAACGACCACGAGCTTGAAACAACTCCGCTGCCGATTCCAATTCGACCTGGTGTATCTAGAAATCCCTCCTCGGACAGATTAGTGATGCCAAATGGCACACCACCCAAAGCTTCTACATCACCTAACATGTCCCGCAGAAATTCGTGGTTATCAAGTATATCCTCGAAGTTCTCGGGAACGCATCCGCCAAACCATACGAGCGTTTCTCCCAGTACTTCGACGGCGACTTCACCCATAGATCCCCCAGTACAAAGACCTGCAGGACCAAGTGCGCCAAAGAATGCTGTATTAGTACACGGGGTAAAGGAGGATGGCGATGCACCTTATGTTCCGGCGCCCCCGCGGAGTGGCCCCAGCTTCTTACAAAGCGCTCTGCGGAGGTTGTCGTCTTCAGGTGGACAGCTGTCTGGATCGGCGAAAGGCCACACTGGATTATGCGAAAGAAAGATTCTGAATGTCGATCCTCACCGGGAAAGATGTCCTATATTCGGGCTTGAACAGTCTAAATTGCGAAGAGTAGCTTTCTGCGTCGATGTTGAAATAGCAAGCGCTCCTAGGTATACAGACGAGGAAGAATCTGATGATATCGACAATAAAAATAAAGATGCGAAGCGATCCAAGGACAAGGGAGAAGGGGCTACGCCGAAGAATCAGCGTAATTCTAAGGTCAAGACGGAACAAGACGATGTTCCCAAAACAAACGTTGGAAAATCGAATGAGAAGCTTCCCGAAGCCACCCAACCAAAAGCTTCTGAGAACGTTTCAGAAGTTAGGGAATCTTCTCCGCCACCCGAGAAGGACAATACAAAAAAGAAAGAGAAGAAGAAGCGCAGCGAAGAAGAACGAAAAGCAAGAAAGGAGAAGAAACGAAGGCTTGCTGAGGCGAATGGTACAATCCCGGTTGAGTTGAAAATTGATGAAAGTGACAGTTCACTTTCAACCCTTCCGAATACCGCAACTCTGAAAACCCACGCTTCACCTACAACGGACCCTGTTCGGATATATAGAAGATGCTGCCAGTTGAGAGAAACGCCAGTATTAAAGAGAGTTGTTGAGCAACTTACAGCATCTGTGGCAACAGCTACAATCCCTGGTCTTGTTGACAAACTGGATCTCTCGGGTTATTGGCTACAATTGCCAGATCTTGTCACGCTAGGAGACTACTTAGCTGTAGTTCCAGTGAAAGAATTGGCAATGGAAAATTGCGGACTTACTGACGAAGGTGTTCGTGTTATTCTGGCTGGTCTATTGGCCGCCAAGTTACCAACTTATGGTAGAAAAACGCATACTCGTAAGGAGAGCCAATGTCCTCAAGGTGGTATAATCGAACGCTTAGTCTTGAAAAACAACACCAAAATTGGTAAAGATGGTTGGCGCCATATTTCCCTGTTTATTAACATGTGCCGGCCATTGAAGACTCTAGATCTTTCAAGGATTCCTTTCCCCCAGAGTATCACTACACCACCCGCAAGTGGATCGGTGAATTTAAAAAAAACCGATAGTAATACGAGTAACACGAGCAAAGAAGTCTCTTGCTTATTATCCAAGGCCATTGGGGATCGACTGGCTGGTCCAGAATTCGAACTTTTGAATCTCGGCCATTGTGGCCTCAATAGTGAGCAGTTAGATGGCTTGGTCGATGGGATCATAAAATCCGGCTTACGGCGTCTTGGTCTCGCGGGTAATGGGATTACACCGGTAGGGATGGATCATGTTGCCAGGTGGATTAGACATGGAAATTGCGAAGGCCTTGATCTTGGAGGAAATGATTTAAGAGATTCTTTGGAGACCGTTGCGCAGGCCCTTGATGAGGACAAGAAAATCTACGCCTTGAGCTTGGCGGATTGTAACCTCAATCCGGATTCGTTGTGGCCCCTTTTCCCAGCCCTGGCAAAGCTGAAGAATTTCAAGTTCATCGACTTATCACAGAACCATGATTTATTCGAATCAAATCCCAGTGCACTCTCTCTCCTGCGCAGGTATGTTCACGTTTTCTCGTTATTTCCTTATTTCTTTATTTCCATGTCGCAACAATACATGCTCTATGTGGAGATTAGTAATCTCCGCATGATGACATTTAATTATCAATCCTTGTCACAACTAGCCCTATGATTCCCGCCGACCTTGTATGCCGAAGAATGATTGAACATTCTGGCAAGTCCAAGGGCGGGGTGCCGTAAAGCGTTGAATGGCAACTCGGTGTAAGAAGACTTCATAGAACCTATACATAGAACATTTTATTCACCTTTGCTGCGACATTTTTACAGTCTCGTACCGCGACCAGTAAACTTGTTTCATTTATGTCAGCAACTTGCACTGCACTGCAAGGCTTCACTAGATGGCTTTCTCAGCTCTGCAAAGCTTTACTTTCATTTCTATCTCCAAGTACGGTCAACAGGACATTATTGGCTGACATCGCAGATATCTACCACGCTTGCCTCAACTCAAGCGCATACACCTGACAAACGTATCCATGACACCGGAACAAGCCATCGCCCTGGCAGAAATCTTACCAGAAAGCCCCAGCCTTGCACACGTGACTCTTATGGAAAATACGCAACTAGCTGCACTTGCAAATGCGAAAGACGAAGCAAGCCAAGAGGAAGCCTGTGCGTTATATGCCTCACTGATGGCCGCGGTCCGAGTTTCTCAGTCAATCGTTTGTGTTGATATCGAGGTCCCGTCAAGTGATTCGTCCGAAATCGTAAAGGCTTTGGCTAAGCAAGTCGTTGCTTATTGCCTGTGGAACATGGAACGCGGTCCCGTTGCAGAGATTAGTGGAGCCGTTGCTGCAATTTCTGATCCCCATGCAGCTGCCAATGAAAAAGATGTTGCAGTTCCCGAAGTGTTGCTGCACATTGTGGGGCATATGGAAGGAGTCCATGAAAACCATGATGATGACGAGCCAGCACCAGATGAAGATTATGTCATCGGCGGCACAGGTGTGGTTAAAGCATTGGGCATCTGTTTGCGAAACAAAGGGAATGATTCTAGGAGACCTTCCGCTGATCAAACTTTCTCCGATCTTTCTAGGCCGAGCAGCAGCTCGGCCACCCCGAATCCTGCTGTAAAGAGTGGCAAAGCCAAGGATATGTCGAAGAATTTATTGGGGAGTGCCAGGAAGATCCGGGCTCGATTACAGCCTGCTCTAGTCAAGGAGTCAAAGGCTAGTGATCATCAGAATTACAGTGAGAATTACCCATCACTATGCGTGTATACCTTGGCAAACGCTGACCGCAAATTAGACCGATTGCTATTCCTTGATCATACATTGCAAAACATGATCAAAAGATTCGAGGATGAATTTCCCGAGACCCGCTTGTCACCGTCACTCCCCGATACAAGGCGAATGGGCATGACGGATGACGTATACCCACTTCAAACTGACTCCCAAGGATCAGACATTGAACCAGAACCCGTCTTTGCTGACAACCAAGCATCAGATGATGAGGGAGGACCTGAAGAGGGAGGACTTCGTCCTACTCTATCTCGTCACAACTCTGATGTCTCATTGGCCTCAAGAGCACTTTCCCAGGAAGAAGGCAGAATGCATCGCTTCGGACAGAAGATTCGACGTAGCATGCTCAAGCCCGAAGGCGAGGATCATCTCCACGGTACTACAGGACAGGAAATTCAACCAGCGCATCTACAATTCTTGAGATCTATGGTTGAAGATCTCCAAGGTGAAGACATCAGAAACAAAATCGAGACCCTGGGTCCAGATGCGGTGATTGCTGAACTGAACAACGAAGCTAGTATTCTTCGACAGCGACTCATCGAGAGTGATCCCGAAGGCTGGCAGAAATTCAAAGAAAGTCAAGAAGCCATGCAGAGAAATTCAAGCGTGGCCAATATTGGCTCAAATGGGATTGCAACAGAAAGTGCTATTGAATGAGATTTTCGCTTTGTAATTCGGGAATTCAAAATCGCTTTCATATTTTTTGCCTTGGCATAGCGGGCCTTCGTGCTACTTTACTATAGTATAGTGGCTTTTTTATTGGATACTCTGAAAGTTGTACTAGTAAGGAGGAAAATTACTTTAAGCAACTTATGCCTTGTGGCGTTGAATGGGGGAAGACAATTGTGGTACATTGTCTTGAATGAAGGATTGTACAAGTAGAGAATGAAATAAGAATTATGAGGTTAGATCGGCGTGTCTCAATATTCTCGGGTTTATCTATACCTTTCCTTACATCATCATTTTCATACGCAATTCATTAAGAGAAGAATATATACATTTGAAATACTTAAGATCAGTCAATCATCACTTTCTACCTACAGATGTATAATATATACGTGAAATACGGGCTAGAAACAAAGAAAATCTGCATTCATTAACCTCATGACTCATTATCCATCCATAATCATCTTACTGACGAGGATGAATCTCGCTACAAACGTAATTTTCTAACATGATAAATTCTTCCTCTCATGAGAGAAACAAGTAAATCCAAACCTCCTTCGCAGGTGACCTGTCAATAACGCCTGTAAATACCGTACAAGATGGATGCTAAATGCATGTAACTATCCATTTCATGTCTTCTTTCTTGATTGCAACGATTCCCTCCTCTTTTCTTCTCTTGCTCTTTCTCATGACTCTATGATGAGTTAATGCCGAATCTTATACTTCCAATACGCATCTCATCAATTTCATGTAAAACGTGACGTTAGCCACTACGGCCAATCCCCAGAATCTGCATGCGCCCCATTCTCATCTGTGTCCGCATTTTAAATCATAAATCCTCTTTCATTCCACATCATTTAACAACATTTCAACCCGCGACTTCCATACATCCCCTCTTCTCATTCATCATCTTGCTTCCCACCACCTTCCATCTCTCCTCCACAACCACTTTACCTTGCTCCCTCCCCTCACAACCCAAACTCATCAACGCCAAGAAGCCCCGCGCCATCCCCTTTGCGAATTCTTCAATTCCTGTTCATATAATCAAGCACTCATCCTCCTCTCACTCTCTGCACACGCCTCACAAACGCCACCCCCAAAAACCCGCGTGTGGCGGCGCCAGCCATCGCCAGATATAATTTCGCCGGTTACCAAGGGTGTATTGGTTTGGGAGTTGGACGTTTTGGTATAGGAGCGGCGTCGAGGGAGAGCGTCTTCTGTGGGTGAGGATACGGAGATGGGGGAGTAGGGGAAAGGCTCTAGGGGTGAGGGTGGTGTGAAGGGGGGCGGTGGCGGAGGGCGAGAAAAAGTCTGTGGAGATGTGGATATGAGAACGGGGGAGCTGGTAACATCGAAGTCGAATGAGGAGGTTTTGGGATTAGTTCTAGGGTGGGCTGCATTGGTGGCGTCTAGTTTTACATTTTCATCCATATTTGAATATACATTCAGATCAGACTTTTCGAGAAGAGGGGTAGAGGGGCGACTCGGTGGGAAATGATATTGCAATTTTGCAGCGGTATTTCGTTTCCTCCGTATCAAGATCGTGATACAAAGAAAGACGAATATGCTTAGGAAGAGGTAGGACGTGGATATTTTGGAGAAGAGTCCATATGCATATGCATGACTTGGTCCCGAGGTGGGCTCAGAGACGACGGGCATTATGAATGGTAAATGGTGAAGTGAGTCTCGTGATCTCTCTCTTATAGGATAATCTATTGTTGTTGTGTCGATTGGAGACTAGAGGCCGAACGAGTATAGGATGAAAGAAGGTAAAGACGGAGATTAGAGTACTATATATATGAAGTGGATTAAGCATGCACTGCCCAAACACAGTTGGGAGGCTGGAGACTTAAGTAGATATTTTGACCCGGGTAACCCAATATGGAATAATGGACTAGGAAGACCTTCGCCAAGGCAACTCAATAAAATCGAGGTCAATAACACCAAACAAACGAAAGTGACTGTCAGCAAGTGATCTTACGCGCATGCATGAGCATCGCAAATGTATGTAAGGTAAACCATCGATCCATGTGGAAGGGGAGGAGAAACTGTCAGGGCTATGCAACTAAGTCCAAGCTATACAGGTATTCTCTTTTGCCCTTTTGCCATTTTTCGATGTATGGCGAGGCGATGTGATAAATGACCAACCAGAATGGACTGACGAAACTGGGGGGGCGTATATCCAGGTCCCAGGATGAATATTTTTTGGTGGTGGGAATGTGGAAGGAATCCTTGTCAGGCTTAAAATGTATGTCGAGACCTCCACTCCTATTTCCGGGTTATGCAAAACACCCCACTATAATCCTGGCATTGTACATAGAAAAGGTCTCGGTTCAGCCCAACTGGGTAAGGAATTGGAGGAAAAGAGATGAATTGTAGATTTGTTTGTTGCTGAGTACAGTATAAGGTTAAACTTGTAACCTTTGATCACATATTCCTACCTAGCCATTGTTATTACATTACTACTAGGTAGGTATGTATATGCATCTACTACTTGAGGTTAATGATTAGATACCTAGCTCCGTATATATCCTCCACCTATCCAACCTTCTGACCAAGCCCTCTCCATTCATCACCATCTAAAAAGTCACACGGGGAAGGTTCCCCAGTCAATTGATGTATGATGATGGGAAGGGGGTTCCACTCATAAGGCTGCACGAAGGTACAAACATACAAGGCTAGATTTCCCTCAAATCCCTCATCGAATCCCGTGGAGCCATCTCCCGCTTAGTTTTCAACTTTGCAATCGCGAGACTTCTGATTATGGCAATGGCAAGCGTCTACACAGCTCTCCTCATTCCACGATTGAGTATCACAATATAACGAAACGAGTTGACAAGATCGGGTTATTTTAGGGTGCTCACTTACCGGTTTTAGATTTCGTGTTCAAATGTGTATGGCACTGGCAATACTTAGTCAGAACAAATAGGCTTGTTGCATCAAAGGCAGGAGGCGTGGTGTCTTTCTGCACATACGTACTATTCCATGCGTACCTGATCTGATGTACTACTCTACTGACGCATGGCATATCATTAATCTATTCATTATCTGCTGCGAGTTAGTGTAGGAATTAAACGTCAACAAACGCGGTTGATTGCGCCGCCGTATTTTGTACCAATCTTTATCAATGGTGGGATAAGATGGATGGATGAGGCGGTGGTCGCTGGATTTACAATTTTGCTGGGCTGGTAATGTTATGCTGCCCTATACGGTTATTGTAGGTACCTACCTAGCTAATATTACAGAATGTAAGCTTGGCGTAGATTAGAACCGACAGTTAGAACCAACAACCGGAAAGTGTTGATGGTTTATGGGAATTGGATCTCATTGACCGATGAGTGTCTTGCTGCATGTAATATATTAGGTATCATAAAAGTTGGTAATTGTGATATGTCTTGGTGTCGTTATTCGTAAGGTGGTGAGTTTGTGAGTAGCCCTGTTACCATGATCTTATCCATTCTTTTTCCCTGTAGAGCGCTATGCAATGCATACTGGCGGTACTGGCCCTGCAGATACCCCCCATCTATTATCGATAGATGAGATGGATCAAGGTCCAAAGGATCTGGTAATCTAGGAACCAATACAATCTTGTATCTTGTAAGCAATATACGAAAGCCTTTTTATCCTCGCTCGCGGGAATTCACGGTGATGAAAAGAGAAGGATCGTCGTGTGAGTACGGTATGCGGCATAAGGATTAGATTCATTGGTTTATCCAAATTGAACAACTCCTACTTCCTACACCCAGTATCCTTCCTCACAAATTCCCTTACTCGTAACTTTCAGTTTATAATGAAGTTGAATGGAACATCTTGTCCTTGAGTTCAGCTCACATCAGCTTCGGTAATCGACACTATCCTTCATTTCTGCGACGCCTCTCGGATAGCGCTTCGGATAATTGCAGTTAGGGGTCAGTGATTGGTTGAAATCCACTACCCTGTGGGTATTTTTCAGCTGGATACGCACGGCGGATACTTTTCTTGGGGAGTGATAAATGTTTCTGTATTTTTTACTACTCGTATTTGAGTGTTTGGAGCCGATACAACAAGTTTTCATTTATCATCATAAATAATGCGGTAGGGAATTTCCCTGTAAGGAAAAAGTGGAATTCTATTCTCTGAGAAGATTGAATAAGCCATCGTCATCATAATCGTCCGATGAGGCCGCTTTCAAAGTAACGATATGATCCTATATCTGGGTAGAATGTGTTGGGACGGCATTGATGATTGGTACGAAATACGCGAATGGATGGATGAAGGGGTTGGTATTGACGAACGAACTTTACAGGGAAACGCGGCTACTACGGTGATGCGACCATGGATGGTAGGGAATACGACCTTTAATCGACCCAGGAATGTCACAGTCGCTATCAACGGATTTATTACTTGTTTATGCCTTTTTTGAAATCTTCAAGTTCATTAATTAAGGTACCATTCGCTCTAGAATCTGCAAAGATCGACAGAATAGGAACTTCATCTAACAAGTTCAGCCGGTCATGTCATGCGGCTCTTCACGAACCTACATATTGCATATCTCACTTGCTATACTTCAAACGGGTTGTTCACCTGGTAGAAACTATGATGGGATCGGGCCGTCATCGGGTGGAGAGAGAAGCAATCTTCGAGGGGTCTATCAACTGATCCGTACTCATCATCTTCGTACCTCATCTTCATACGTATTTCGTACCACCAATATTTTCGATGGATCATTATAAGCATTCAACGGCTGAGAAATGATGTTCATGACCTCGAAAAAAAAACACGAGGTCGCCATCAATCTCATGGCAATTTGCCTCCCAGCTAGCCTTTGCGCAATAAAATACTTCTTTGGGAATCGGAAGGAATTCGGTCACGTGAAACTAACCCTTGGACAATAATCCTTTGGCTCGCCTCTCACTGATTACGGACTCTGATGGGAGCTGCTACTTTATATCATGGAGATACCGAACGAGAAGGATCAATATACTCATCATACCTTCTTATTAGGCTCCGGAAGTTCCGTTGACAGCTTACCGTCAGCAAACCCATAATGTTGTTTCTCCTCTTGTGAATCTCAATTACACCAAACAGGAAGCTGTTACGACGTGTCTTTGTGAAAGCGGGGAAATTGATATCGACCTCTGCATGGATAAGCATTCTAATATGTCTCGTATGGGGTATCTATCGCAAGTTATCTCCATTCAATCGACATGGACCGTGATGCTGGACAGGATTCTTCTCGAGACGGACACTCAATGTCATTCGGCGCCAATGCGGAAATTGCGGAGGGGAAATTCGAATTTCGATGACGTTGGATTTTGGTGATTAGAACAGCATAAACGATGGGAAAGTCCAGAGAGAGTGGTATGTTGTTAGTCCTCGTTAGTTTGGTCAAGACGGAGACCAGTTGCTCCGCTCGCCATCCCTTTGTACTGCCCGTCAACCTCTCAAGACTAGTTGGTACGTATGGTTAATTGCTCATAAGACTTTACCATACTGTTCATGGCCAATGTACGTAGGTCGGATGCAAAACGATGATGTTGATTATTGTCGTGCGCGCTGAAGCGGGGAAGGATAATGACGAGGGCCCAGAAGGAAAGCTTGTAGGTTTATCGATTCAATCGCCTGTGGAATCTCGTAAGGGGGTCATTGCAATAGACAAGCCGTTTTCAAACTTCAAAGTCTGAGTTGAATTTGGACAAAGCAATCAATTGACGGTCACGTGCTAAGGAAACACGGACGTGGACGCTGGAAACTGAAACACCACACGGCAACATACCGTCGAGGCCCGAGGGGTATGACGGTCTTTTCAAGTTTCTGCAAAATTTCATTGTTTACTATTTTTGTCATCGGAAATCCATAATTCAAATCATAACCTTAAACTACCCACAGAAACGGTAAGAAACCGGGAAGGGATTTTAGTCATTTGTAAGCAATGAGCATTAGCAGAGCTATTTGAACTTTGAATATTGCCTCCAGCTATCATTGATGAAGCGCACTGGGTAGTCCCATCATTGATGAAAAGCATTGAAACCGAACAGATGATCTGTGACTTTGGAGTCTGGAAGAGTAAGTGCTCTGCATCATGAACAAAACAGTTTATCGTATTCAGAAACTTGTTACTAGTAACTACATAGATGATATCGTCTGAGATTTCGTGTTCTGGCGAAGTAACTGAAACTTCAAACTACTCTGGCTGGGATCAAACATGCTACAGAGGAGTGTTTCAAAGACTTCAAACTTCATCCAGCACCGGCCTCTTCTCGATGATGATTTAATATGATTATGTAATCTCTATCAAGAAGCAATTGGCGTATTAATCCTTGACTCAAGGTAAATCTCAAAAAATTCCCTCAAAAGATCTCTCTCTATCGAAAATAGGCACTCTAGGCTAGGCCTGCGAACGGGCTTCCCCATCAGTTCGAGTGAACCAACACCCGGTCATTTGAAGATTCACAATTTTACCCAACAGCCGCACGGTCGCCCGGGTAAGTTTGACAATCCGCGGCAGCTAAAATCTTTTGGCATGGGTTCTCTATGGCGATAGGACATCCTGGGAGCTCATCATGATATCGACACAAGCTTAAATTCTATGGTCATTCCTGCTCGAAACAGCTAGTCAGCCAGTTATGGGAAGGAGCAAAGTCCAAACACTCAGAGCATCAGCCCTGGGGTTGAAGAAGCAAACATGAAAGATCCGAGAGGCTCGTGTCCATGAGATTTGAGGCCGTCTCCAGGCAATCTCACACTCCAGTATTGTATGATAGACCAGGAAACATCCTGTTTTGTCATTGAGTATCATCGAAAATGTTACCTTGCTAGTAGTTCGTTCCAAGGTTGTGAAAGATGCTTCCGTCCTTAGTCTGATCTACCCGTGTGGACTAATCACAAATCGAGGCAACGAACTATGGGAGGGTCTTTGACGTCTCGGAGTAGTATCACCAAAAATCGTGGGTAGATGTCTGTTGAAACGGTCATGAAAATAACATGGCCAAGCACAACAATGCAGTTCCACACTCGGTATCCCGTCATTCCATTCAGCCAAGCTTTTTTGACTGCTGGTAGTAGTTGAATTTCTATAAAAATGGTGGATTCCTCTGCTGGAATAATCTTTTTTTCTTCATCAGCATCTTCAGTATCTTTTCATCACTTCAGTTTTTCTTACAATATTTCCATCTTGCGCCGGTCGCTTTATATTTAATTACACAAACAATCATATCATCATTTCCAAAGTTCTTCAACTTAATAATCCAACTTCATAACCAACCAACTACCTTCAAAATGCAATATACTTCAGCAATCCTCCTTGTGGCCTTCGCTGCCACCAACGTCTTCGCCCATGGTGTCGTCACTGAAGTCCAGGGTGCCAACAATGTTAAAATGCCAGCTCTCTCAGGTAAGCTTTCTCATCTCTTAGAGTTGCTTCTAGCTTCTTTCTTCTTTCTTCTTTAGCTTCATCTTATTAACAGTTTTATCTAGTCGTCGACGGAACACCTCGTGATTGCCCATCCCCAGCATGCGGTTCTGAGGTCGATACCTCCATCATCAGAAACGCCGAGCTTGGTACCAACAGGGCTACTGCTCTTGGCCGTAACGCCAAAGGCCCAGTCGACGCTTCCAAGATGATCTCCATGTTCATGGCAGGCAACCCCAACAGCACTTCCGTCATAGCAGCTCGTCAATTGCACGAAGAAAGTATGGCTCGTCGCGCCCTCGTCGTCCGCGCCGCCGGTGGTGGTGCCAGGACTCCAACTGGTACAAAAGAGACCGGTGTCAAGGCTGCTGTGGGTGCCGGTACCGTATCTGGCATGCCAACTTGTGCCGATGACGGAACTGTCCAGATGACCTACCATCAAGTTAACCAAGATGGTGCCGGACCTTTGACTGCAATGGTTGACGCCACCTCCGGTGGAACCGACCCAGCTGCCTTCAAGACTGCTCAAGTTACCCAGAATGTTCCAGGTATCGGTATCGGTGGTCTCTCCGCCGCTCAGACCATGGACTTCCCAGTGGCTGTTAAAATGCCAGCTGGTATGACTTGCTCTGGTTCTGTCGGTGGTGCCTCCAATGTCTGTGTTGCCAGGGTCCAGAACGCTGCTCTCGCTGGTCCATTTGGTGGATCCGTCGCTTTCACCCAATCTGCTGGTGCCAAGAGACGTGCGATCGAGTACAACCTCAGCAAGCGCCGCTTTGCCCGCGCTCTCGCCGCCGATTCCGAGTAAGCATCTTTCGGAATGCTAGCGATGGTCGACCGTGGGGGAAAAAAATATGGTCAATGGTTATAATTGTAGATTGGAAAATGGCTCAGAATTCTCTTTGTGTTTGTTAATTTTTCCTCTTTATATCGAATGGTTTTCTCTTTCTGGTGAAGGAGACAGGAATCTGTGATTTCGTCTCTGGAGCTGGGGGAGGAGATGGTCTTAAAGATACTGTAATGATGGATGGACTTCTTACAGTCTTTTCAATAGATGCTGAGCGGGCTCATTATTAAATCTTAATTATGCTGATCAAAACCTGACTTTATTTCTTGGTTCTTATTATGATTGTGATTGCGATTTTGACTATAATTCCTAAGTGATAAAGTTTCCGCCTTCTCTCTTCTTATACTCGTAATTGGTTCTGTATTTAAAACTTTCAGTTAAACTCACGCCCGCGCATTTTTAACGTTTGGGGAGCCTGAGTTTATCACTTCCAAGTTACCACCATCTCCCCAAAATGACAATGATGTTGGGCAACCACCCATTCATACAATATATATCCAAAATTCGTCATTCCCTCCATCAAACATCTCATCGTGCCGCCTTGGCGCAGTTGGTCGACCGCTGCGCTGTAACCACCTCCGGGTGGGTGAGGTGTCCCTGATTCGCGACAGTCCATGCCCCCATTTCGAAGGGTGCAACTGCGGTTGTAATAAAATCCCATTTAGGGATTTTCCCATGCACCTAACGGTGCATGGTTTTTGCCATTTTGGTTGCTTGATTCTTTTTCTTTTTCGGGTTTTGGGTTTTGGTTTTTGGAGGGGCGAAAAGAAAGTGAATACTACAATGAGTGGAGAATAAGTACATCGGATTTCAAATTATAGTCATGACTAGGTCGGTACCTACCCTACCCTACATACATGAGGTTTGATTTGGCGAAGGAAGGCTTGGAAACATGATTCAAGTGGGGATTTATTAAGCTGTTGTGGTATTTTGATATTGTGATGGGTTCTTGGGGTTGTTTTTTGGATGAGGTGAAGGGGGGAGGAGTTCTTTGGCATCCGAATCTCCAATTCCGTAGACATTGGGGTGAAGAATGTCACGCTTTTAAGCTTTTACAGTCTTTGAACCTGATGCAATTTTTCAGGTATGTGATTTTCTTATTATCACCTCGCAAGAGAATATGGGATGATCTTGTTGGAGAAGGTAGCGTAGCGTAATTGAAAAAACGGTTGAGAAGTGATAATACCTACCTAGTATTTATATCCTCACTTCATCCACTTCCCCGCTTCTCCATTTCGTCCACCCCTCTTTGGCCCCACTTCCCGGCCGTTAACCTTCCCATTCCAATTCCCCATTTGATGTTCATCAATTGCGTCAACGGTGTGATTCCTCAACTCTATCCAGCTCCCACAATAATACAAAACCAACCTTTTGATAGCTGCATCATTGAGGCTACCTCAAACTTAAAAACTAGAACACGCCCTACCGGTTTCTATTGCATTAGCATTGGCAACATATCATCTACTTATAGTCAAGAATTCTCAGCACTCAGATTACTTGCTTAATATTGAGGGTGACTACTCTGGAAGATAGTTGGCAAGTTCAATTGGTCTGTTGACGTTGAACGTTTGATGGTGTTAGGATGTGCGAGGTTATGAGGAAACACACACGTGATCACGAGAACGTTTGCATTGACCCTTGCTCGGATGATCCATGCAATCCCGATTGTTTGTTTGTTTACATATGACAACGCAGAAGCTTCATGGGACGAAGAACATTAAAACGACATAATTCGACATTAACCTCTATATTAACACACCTTCGAGTATTCCTAGAGGTCCATAGCTAAGCTAATCATCGCAATCTGAAACTGCAAAAATGGACGCAGATAACCTGCGTACGGCATCCCTATATATCAACAACCAGCTTCTTTCTCGAGGACTACTACGAAATGGGCAAACAATTGACTTTGCGCGCCCGCATAAGTCGGAAGAGGGATTAGACGTTACTATGGGGAAGATAATGAGTGTAGTGAATGATTTAATTTTAAGGAGAGATGTAAGTGGTGAAAGCGCATCTCTAGCGAGCATCAAGTTGTCAAACGGAAGAATCGAAGAATGAAACATTTACTGAGAGTTAATAATAGCGCGATTCCCAACAACGCGAGAATCTTTCTCAGACGATCCGCTCTTTACGCGCAGATGCTTTACGATCTACTACGGATACTGAGAGGCTCACGACGAAGAATACTGAATTACAACGAAAGGTTGGAATAGCGGATGCGACGGAACGGGCTTTAAAAACGCAGCTGAGGAGTGCGGAGCAGGCGATTAGGGGATTGAAGGAGGATATGGCTAGGATGAAAGTCTTGGTGGGACAGACAAGGGCACAGTGTGCGAATGAGGTTAGGAAGAAGGAAAGGGTTATTGAAGGAATGAAGAAACATGTTGGAGAAGGTGGGAGAGCAAGGGGCAGTGGAAAAGCTGTTGGTGTTGCGACTATCAACGTGGTCGCTGGCATCGGGAGTGATAATGGAAACGGTGCAGGAATGGGCACGGATGATGAGGGGTATGATTTGAGAATGGAGACGAATGAGTTTTTGACGGAGTTGGCCAGGGGGCTAAGTGATGAGAATGAATCGTTAGGGGGGTTAGTGAGAAGGACCATTGAGACACTGAGGACGGTTTCTGGTTGTGAGAAAGAGGAGGAACAGGAAGGGGGTATGGTGGTACAAATGGAGAGCTCCTATGAACATCTTGCTTCTGAGATGGAGTTTGTAATCGAACATCTACGAACAATCCTGACAAATCCATCGTTTGTCTCGTTGGAAGAAGTGGAGGTTAGAGAGGAAGAAATCATACGCCTACGAGAAGGTTGGGAAAAGATGGAGTCCAGATGGAAGGATGCTGTACAGATGATGGACGGATGGCGCCATAGAATGGCTAGGAGTGGTCAAACCGTCAATATCGAGGAATTGAAGATGGGATTGAGCCTGAGTCCTTTCAAACCTACCGCAGAACCCAATTACGAAGTCTTTCAATTATCGACGGTACAGGAAGAAGACGAAGAAGACGAAGACGATGAGGACGAAGGCGATACACAAGCAGATATTGATGCCATGGATGATTCAGGTATCGGTGGCCATGCGGAGCCAGAATTTGATGACGAGGAAGAATTGAGTGATGCTGACTCCAGCATATTTGAAGAAGAACCCGATGACACAAGAGAGGAGGAAATGGAAGCGGAGGAGCAAGAAGATTATGACGAGGTCACCGAGGAACAACAAGGATCAGCAGATGCCACTTTCGATACAGTATCATCTCTGCCAGGGACACCACCTCAAATGTCCCCTCTTCGCGAAACAAATGGGAACCGAGGTAGTCCTGCAAGACCAAGCTCCAAGGGGTTTACCACTATTATTGAAGAGAATACATGGGATCTGTTGCAACTTGAGCAATCCTCATCTCAACCGAAGTCTATATCAACCCCAACACCTAAGCCTCCCCCGAAGAAAGAAAAGAAAGAGGAAATAACACAGCTCCCCGTTCCATCCACAGACCAACCCTCCCTCCTCAAAACCCCTACCCCAGTACTCTCGGCCCATTCCTCAACCAGATCATCAGTCGTAAGGGAAACCAGATCATCAGCTGCAAGAGCAGCTTCAGCTAAAAAGCCCGTCCGTTCAACCCCAAAACCAAAAGCTACCCCAAAAGTCCAGCTTCAACCCCCTACATCCGCCAGTCGCTTGCCTCGACCACCCCACATACCACCCCAACAAAGTCCTCTCACTATGGCCAGTATAGCTGCCAAACTCGCCGCCTCGGAACGAGAAGCAGACGCTGCTAGAGTCAAGGCTAAATTAAGAGCCGCAAAGTTGGGACGCAGTGCTGCTCCTACTACTAGTGCAATAGCCCCACGATCCAGAAGTCCAATTAAAAAAAGAGAACCGGAAGCTACGAAATTAATGCCTCCACCTTCTTCGCCTGTTAAAGAGGAACCGGTGAAAAGTGGCAGTACTAATAGTATAGCAATGAAAAGTCCGGAAAAAGACTTGAGTGCTGTATCTAGTAGGAAGAGAAAAGTGAGAGCGAGTAGGGATAGAGAGCACGGAAGAGCGGCGAGAAGAAGAAGTACTTTGAGTCCATGGGAATTGGAAAGCTTAATTTTAGGAGGGATGGGATCGCCGACGAAGGAGGAATGATGTGCATAGCAGGAATAGCGAAGCGTCGCGGATTCGAGCTTTGTTACTCTTGATGATGAAGTTATGAACGTGGATTGATTGTATAGAGAATCTGGGTGGTTCTTCTTGTTTCCTAATACCAATTTCTGATTTTGTATGTAGGTGTGCGTGTATGGGAGGCGCCTTTTTGAAGGGGGTTGAATACCTAGTTTGTGTCCCATCTTTCCTTTACGTCATAGACATGGCATATATCTAGGTATCTATCTCTAAATCTACAAACTCTTCTTAAACATTCCATCTTTCTCATTTCCTCTTCCCGTCTCCCTATAACTTAACATCCCTACCCTTCCCCTTCGCTCCCAATTCAATGGGTACTTTCGGATGATCCCCACTTAACTCTAACCCAGTAATTCTCTCTAATTCCTCAACAGCCTCGTATGCACGTCCTAATTCTACCTTCAAAGTGCAGAAACCAGATGCTCTAGCAGCTTTGAGATTCTCGCCAATGTCGTCTAAAAATAGGATGTCTGAGGGTAGGAGCGGAGGGGAAGAGGGGAATTTAGAGGAGTATTGGTCGCGTAGGGTGCGGAGAGTTAGAGAGTAGATCTCTGGGGAGGGTTTGCGAAGGTGGACGTGGGCTGAGGATATAAACACATCGAAGATTTCGGAAATGAAGGAATGGGATTTGGAGTATGGATGATCTGGAGGGAAGATCACGGTATTAGAGAGACCGGCTAGGATGTATCTTTTGGATGCTTTCAGTTTTTGAAGACAGGGATACATCCTGATATACTAACATATTAACATTATGTAGCTACTAGAAAACCGAGGTTGAACACAGAGGGGGAGTGACACATACCAAGGATCAAGCTCCCGAGAGTTATCCATCATAGACCAAAAGAGAGCTTCTCCGTCAATTTGAGGTATGGGTGGGATTTCAGATGGGAGAGAATATTTTTCTCGGACGGAATTGTAGAAGGTGGTCCAGAAGGAGGGGTTGTGGAGGTCGGAGGTGAAACCGGAAAACCAGGTGGGGTTTAGCTCTAGTTCGCCGCGTTCGAGACGGTGCCTAGATGGGGTGTTAGTTGAGATGTGGGATTTAGGATGAAGTGCTGCATCAAGAGATTGGGATGTGCCATTGGAGTGAGAGTGTGTGCTCCCGCTTGGAAACTCCTCAAGTGATACTGTGTAATTCACTTAGAGGCTCCTATAACAATGATGTGTGCACAAGAATTTGATGAAGTGTCTACTTACCAGAATCCGTTTGGTTTATTTCGAGAGATGGAGTAATTGACCCAGCCTGGAGGTATATTGTTGGATATCTCGAAGTCGAGAATCGCTTGCATAGGGGAGAGAACCTAAGATGGATTAGAGACTGTAGATGATGAAGATACCTCATATCAAGTAGGAATATATGTATTACTGTTGCAGGAAGAAGATGAAGTCTCACTAGAGGCTCGTCATTCTCCCGCTGGATCCATTGCCAGGTCTGGGTGAAGATGGTCTTTCAAACCCATCCAGATAAATATCAACGGAACTTCTCGTCAATTCCTTGCTGGAGAGATTTCGGCACCTGATCTAGAAATTGGAGCTCTGCCATAAAATTTCAATCTCCTAATTCTGATCTGAACACTCCTCGCCGGAACTTTCAAGCCCATATACAACAGTACAGCAACGGAATCTGAAGAAATCATTACTAACACAAACACCCCCGATATCAAATAATATCACTTTCGGTTGCCTTTCTGAAGCCATAATAATCCCAATACTTTCTAAAACAAAATCTACAGGATAATTTTCTTGTGACATTTGGAAGGAAGATGTTCTGGTACCTAGGTAATATTGTCAATCGAACTCTATCATGGACCTCGGCATCGAGATGTTTATCTAATCGCCGATGCAAATACCGGAGATTACCCGTGGCCTTTATCCCGTATATTCCAAAATCAGTTCGCGTCCACCAAAGCGCGCGCGAACTTTGCTTCCTTTCATACATCGACAACTTCATCCATCCATAATTTATCAAGTGAACAATATGCCACCTGCTTACGATGAAGAAGAAGGGATGGGGCCTCTAGAAAAGGGACGACATCGCTACCAGAAGAAGAACTATCAAGGCGCATTGGTGGCATTCACAGAGGTATGTCTCGTTATCACGTGCACAGCCAGTCCCCTCCTCTTGAGAACAATATCGCAAACTTCAGATTGCTGACTTTATGTATAGGCTGTGAAAATTAGTACTGGTCATATATTGCTTACTGCTTTGGACCATCGCGCCGCTACATTTGAGAAGTTGGATCAACTACAATCAGCTCTTAAAGATGCAAAGGAAATGCTTGAACTGAAGCCAGAACTTTCCAAAGTGAGTTATCATCGCTTCAAAAATGGTTCGCTGTGACTGATTGATTCTCTAGGGATATCTTCGATGTGGGAAGGTTTTACAGCTCAAAGGAGAGCACAAACTGGCCTTGAAAATCTATGAGCGTGGCCTCAAGAAGGTCAAAGTCGGCACTGATACTGACAAAGACCGTGTGGTAAGCTCTACTGGTCGTTGATACACACTTGTTACTTTATTAACACATTTGAGTGAAGACTCTCCAATCCATGTTTAACAAATTGCAAAAGTCACAAGCACCTAGGAAAACACTAGATCCACTCTCGTATCTACCCTTCGAATTGGCAGAAATGATAGCCAAGCAACTTAGCATACAAGAGCGAATGTATGTCAGGAACAGATCATTTATCAATATTGGCTAACCACAAGAAGGGTTTGTTTGAGCGTAAGCAAGTCATGGAAGCAAGTATTGGAATCTTCTCATAAACTTTGGACCACCATCGACACCAGCATTGGGCGGGGGAAACTCTCCCAAAAAGCTTTGAAAGCATACCTGAAGCGATCAAACTATACTCTCTATGAAGCTAATATTAGATATGCTACGATTGACGCCGCCCAATTGCAGTATCTCACAAGAACTTGTACGAAATTGCAGCGCTTTACAATATGTGACGGCGGTCATATAGGGGAAAGCTTGACCTCGGCGCTTTCCCTAGCAAAGTCACTGCAATATCTTCACATATCGCAGACTTCTGAAATCTCCTTTCGTTCTGTACTGGAATCGTTACGGCATGTAAAATCTACGATTGTGGAGGCAGAATTCTTGAATGTTCGTTATTTTTCTTCAGATTCTTTGTGCATGTGGCCAAGAGCAGAAAACTTGCGAGTTCTGCGTATGGATAAGGGGTTTTCCATGGACATATCATTGGTAAGAATTTTAATTTGGTATTCTTTATGCACTGTTAGAATTCTAATCTTTTCTATAGAACAACTTAATAGAATCAATTCCCAATATCCAAGTCTTAGCGTTAGATGGATTTGATTTGAAAGATGCCGTGCCACTGGATTTGAGCGAGCTGCAAGGTCTGGAAGATCTTAAACTCAGGGATTGCGGTTTGAGAAGACTTCCATTACTTCCCTCGACGCTCAAACGTCTATGTCTGAAAGACAACATGCGATTGATCAATCAGGAAGGCGATAACATTATTCTTCCATTCTTGGAAACCTTTAATTGCGAGAATACTGGATTTACCGACGAAACAGTTGTTGTCATTGTCAAAAATGCCCGCAATCTCAAGCATTTACACATAGGGAATCGACTTGTCGGAGATTACTCTGACGCTCACAATGATTTTCCTTTATGTGAGAACATTGAAGAATTAGATGTAAGCTTTTTACAGTATGGTGAAAAGGACATCATTCGTATGGTAGATAAATGTCCAAATCTCAAAAGGCTGAGTGCCCGCCATACGAAAATCACGGGAGTTGCTGTAAAGCATTTTGTCGGCCGAGGCGTCACTTGGATGTCCTTACAACAATGCGACAAGCTCAGCCCCGATGCTGTGGAATATGCTCGTGGGAAGGGTGTTCAAGTTATATTTAACTTTGCCTATAGTACAGCCAACCCGAGTTTTAGGGACCAAATGAATGGGTTATAGGGGGTGATGCTATGGACTTGCAAAAGGGCGACATCACGGACAGATGCCTGCGTCAACGAAAGCGGCAATTTACGAGACAATTCGTCTTTCAATATAGCTTCAATGCCTCATTAATCATTTGTTCCAAACTGACTTTTTGAATTATGCGAATGACAGTATGACCTAGTATTAAAATACAGGTGCATTGGGTTTGAATCATAATAGCTCAGAAATTTTCATGAACGCCTTATCTCATTTGTGGAGCAGGCATACCCAAAGGAAAATACCCCAACAGCTCTTCCTCATTCTAGCATTATCTCCGCCCTCAGATACAATACCCTTCCATTCCACCACCTTTATTCTCCACCATTTCACTAACTCATTTACACCTCATCCCCTTTCGCTTAAGGCCCATATGTTCTCTACATACAAGGATATTTTGAATCCCGTCGGCCATCTCATCTCATCCCTTCCAATTATCCATCACAGAATCTTACCTACATATCGCGAACAATTTCTCCGGAGCCAAGCAAGCGCTCAACGACATGATTGATCTGATCGAGCATGAACCCTTAATCAGGGCTCAGTCCAGTTGCGAATTTCGTACAGATCTTGGGGATGTGATGTCGGGTATCCTGGTGATGGGTTTCCTTTTGCCCCTTTATTTTTGATATTCGAAAGTTTCTGCTATATCTGTCTCTCACACCTTTGCATTTCGAAGTTCTAGCTCACACTCCATCGTTAGAGAAACATCATTTCTCCAAATGCTTGAGTGGGATCATTGGGCGATGATGCTATTCGCAGCTTTCCACTTTCCATATCCTTCTTTCGAGTCTTTTCTGTATAATTCAGTCGTTACAGTTGTATATTCCAACGTCTTTCTGGCAAAAAATACAAAGCATGTGCAGCTCACAGTTCATAACTTATCTGAATGCTCTTGATCCTTCAACCCGTGATGATTTACTTCGTTTCGGGTTTGCATTTCATCATTTCACGACTTAAGCAATGATATGATACCAGGTACCCTTTGACTCAAATATGTGACCTCTTCTCCAAGAACACGAATCTCAATCCTGCCTTTCTATATAGATAACCAGACCTTGAATACATGCTAATGGAAACAAATCAACCGGGGTCTTTTCAATGTCTGGAAAGTATGGGGAACTGGATTTGCCTCTCACCTGCCAAATCTATAATGAGGATTGGGACGAGACGGCTTCTTTTTGGACTGAATCATGCAAATTCCTTGGTTTCTTCCTCGTTGATATGGATGATTCTCAAAGGGGAAGAGACGGCTTGGGAGATGCTATGGCTCTTTTCACACTATCCACTCGAATACCTGATCTCGACTTGGAGGGTGAGCGGGGGGGAGTTATTTCCAATGATCTTTGTTTTTTTGGTGTGGGGGGGGGGGGCTCGAGGCTAATATTATCAAAAGCGAGCTTCAGAACTTACGGTCCACGAAGGATGGAACAGAGATAGAATCATAAATCGAGGCGACGTTTAGGAATGAATACGAAATCAGGGATGAGGCTGTGGAATTATTTCGTTCGTCACACCTGCTTTCGAGTTGATGATGTAGCATGGGCATCTATACCACAGATTTACGGCTCTCTGCCATCAGCTTTCTATGGTGATCAGGAGCCGCTCGGGTAGGCAATTAAAACTGTCCACAAAGACTCTAGCTCGGGAGATCCAGACGCATCTACACTCACGATACACATCAAGCTCGCCTCAGAACTGAAAAGTACTTTGGGCGATGGTGGGAATTGAAGATTTCGAGGAAGAGAAATTTAAGGATCTTTAGGAGGTACCATTGATAGCAAGATCAAATTCACATATAAGATACCGTGAACCTGAGATGTATTTCCAGAAAATCGCAGTAGCTCATGAATCAGGGAACTTGCCTCGCCGTTGCAATGGTATGTCCTTGTCAAATAAATGTGCCTCTCATCGATATATCAATCAATACATATGATTGATTAGTTCGATTTTATAAATACATAGTATGTATGTATATAAGATCATGAAAACAAAACGAAACAATTAACCGGCACCCATTTGATATCATCAAATACAATACTGTACAATATCTAATGAATGATATCAAGATCCATTCCATCCCACCGAAGTTTATTTTAGACTTCCAACAAGCGGGAAGCGGGAAGCCTAACAAAACACGCCTAACTAACAAATGCTCCAGTCCAAACCCCCGCTATCTCCCCACTAACCTAACCTAACATACGGTACCTAAGCCTTAAGGTAACCGTCCATCCTCCCGCTCACTAAAAAAAGATAAGTTCCCCCGTAACTACCTACCTATAACGCACGATTGGGCGGATATTTATCTCATACCGAGTTCAATTCACTGTCAAATATTGCCCAGGTGAGCTATTGCTTAGAATGATTTATTGAATTTCATCACATCGCTACACCAAACCACTCCCCATCCCCGCTTCATTGCCCCCGAAATCCATACGGGAAACAGGGAAACGGGAACGAATATTCAAAATTAAATGATAATAATAATAAAGAATATCAGGAAATAAAGTAAGATTCGAATGAATACCCGTCGTACCTTTTCTTGGCACCTCCCATCCCTAGCTAAAATCCTATCATGAATTCCCGGCTCCCTCATGTTATACTCGCGTGGTATACATACGTACGTCAACTGAGGTAGAGAAGGTAAGTGATGGATGGTTAATTAGGTAGTGAATGAGTGAGTGATTAGTGATTAATTAGTGATTACCTAGCCTAGTCAATCCGTCCAATCCAGTTAATCGCTATCTAGGTACTATCCAGTCAGTACCTGCCTACCTAATGAACGTGAAGTGAATTCGGTGAACCGACTTGATATTCATTGAAATGAATTGAATTGGCGAGTGAAAAAAAGAGAAAGCAATCCGGACCCAACATGGCGGTACCGGTATCGTATCGTATCATATCATATCATATCATGCAGTTCTTGGACTGGACTGGACTGGACTGCTGCAGCCAGTACTCCGTGCAGTATTTGAAGCAAGTAGATGGCCATAATCCACCGTATATCGGAAACCCTTATACGAAAGGGAAAAAATCCAATCCTCATACTTCCCTCCGCACACCCTAACTCGGGCATCCATAGTTCCATAGTATAGTATAGTACATATGCGATGCGATAAATCCAACCCACGTTTTTCCCCATCCATCCATCCATCCATCTAGAGGACAGGACTTAACTCCTCGTGTTCGTTCATTTGAGGAGCCAGCCCCGCCTATTTTCATTTCATTTCGTATAGGTAAGGTAGGTAGATAGATACCTAGGTAGGTTACAACTTCCTTAGGCACACCACACCACACCAAAACAAAAAGCCATACTGAGATCTATGCTAGCTGCTACCTACCTACATCTAATTTGATATTAATATCATTTCTTGTTTGTCTATTTGTCTATTTGTTTGCTTGTTTGTTTTCCAAGCCTATTTTAAATCCATCTCAAGCTAAATCTAAATCTAAATCTATAACCTACCTACCTACCTACTTACTAAGGTTACTGTAGGTAGGGTATATGCCAACAACCGACACACTGCCGATATCCAGCTCCAGCCACCCAACCAACCAACCAACTACAAGCACAAGCACAACCTCAAGCACAAGCACAAGCATAACCTCAACCTCAACCTCAAAGCTCTAGCTCTAGCTCTAATTCTAAATCTAGATCTAGAGATCCCTCGTACCCATCAAACCTCAATCTGAAAGTCCGATACAAAATTTCGTGTCACCATTTCGAAAACCGAGCGTGCCAATCTAATCTAATCCATTAATTATCCATTATCCATGATCCATTATCCAACCCAACAACTAAATTACATACCTATCTATCCACCACATACTGTACCTACACACCTACATACAAACAAGCCTCCTCGCCTCCCTCCCAATTCTCCGTCCTCGTAAATTCGTAAATTCGTAATCCATATTTAAACCTTCAATATTTCATTTGATCCGCCGCCTCCGGCTGAGCCCAAAAAAAATCCCCCAGCAAACCTCGTCAAGGCAGGCTGCGCGGACCAAATCCAAGTAAGCCAGCCTATCGAATACACACATATATATAGGTATATATATATATACCGGTACGAAAAAAGAGTTGAATCCTTCCGCTTCAATGACGCAACGTAGCGTGAACATCGATGCAACCATTAGAAAATCCATCCATCCGTCATCCGTAAAACTAGGTACATATGATCCTTTGACCTCCTCCCCCCTGCACATCCATCCCCTGCTATCCAATGCCACCCCCCCCTCAATCCATCCATCCCACTTGCATATACCCGTGCATAAAGAATCAATCACATGAGCTTCAAACCATGCATGCCATGCATGCAGAATACGCGACGAAGAATGTGAATGGATGATAAAGAATTGTATTGAAATTTCTCCCAACAACCAAGACCGATGCCAAATGATTTCTCCTCCTCAGACCTTCCCGTTTGATATTATAATCCACATTAACCATAATCCGTAAATCCGTAATCTTCAAGAACTCGTAAGACCTGTCCACGCTTCTCCTACACTGTAACATCCTGTTTTTATCTAATAACCCCCCAAGTCTAATCTTCAATATCCAGTATTGAATGGTCCATCCCGGGATTGAGCTGTGACTAGAATACACGGTTCAAACACATGCTCAACATGTGCTTTCTAAAACAAACCACAAAAAAAGAGCAGAAACCAAACAGAATGACCCAAGAAAAAGCTAAAGTGATGAGAAATAGATGAGGGAGTAGGCGCAGCCTCCAAGACCAAATCCTTCTCTTCCGCCTTTTAGAACAACATTGCTGCCTGAGCTTGGAGTCTAGCCCCTATGTATAGAGAACACAAAAGAAACTGTTTGACAAATCAACCAATGTATGGATCACAGATCCAAATCCTCGGTGACAACTTTAAGAAACTTTCCCCCTAAGAAATAATCCAACATGATAATCCCTCCCAAACACCAGGTATATTTCCCTTTTCCCAATGCAAAAAACCAGTATAACAAAAGAAAGAAATAATCCCCGACAAGAAAAGTGCCTAGACATAATTTCCATGCCCAATCTACCAAATATCCAACGCTATCCCGTATTAAACTCGCCATGTAATGCCAAGTACTTCAATGATCGTATACCGTAACAGTTCCCGGTGTGTGTATAATGGAGGTTCGACCTCTGTATATATATATGTATATATATCTTTCGTGCCTTCGATAACTTCGTGAAGATCATGATATCGCATCTTTACGTTCCTCGATCGTAATTGTTGTAATTAAATAAGGTAGTAGGTATTAGAAGTAGAAATTGTCGCATGCGGTCTGAGTCATGGCGCAGAGGCGGAGGTTATTCGATTGTGGCCGATGAAAAGGAGTGTAAGTTCGGATGGTGGAGCGGAAGAAGTTCTGCTGCGGAATGAGAAGAGATATTTGACCCAATGATCGATTTCGAAGCGCACAAGAGGTCGCGATTGCCATGAGCAGCCAGTTATCGAAGACAATATGTTTCATCTGCGGTATTGTCTAGATGAGTAGGCATGAGAGCTATCACTGGCTGTATGATAGCCAGAGTCTGAGTAGTCTTCCCGCGCCGATGAATCTTGGTAGGATTGGTGTGTTGAGTGTTTGTCACAAGCATATCCGACCAATACTGTTCTCTCTTGGGCTCCATGGCCTTGTGTACCATACGCCGCGCACATATCAACGCTGTGCTGGTAGTATATGCAGCGGCAGACTGAGTATCTTTCGACCACGAGATAACACATATTGGATGATAGTTTGAGTAGAGCGCTGGTAGTTGTCAAGTTCGTATGTTGTATATAGTGTAGTGGGGCTTGGTTTGCTGTGATAGAGGGGTATCTAAGATGAGTATGGAGGAAATGAAAAGTATGAGATCAACGAGAAGTGAAGTGAGGCAATGAAATATATTAACAAGCAGATTGAAAAGAGATGATGCCTGGACAAAGGAAGTCTAAACTTGACAGATGATAGAGCTTGTGATGCAATGGTAGGAGTCATTGATCGGAGGAATATGACTGCCTTATAGTCTCTGCCAAATGACTGAGTCTTGTCATGGTAAATGAAAATAAGGCAGCAGTAGGTATGGGCTTGTCAATGAACCTGCATGTAGGATATGCAGGTCAACAAACATGCAGGAAACCTAGACATGGGATGATGAGATGAGTTGTAGGCGCAGTGGAGAGTTGGAAGTATATCTGCCTCAGTACAGATATTCTTACAGGAAAAGAAAGCCATGCCTGGTCATATCCCGAACCAAGTCCCATATGGATGACCTCCTACCACGAGGTGGCTTGACATTACATAGGAACCGGGCCTCTCATGGATGGGCTGAAATAGAAACCTTGAAAGCGCTGAGTAAAGCCTCAGCTTCGAGTCAGTAACAAGTACTTGTTGGAATATAGTTCCGAAAAGTCGGGATTATTGATCTACGGAAGATCGATTTAGGTTAAGACGGGTAAACCGGGATGTGGCAGCAAGTTTCCAAAGATTCAAGAAGGAATAAGATGGTGGAATTGAACCTATTCAAGCCTTTGCGGCGCAGGAAAAGACCACCATGCCACTATGGTTGACAGATATCCACTATGGCTTGGCTTGGCTTGGTCGACAGTCCAGTATTTCGTACCATGGCAAGTACCATGGTAGGCTTTCTGATATTCGCGGTCTAGTAAAAGGACAGCTAACGGGAAGGGTGGATTTGTATGATATTAGTTAGACGAGGTAAGCTAGTAGCTAGCGACGGAGGTAAGTAGTTAGAATTGGAAATATGATGGGTACGGGGATGGAGATGGGGATGGAGCAATCAAGAAGGACTGTGGTCTGTAGCAACGTTGAATAGTCGGTAAGCATTGCTAGCTAGGGTAAGTGATGGATGCAAAAGTTAGGTAGGTACAGTGTAGTTAGCGGTAGGCAGGCGGACAAGTTTTAGAAATATGTAGATTCAAATTTCATAGTAATGAAAGTAGGTCGGTACTGTACTGTAACGAGGTAGAGAGTACTGCAGCAGTAGTAGGTAGTAGGTAGTAGTAAGAAAATAGAATCTAGATAAAGGTAAGTGAGTGAGTGATTGCGCGTACGGTACGGCAGAGTACAGAGCAGTACAGTACAGGTAAGGTAAGGTAAGAAATTGCCGCGAGTTTCATTGTATACCCTATCCCATGGATGTTAACGTACTATGTTAACGTTAATGTCAAATGTCAAATGCGATAAATGTAATAATGAATGTTGAACAAGGATAAATATAATATAATTGATGGTTACACTACTTCAAGTAAGGTACGAACTGCCAGATTCAATCCTCGGGTGAGGTGAGTACTCCGTATTGGTTGGAAATTGAATTGTTGTCCATAAGTTATCGTATCAAGGTCCGTGATGATTCGTGAAGTGAAGTGAAGTGAGGTGAAGGGGATGGGATGAAAAAAAGAGAGATTGGAAAAAAAGATGTCAGCAACAGAATCAATAGAATCTCAATTCGGCTTTTTTCCCAATCACATCATGAGCGTGGGTCTCTAAGATCAAACGGAATCATTATTATTGCACAAACAGTTTGTCATTATTTGGGACTTGGGAGGCAAAGGCTATGGCTATGTTTCAGTCTTGCTTAGAAGGGAAAACAGTAATAAATTGTTACTATTACTCCGTATATGATTGGATGGATAATCTTAGGTAATCATTATTTTCATCAAATGGGAAATTTGATGAAAGCCGTTGGAGACGAAGCAATCAAATCAAATGTGTATGTGTGTGTTGTGTTGTGTTGGTTAGATCTAACAATCCAACAGCATTTCATCATCTCAACTACCGGACAAATGAGAATGGGTTAGGTTATGGGATTTCTTCCTTGATGATAACCTTGATGATGATAATCGTTTCATTGGTATCTTCTATCTTTTAGACTGTATGTATGTACGTACCTATTACTTACCTAGGTAGGTATTCAACGGAAGAGTAGCTCTTACCGGCTCTAGTTTCTTTTTTACACTTCTATTATTATTTCCTTGGTAGACTCAGGTCCATCCCCAGGTATCCAACTAACTATCAGTTCTATTTTCCCCAACACATTTCCGTAAAAATCGCCAATCATTTACTTCTGCACCTGCTCCCCTTCTCATGAGTTATAACCTATCCAATATATCTATACCAAGATCGCTTACAATTGGAATATGCCTAAGTAGTAAGGACTCATATCAAGCCCCATTTTGACGTTTATAGATAGATTCGTTTACTCACTCATTCATCCAACGTTGATATTAGCCATTTTGATTTCATATCTGGCCACCGACCCCGGACTGCATATGAAGGATTCGATCGTTACAGGGGAGCAAACTACATTTGCATTCTCCCCCTCAGCTGGACTGCGGCCATTGATCACATCTCAAACAACCGCTCACTCAATCAATGTCCGTAAGTTCGGGTCTCCGAGGTTACAGATTGTGATATTGGAATTAGATCAATGTTGTGAACATCCATCTGCGGCCCTCTGATTTCGGCCAGAGAGTCATTCTCAGGTTACAGTAGCTATTGTGGGGTAGAACATGACATGTATACGAGATGAAACACAAAGGTTTCCTGGAACTTATCGTTACATTTCTGTAATTGGAACATTTGGTACATTCGAGATTGAAGCCGTTCAATGCTTTGAAACAAAATCTAACCTTGATCAACGATATGGATCAAACCCGCAACTTGTAACCCCAATTAACAATTCCTTCGCTTATTGTAACCTCCAGCTACTGTACAAACTACCGAGCCTCTTCCCCGCTCCCCCAATTCACCGAATTCACCATCCAATACACGGCCATCTAATTCACTACCCAATTCACCACCCAACTCACCCAATTCACCATCCAAGTACACGGCCATCTAATTCACCACCCAATTCACTACCCAACTCACCCAATTAACTCGATTCATCCACTTCCAGTTTCAGTTCCAAATGTTCCATTTGTTTCACAAACCGAAAGTTCCCATCAAAAATCAAAAATCAAAAATCTGCCTTACCTCGAAAACCCACCTCCCCTCCTGCACCCAAGCTATTCAGCCTCGCACTAACTATCCAGATCTCGTAAGGCGACCTATTGAACGACCCCCCAGCCTGCATCCCCGCTGCAAACTAATCAAACACTGCCTCATTGTGGCTCACCTGTGACTTTTTAACTTTTTCCCTCCCCTCTCACCTCTTTTTTGACCTTACCGATTTTTGGTCTTACTGTATGGTGACGATACATACCTACCTACCTAGGTAGGTATCTCTCAATCTCTCTCGGCACCTACCAATTCTAGCCTGGAATTAATCGCGCGTGCGTGCTCAATGTAATAACTTATGTCATCATTTACGGAATACAGAGTACAGTAAAGGTACCTAGGTACGGTACCTACTCAATTGGGTATTGTGCATAGGATCATGCATGTATCACGGGGACTCCGAGATTCATACCTACCTATTCATCCATATCATGAGCTCGGGGGAGAAGACGGATTGACGACATGGTGCATTCGTAGGATATCGGAATTGGATGGGGATGGATGGGACTGCTGCCTCGATGACTTCTGATCAATGAGATATTATTACGGAAGCTTCGTGCAGCGAGACTGGGCGAGTAGGTATCATGTGAGGATGAAAATCGGGATGGTTAGGTAGGTATGTATTTTCATTAATCGCCTATCCTCGATTTTTCTTGCTTCCCCTTCATGACGATGATGCAAATTCGGTTATAATGCGACTGACTAGGCGGTATTTCACCACCTAGGTAGGTAGGTATTTCCAAATAATATCACCATTTATCCATCGATTTATCCATTCATCCATCTATCCATCTTACATGCATACGCGCTGCTCAGGGTCCATTATTCTCTACGATCTCGTTAAAGTCCAAAGGCAAGCATGTCTCCGATCCACCACCATCATGACAGCAAACCCAAACGAACAAACGGCCGGCATTCAGCCACAGTCCGAACCGGGGTAGATGAAAAAGGATCCCGGTAGATTCTCGACCCATGGAGTGAGAGATTATCGAACCGGTCTACCGGTCTTCCATCATCTCTATCACATAATACCTACCTACCTATCGACTAGAACAAGAACGGAAGAGAACACATCAGATTTTTGTTTCCCCCCGTGCGAGTCCGATGCGCTGCGATGCGCTGCGCTACGTCAAACCAAAAATGCGTCGGGAACCGTGCATGGAAACTAGGTAGCACGGAGTTCGATATTCAAGGCAGAGATGCATATATGTATCTACCTAGGTACCTAGACCCTAAAGTATTCATTCAGCTTCTCGATGACTCCCACGAGCTGTCCCACAAGCTGAGGCACTTACGAGTAGTTTGATATCATATCAATCATCCACCTTATCCACATTCTTTCAGCGCGCGTTTACGAAAGCCATGTCAATGTTAGTTTGTGAGTAAGTTATTACTCATATTCAACTTGCACACACCTCGAGTAGGCCACATGTACAGTACAATATGTGATCAACGGATAGCGCCAGGCCTGTTTGATATGTTTACGAGATGTAAATCTACGTTTGTAAATACAGATTTAGCCAAGATGTCATTGACTAGTGAGTCAATCATTTATTTTATCCCACGCCGCCTTTGATTGCTTTCATTCCTTCATTCCTTCATTCATTTCCCCTCCCTTCCCCTTTTCCGGATTCCGTTTCCCCCATTGATCCTTCTACCTTCCCTTACTCCACTCCATCCACATCTAATATGCTCATCCGGTGTCCCAAGAGAATATCGTGCGTACAGAATTGCCGTAGCAAGGCTGAGAGCTCAAGCCACGAACAACCCACAATCTTCTTTTCTCGTCTTTTCTCGTCTTTTCCAATTCACAGCTGATGAACTTTCCCCAAAACCCTCAAATTCCACACGCATCTCAGCCATTATTCTGACCTCCCTCCATCCCATTCTTCAAATTCTTAATAAACCAATCCGAATTAGCATCCACCATAAAATTCGTAATATTAAATTCATTCGCCCCATTTCCGCCCATCTCCGGCATTTGCATATCACCCATTCCACCCCCCTGATTTGAACTACTCGAGGGATCACCCGGAATAACAGGTAATCTCGGTACATTGAAGAAATCGAAAACATCCAAATACTCCAACTCATTAGGAGCCGGTGTTCGAGATGGTGTTATACTCGGCAATCGAGAAAGCCCCACATATTTAGGTTGTCTCGAAATCAAGAAATCCAAATCGTAAGCACATCTTCTCATATCTGCGAGGATTTTGACGGAAGATGGAGTGACGCGTTCGCCATTTGCGCCGGCGGCACGTTCGCTGTCGCGGTGTTCGTCAAGTACGCGTTGGAGAATCGTCGTGTAACGTTCTGCTACAAGCCAGTAGCTACCCATATCTCGTAGTGTATCGACAAAGAATTGGATTTGGGGGCTGAGTTTATGTTCGATGGTTGAACCGTGGACGAGGAGTAATCGGGCGGCCACCCAGAGCGTGAAGGCAAATGGTGGGCCTAATTTTGGTAGCATGCCATTTTGGACTACGTATCTATTGTTATGTCAGTACATTTCGTTCAAGGCACATGTATTTATGTAAACCCTGTATTTTACGATACAACTGAGTAATTTATTGGGATTCTGATGGTGAGGCTCATTAGCAAGCATATAAAAATATAAAATGTACGTACTCTCCTAAGGCTGCGATATTCTCAACAGCACCATTGCAACGTTGACTTGCACTATACGAAGGAGTAAAAATAGGCGACCTAGTCGTCGGGTAGGCAGCCGATGAATGAAGCCGTATTACTGCTGTGTGGTATGTAGCGTGTAGCATAACCCAGCCACAATTGATGGATTTATTGCTTCCTGGTTGGAAGAGTTTCGCCATGTTTCCATAATCGCCAGGCAGATTGAATTTCCATGCAGTGAGCATATTGTCAAGTTCTCGATATTCGCCCTGCCATTTTTCAACGTCGGACAAGGCACTGATATCTACTGGCTTTTTCAAAAACTTGTGGATTCTGGACAAAATTCCAAGAATCTCAATGTAATACGAGAATGCGCCAAGATTCTCTGGCTTTTCAATGTCATATTCCGTCCGTTCGCTTGTACGAAACCATCTTGTCTCCACAGTCTGGTTTTTACTCCAAAGGTCATCTCGGCAAGGTAGGGTCCTATCGATTTCTTTTTCATCCAAAGCAAATTCGAAAGCTGTCGCAATTGTGGCGTATCGATCCAAGAGGTATACCATCCAGAAGAGACGCCTCCGAGATTCCTCTTCAATCCAATTCTCGGGCTCTGGCAAGACCATTGCTCGAAGTGTATAGATTGAAGGATAGTTTGGCGACACAGAGAAGGAAGTACTCTCTACAGCGAGTCCCAATTGAACTACCGAGCGAGTGATTAAGGCTAATAGATTCCATCCAGGTGGCCCATTACTACTGCCCACCAGATCCAAGGCCAAGATTACCAGCGCCTGTAGAGCTTTGACCGAGGAATTTTCTAACCCATACAGCAATACTTTCTGCTTGGATATATCGTGATAATGTCGTCTTCTTTCTTCAGTAAGTCGTTGATCTGTAGAAAATCTTAAAGTGGTGGCTACAATAGCATGTAAAAGTATTTTGTCTGCTTCATCCAAAGCAGATGGGCCGAACAAGGAGTCCAGTGTAGATCTTCGATGTAATATTGGACACCAGGTATTGATATACTTGAAATAAAGATCAACTAGTGCATATAAGAGATCATATGGTGGAAGTGCGTTGTCAGAAGATACTTCGCTTGAGTTCTGGGTTATATTCAAGCTGGGAGATCGCAAGGGTGGTTGGTTTGTATTATAAAAACCCGGTGCTTGGCTGGATGGTATTGTGTGATTTTGTTGTTGCATTTCCAGGGATTTATGGGATCCCTGTGATCCTGGGGTGTGTTGTTGATGGAAGATGTCACCATGAATAGATGACATTGAAGGATTTGGAGGTATGGGATGTCCAAAGTCCATGGATGTATTTTGTTGTCCAAAAGTGGAAGGTTTTTGAAGAAATAGGGCTGCCTCAGCTCTAGCAACATGTCCTCCACGATGAGCAGAGAGTCCTTCATTTGGTCTGAAGCTATGAATACTTTGTGGTGTATCGTGATCGCTCGGAACACTGTTGGAGAGACTGTTATTGCTGTTACGACCAAAAGATGATTCTAAGATCTGAGCATGCGAGCGTAGAATATCCTCGAGTCGGTCTAGTCTTTGTTCAAGTTCTCGACCATAGCCAGCTCTCAATCCGGGTTTCTTGCGCTCTTTATATTCACATGCAGCGCCATTGCGGCTGCACCATCCGCACGATGGTTGGCCGCGATCACATTTGACCTATTAGGGTCAGATTTAAACTTTATGAACCCGTCAAGAGAGAAGCTGGTATACAATACTACACGAGTGATTCTCAGACCCTTGTCGAGATACACAAAGATACTTCTTCTGTGTAATACACATATGTTCTCGATAATTTCCATGTGCCAATGACAAACTGTCACCAGGATGGTATCGAGAGAGATCTTGAGGATTTCTACCCAAGTTGATTCAATAGAGCTGTGACCTAATGTATCGTACCTTTCTTTGCTTACATAGCTCGCACCTTCGACGAAATGTCAGCCAATCATTCCCAACACTTTCCGCACCATTGGTTGGGGGATCATCTTCCGATTCCTTGACGGGAAGAGAATTGGATGAGTCCTCTTCGATATTAATATCAGGGTCATTTGTGAAAGAATGAGACATGATTCCTTACGAAACTGACATCGGCCGACGTTGCCTCTTACGAGGGCCGTCGCCATTTGCATCAATACTGTCCTCCTCCCCGCTATAAAATTGGTCATTGTCTCCATCACTCTCGGGCTGAGTTGCACCAGAACGCAAGGACGTTCTGGGTGATTGCTGGTTATCCATAGAAGCTGCAACGAAATCCCGATACCAAAATGATAATATTGATAGCCCACCTTGTCCACCCTTTGCGAGTCTCGGTGAAGATGGGAACGAAATGGAAGGGGCAAGCTCGGTGTTTGATCAGCGAGGAGGTGGATCTTTTACGAACCAAAAAGGTGGGAAAAGTTGAGAAAAATCGAGTTGTATGTGGTGTGGGGCACGTGTACAGGTGAAAAATGATGGGGAATCCTTGAAGCATTGATTTGATTTGTTTTGGTGAATATGTCAGATTTTGACAATTGGAAGTTAAAAGGTATCGGATTCGGATTCGGATAGTATAGTAGTAGTGTAGTAGGTAGGTATCTTCTCTTCTCCGTTTCCCCTCGGTCAGTGAACTACTTACTTGTAACTGAGTAGCTTTTCAAAGGATAAAAGACCTTAAGGTTCCTCATGAACCATGATTGATCAATTCAACCACCAACAGATAATATGCCTAAAACGAGCTGGTCTGATTATGAGTTGGCAAAAGAACGAACCAAAGAATCATCCCGCCATACCTAGTAGATCTTTTAAGTTATTAAGCTGCAAGTTGCAAACTTTTAATCCAATGGCATGGCATGGCATGGCATAGCATCATTGGCATGTCATATCTACTAGGTACCTAGTAGGTGAATCTTCCAATACCTTATCATCAATGGCAGCAGGGTAGGGCTTCGATTGAGTTTGTGGGGTATAATAATTACCCAGTCGAGTAGGTACCTACCTAGGTAGTACCTCCAGCTCCTATAGGTGGTAGTGGAGGTAGCTTTCATTGATGCACGGTTACCAGCTGACTACCTAGATCAATTGATAATCAATCAATCAATCAATCAATTGAACCACCAATGCTCCATCCATCCATCCATCAATCAAACCACCCACCAATGCTCCATCCATCAACCATCAATGCCTTTACTGTAACCTTTATATTATTAACCTTACGATGTATGCATCGGTGAGTGATGTAGGGAGGGAGTATCATGTATGGAGATATCCAATACGAGCTTTCGCTATTCTGTTTTAAACTATTCACATGTGAGAGCATGCACCCTAGGTAGTAGGTAGGTACCTATTTGTGCATGTACCTTAGAGTAACGATTATTATAGTACCGTACCTAGGAAGTGTGTATCTCTACTGCAATGTACTCCGTGTACCTACTAGGTATATGGATCGAGGTGAGTGATGGTTCATGGAGTGTGGTGCGTGGTGTGTGGTGCGAGAGCCATTCATAATGACCTCTGGAAACCACCTGGGCAAGAGAGATTATGTCGTTACTGGTACTTGCAATCACTTATTACCATAACCCTATGCAACACAATTACCAGAAACTACTTCTTCAGCAAACATGCAATTGCCACAACAATATCTCGAATATGCCGAGAGACAATCAATGCTTTCATAGAGCGGGACACACCTATAATACGTTAAGAATATGAGTTGGACTTGCATTCCTCATCAATAATAGCTCGGTCGATATTCTCCCGGCTCGTTTTGGAAAAGCATCAATCACCCGCCAAGGTGTTTCTTGTGGAAGGAGCTACAAAGTAACCTGTCTATCCATCAATCATAAGTGAACAGTAAACAGTCCTGGCTTTTCATTTAACTATTAACTTCCATTCGTTCGCTTTCCTAGCATTCTCAGTACCTTTAATCCGTTTTTCCACATCATCATGGCTTCTTCATCAGCTCGCAGCTTCCCAACTATCAAAGCCATCCGAACATTTGTTGTCGATGGCGTTGGATCTGGGGGAGACTATCACAATGTTAAAGGTGGTCATTGGTAAGTTCGACCAACCATCATCCTATGATTTATACTAAATCACATCAGGCTGATTGATACACCCATTTCAACACCGATGTCAAGATGGGAAAAGTATCGGGAATCGAGAACAAGTTGGGGGATCAATGTGCTAGGTTCATTCTGCGTTGAAATAGAAGGTTCAGATGGCACAGTTGGATTTGCTACAGGATTTGGAGGTAATTTTTAATCTCTCCAATCTCTCCGACCGAAGCTCACCACATGTTCGCAGGTCCACCAGCATGCTGGCTAACTCACCAACATTTCGAAAGATTCCTCATCGGCGCCGATCCAAGAGACACCAATCACTTATTTGAACAAATGTATAGAGGTTCAATGTTTTATGGTCGAAAGGGGCTTCCAGTTGCGGTCATCTCAGTTATTGATTTGGCAATTTGGGATCTGCTTGGAAAGATCAGGGGAGAGCCAGTATACAAGATGATTGGAGGAGCTACAAAAGAGAGGCTAGATTTCTATTGCACTGGACCTGAGCCAACTGCTGCAAAGGCCATGGGATTCTGGGGTGCTAAAGTTCCGCTGCCATATTGCCCTGAGGAGGGTCACAAGGGACTCCAAAAGAACGTCGAATTCCTCAAAAAGCACAGAGAAAGCGTAGGCCCAGATTTTCCACTCATGGTCGATTGCTATATGAGTCTCAACGTTCCATATACGATTCAGATTGCTGCAGCTTGCAAAGATTTAAATATCAATTGGTGGGAAGAGTGTCTATCTCCGGATGACACTGATGGCTTTGCACAAATCAAACAAGCTCACCCGCAACTCAAGTTCACCACCGGCGAGCATGAATACTCGAGATATGGTTTCAGAAAGCTTATCGAAGGTCGAAATCTCGATATCATTCAACCGGATGTTATGTGGCTCGGAGGAATGACCGAGTTGCTCAAAGTTGCAGCAATGGCAGCCGCTTATGATATTCCAGTGGTACCGCATGCAAGTGGACCTTACAGTTATCATTTTGTGGTTTCTCAAACAAATTGTCCATTCCAGGAGTACCTTGCAAATTCGCCAGATGGGAAGAGTGTCCTACCAGTCTTCGGAGATTTATTCTTAGATGAACCAATCCCCGTGAAAGGATACCTTGACGTTTCACAACTCGACAAACCAGGTTTTGGTTTGACACTTAACCCGGCTGCACGACTTATTCCCGCTCAATATCTCTTAACACCAAACCCAGAGAGGCCTCTTGGTCAACCAGCAGTTGAGCAAAAGAAGCCCGCTCAGGGTATTGTGAATGGAGTGGTGGAAGAAATCTAGAGCTTCCAAGGTGTCGAATTCATAGCGTGGATCACAAGCAAATTGTTTTATTAGTATTTTAATTTATTTCTATAATGCAATACCATCATCTATTTCAGCATAATCATATTCTTAAAATCATCCAAGACTCGAGACTCAAGACTCTATGATTCTAATCCTCGCTCATAAAACCGCAGAACGTATGCATCGAAGACACTACCTATTTTCAAAATCATCTTCTTTCTGAGTGAATTAGCATGACCAGACCGCATGCCACATCGTACAAATACAAGGAAATACAAGTATCAATCAATTGATGTGGATGGACAACTGACAGCTTACCCCACGTTTTGCGGTCACTTACTACTCTGGCTTCGGTGGTCTTTACCTCGAGAACCCCGAATCGCGGGGTCCTTCCACTATTGACAAGGGTCTAATCATCCTAGGGGCTATCAATTTATTACAACATAATGCATACGATGTGAATCTATTGTCAACCAAAAATGATATCCATAACGTGTTACTATTTCAATTCTTTGTATACTCTTCACTTGACTGCAAGTCCCGAACTTTACGACCCTTAACAATCTCATTCTATGCTCATTCTATGCTCATCACAAGCTTCAACCCCAAGATACCCCACCATTCGAGCAAATAAATACGTTTCAACCTGTACCTTATACATCTAAAATCTATACATTTATAAATCTGTTTCTTAAATCCTACATACAAACAATAATGAGTCTCAAAGGAGTACACCTCCTCTCAGGCAAAACCGCCGCTATAACCGGTGGAACTACTGGAAGTTCGTCCTCCCAGCACTTCTCACCCCATAATTCCCTTCCCTGTCTCCCGCTCAACTAACACCCTCCCTTCCACTTTCAGTCGGCCGTGCAATAGCACTCCTCTACCTCCGTCAAGGCTGCAACGTAGCAGTCAACCATCTAGGTCTTGAATCCGACATCCCGCATCTGGAATCGCTTCATTCGGAAGCCAAGACACTCTTACAGGAAGATCCAGAAGCGGGCAGCTTGATAGATGTACCGGGAGATGTGAGTAAACCGGAGACGGGAAAGGAGTTGGTGGAACGTGCGGTGGGGAAATGGGGACGATTGGATATCTTTGTTAGTAATGCCGGGGTTTGTCGATTTGCGGAATTTTTGGAGTGAGTGATAAATGGGCTTTTTTTAATTTTGGGTTTAGATGGAAAGGGGGATATGGGAAGAAGAAAACTAATATAAGCGAAAAAAAAGACTAGAACCCGACCTCTTCTCCCACACCGTACGCACCAACCTCGACGGCGCCTTCTACACCTGCCAATCTGCCGCCCGCCAAATGTCCACCCAATCCCCCCAGGGTGGTTCCATCATTGCCATTTCCTCCATCTCCGCCTTGGTTGGAGGAGCCCAACAAACCCATTACACGCCCACCAAAGCCGGGGTTCTCTCCTTGATGCAGAGTATGGCGTGTGCGCTTGGCAAATACGGGATTCGATGCAATGCGCTCCTGCCTGGGACCATCAGGACGCAATTAAATGAAGAGGATTTGAAGGATGACGCAAAGAGGAAGTATATGGAAGGCAGGATTCCGTTGGGGAGGACGGGCGTTCCGGCGGATTTGGCGGGGCCGGCGGTTTTTCTGGCGAATGCCGAGTTGAGCGGGTATGTTAATGGGAGTGGGCTTTTGGTGGATGGTGGGTTGTTTGTTAATTTGCAATGAGGGAGGTTGGGGAAAGGGAAGGGGCGGGGTGGATTGGGTTGGGTTGAGATAAATGGATGCGGAATTCGGATGGGTTTGCCCTCTATATTGAGGGGGTTTTTTCTCCTTAGGGGGACCAATATTACCTAGTCCTTCCTTCCTTCCAACAGAAACATCAAGCTGTGTTTCCAAAAACATCAAGTCACGGTATTGACCACCAAAAACAACCCAGTCTTTCACACTCCTCCTCGTGGGAAATCTAGCAATCGCACATTTTTGCATCTACTATAGAAAATCAATAAAGTCATCAAAGATTCTAATAATCATATATACCTCTCATCTAATACCAAGGCACCTAATACCACCAACAACTGCAATCCCATTCTTCTCATCTGGTGTCGGATATCAGATGCCGTGTTTTTGGGAATGTCTAATCTCTGTTGTCGCTTGTTATTCTAGAGATGAAATTTTCAATTTGTCTTGCAGTGGGGATGATTCGGAGAGGATTTGAATGGATTTTTGGGGGGAATTTTGAGGGGAATAGTTGGGGGAATACTCAAAAAGAGTTCACAAGAGATGGTTCAAAACGGCTCTCCGGGAGTAACATGTATAGAGGAGTTCACCAGAACACCATCCAACAAGAACAAAACATTCAAATTTCAACAGCCCAGATACAAATGCCGGTACGAGCATAACTGCTCTTAGATATTACATACGGTATGCTTACTCCGTCATAATCATCGATAACTACTCCATTGGAGCTCGAGCGGAACACAACTTAAAGCAACTCGAACTTCCTCCGCAGTGTGGGTATACGGAAAGTTGGAAATAGTGAACTTGGGATTATCTAGGTACCTAGGCAAATGTGGAATTTACAATAAGGTAGTATGATGCGCAGAGCACAAGAATTACGCGCCGAAATGGCTTTTAGGGAAAGTTTGAATCTAAGATTGATGGGAGGGTCTTGGGGAGACCTGAGGATCCTTCCTCGTCTACTACTATACTAGATTGTATATCTTTTCTAGATGGTCGTGTTCTGTTGTACATTCTGATATACAATGATCATAAACCGATAAAAGGTGCGGATCTCAGATCTCAGTTCCTTTTCGGTGTCTATTCTCCTCATGCTTTTCCCTGTTGTCTTTAGTTATATATAGATTTTCTAGAAGTTAT
>JANPYM010000009.1:1441808-1506875 GCA_025890175.1 Ciborinia camelliae
CTAATAATTTCTCTTTTTTAGATTTTCCAAAAAAAAAAAAAAAAAATTTTGGATTTTCTGAAAAAAACTTGCAAGTTTTTTTGGATTCCCGAAGAATCGCTTCATTTCCATACCCACCTCTGTTTGGCAAAAGATGCACTACGTACGGGTTGACTCTCCGTTAGTGATGAGTTATATTAGAAAATACTCTAGCTATATATTCACGCCGGTGTGTAAATGCATCAATGACACATGCTGGATAATGTAAATAGAAATCCATCTACAGTAGAAATTTGAGAAGCCGTCAAATTCGACTGTCTCTAGGTAAAAATATTATCAATCTCCGGATTTTGCTTTCTCGGAGCTTAAATATCTCTTTTCAGAACTTGTCACTCATTGCTTTTCAATCATTTCCAACTACAAGTTCCCCCGGGCTAAAATTAAATCAGCTGTGTGATTTCTGATCGCGTACTTGAAGGGGAGGGAGGGTATTCATTGGAGATACGCGTGCAAGAATGGGAGATGTGAGCAGACTCGAGCAGCTCGTCACCGAGTAGATAGTTACGTATCACTATTGCGCCTTTGTATTCAGGCAGAGATGGACTGACTCGTGGTCAAGTTGGTCGGGAATAGAATCAAAAAATTAACTGAGTTTAACAGGGGATTTCACGGGAGTGGGCAGAGGAAACGTTGTATGGCATCGTATCGTGGCGAGCCAACCATAATTTTGATATTTTTGAATTTCAAGTTTGACACCGCTTTAGAGCCGGTCACCTAATCCCCCAATTTCTCAATGTGCGCACACAATTTCACAGTAATTACATTATCGTTGGTCTTCCAGTTTGACTATACTCATCCATGAAATGAATATATATCTCCGGCGCAGAGGTATGGTCACCTGTAGGACTATCTTTGAATATAGCGACATCTGCTGTAGCTCAAACTTTAATTTAAATCGGTCTTCTTCTGCAAAGATTTCGATTTCCCGTCTCCGTTTTCAAACAATTATTCTAAAGATGTCTTAACTATCAGCGATAATCACAGTCATTTCTCAATCAGTCCACTCCGACACCATGCAACTGAAAAACTTAGTTCGACTTGCTATCTGGAATAACTAATTTTAAAAGCAGAAGTGACATGAATCATGATCAAGAGGCACTTGCTCATCCCTTTGCGGATACTGTCCTTGGCGCTGGCATTGCTATCCGAGGAGAAGTCCAGTTTTAGAGCATCCCCCTATTTAAACGATTCTGGCTTATAAGAATATTGTAGATAATCATGCGGCACTTGCGTACCCAACTGCGAATACAATCTTTGAAATTGGGATCGCTACTCGAGAAATTGAATATTAGAGCATACCCCCCTTTCTTTTTGAAGGGCTCTGGCTTACACAAATATTGTAGAGAGTCATGGAGGACTTGCTTATTCCGTGGCGGATGCGGTCGATAGTGAGTCTATAGCACTGTGAAAAGACTAGAACTAGCGCGGAGAACTTGCAATAAAGCACATAATATTTTTCATCATATGATCAATGAAGATCGTCGAAGGTTGATAAAGCACTGGCATAGATAGACTGGTTTAAACAAGACAGATCATTATGCGAGTTTCTGTTTCTGCTATTCTACAGATTGTGAGCCCAAGGGAAATAGATAATTTTCCAAGATAATATGAAAAGTTTTGGAACGTTGTTCAAACGATTGTAAAGAATCGATGGTAAAGAAACGATGCCGGCGATTTACCAACATTGGCATACCTGGAATGACATATTCTATACTTTGGGAATCTATTTCGAAATATCATAATTTGGGATGCTGAATTGATTTACATGTTTTTATATTGATACGGCAATGAGGTAGGCTCCAACAGAGGAACAAAGACCATAGACGAGAAACACGAAAAGCCGGTATGAAATAAATTTAGATTACAAAAACGATTTCTGCTAGAATACTCAATTGCATTCTAGTTCATGGATTGTTACCATACTTCTTCATACATAACTGTATATCTGTTTCGAAGAATGAGCTTGAAGGAACCCCTTTAGACCTTGAACCTTGATGTCAGAGGCAAGCTCGATTTTGGAGACGTGAGTTGGCTATTCACCAAAGTATGATCTACAAAGACATCCAGTGTGATCCAGACGAAGCCACATGTTTGAAACAATCGAAGCAAGAAGAAGCAGTAAAAGGATTGGAGCGAGGAGCCGATGGTGAGAATTATGGACATGATGACTTTGGATACTCGATGGAACATCTTCCAAAACATCGTAGTCTTTCACGCGACCATATTCCTTCCTGTCCAACAAAAGAGAGACCATATTGATTTGAAGATCTTACTATCAAGCCAAATAATTTATTGCTGAAGATGAATTGAATCAACTGAGAATCAAAAGCATCCATTCTCCATTCTTTAAGGGGTATCCAAACGAGCCTTTTGCTTCTTGATCCAAAAAGACCATCATCAGATTGCATCCCCCAATGTAAACTTCAGTGTCCTGGCGTACGATGGCAATGATTATTATGAATTCATTGCAATACGGGTCAGATATTGCCATCTTTGCATGGTGGATTTGCAGCTTCTATTGCCCGCGTGGTTATTTTCAGATCGGAAAGAGTAATTCTAGGTAATAGTCGTTGAAAATAAGATACTGGTCAATGCTCGAAGCTGGAATGTGTCTCCTGGCCATCAACCTACCCTCGCTCTGGTTTACCTTACCAAAGTTTCACCCGATCGACCTGGCTAGGAAGTCGCTAGATGTATCGGAATGTACCTATCTTGATAGGGGTTCTAAGGTTATCGTGGAGGTGGTAACCTTGGAACTTGTAAATAATATATCTCGCATTGCACTTCGGATTGCATTAGAGTTGTAGTGTGTAGTACGGATGACACTAGGTACTGTGTATGATATAGAGCGCGTCAAGATTTTGCTGACAGGGCTGTACAGTATTTTTATTGTTATTGTTATTGTTATTGATGGGGAGGTAGGTATGATGGCAATATCTTGATAGTAGTACCTCTAGTACCGTAGGTATTTAACACCTGTACTTCCCGCCCGTACCGTACCGTACCGTACCGTACCGCACCACACCGCACCGTACCATTGTTGATTAGTATTACGGAGGTACGGCTTAGGTAAGGTTCCAAGCTTCAAATTCCAAGGAGTTACCGTTGTTTGATTGGTTGATTGGTTGATTGGTTAATTGTTAGTGCCTCAGGATTGACAAAATTCTCTCTCGCGCTCCTTCTAACCTAATTGGAAGTTTCGCGCCGTACTGACTCCGACTTCACTAAATTTATTTACTTTACTTATCATCGACTCACATTTTCTTTCCATCTCGAGTCTCTTCTCTTCCCTTCATAACCATTCTACTCCTACCTTTACCGACAAATACTTCGATTATCACCACCAAACGCGATTATAACTCGCCGGTTCGTCTCAATATTACATTTGAGTAATGCCAAAAGCTTAGTCCAAGGTTTTGCAGTTGATTCCATATATTTCGCATGCGACGTTCCTAAATACCCATTTGGATATTGAATTCCTAGTTTCGAGTTTGCGCATTATTGCGATCACATTTTCCATAAGTCTTGTTTCCCTAGTGAGCAAGACCTATCTATTGACTCCATCCGAGAGGACGTGAATATCGTTGTAATCATTGATCCTCCGTCCTGTCGACTACCACATCGCGTCACTTTGAGATACCAGCCGAACCATCACGATGGATACCCCAAATCGAGCAAATGCCGCTCAGATAGCAGCGCGGAGTATCAAAGCAAAACCCAAAGGCAGATTAAACAGCCAGAAAGGTGGCTTCGCGCCTGTGCAAAATAATAACCCTAATAATAATGCCGCTGCTGCTCCTGGAGGAGGAGGTGGTGGTCTCTTTGGTGGAAGTGTATCTGCTCCTGGTTCGTTCAACTTTGCAGCACCGGCTGGAACACCAGCTTTCAGTCCTTCATTTGGAGACTCGACACCCAATCCATTCGCACAATTGGCTGCATCCAATGAAGACCCCCGTGCAGATACAGCAGCTGAAGAGGCTTTGAGAAGCAAAAGGACGGGCAAAAATGGTTTCAGGGCGGCTGGTGAAGATGAGGAAGCCTTGTTTGCTGCCCATTCTCCATACCATCATAATCAACCACAAAATCTGTTCGGTACGGCAAACGGTACAGCAAACGGTACAGCAAACGCGATACAGTCGAATGGAAGTGAATTGAAATTCGGATCATCACCGTCGCAGAATCCAACGGGAAATTCTATTTTCGGTGGCTTCAATTTTACACCTACATCACAATCGACAAATGCGACAAACAACACTAGTACTTCTACATTCGCTTTCGGTTCCACATCACAAGCTCCAGTGAACAATAGTTCAAGTACTTCACTTTTCACCTTTGGCGGAACAACAAATCCTGGTCAAGCAGAATTCAAAGCAAACTCACTTCCATCAACGCAAAATACTCTCACCCTTGAAAATCAAAAAGCAAGTAATTTTAATCTCGACCCTTCCTCTGTTCTTGATCATTACAATTTCTCTTCTACAACTTCTTCAGCTTTTCCATCAACTCTTTCTACTAATCAATTCGACAACAATTCAACCTTTGACCAACAAGTATTTTATCCAAACGAAGAGACCGAAAAAATGCTTGGACGGAATGAAGTTGAATATACCGCTGATGCTGGGCAAGCGCCAGCGCAAAGTTTTCAAAGTTTTCAAACTCCCCAAACCCCTCAAGTTCCTCAATTTCCTCAAGCGCAAAGTTTTCAAAGTTTTCAAACCCCTCAAGTCCCTCAAGTTTCTCAAAACCAAATGACTTTACAGGGATATGTGGATTGTAGATACTATGGAAGTTGGATGCAACCGCAATCTGGTTCCATCTTTGGTGATAATTGGCGAGTGACAGCTCATGCTAACAGACTTCAAAATGAACAGGAAAATTCGAATACTTCTTTCGGTCAGAACAATACCAGCAGTTCTTTCGGTGCTTCCTTTGGTGGCTCTTTTGGAAACCAAGCCAATACGAGCTTTACCGGTCTCAACTCTACCAATATTGGACCTCCAAACCCCCAGAGCATTTTCGGCAACACCACTGCAGCTACATCTGCTCCACCTTCCTCAAGTGTTTTCACCCCAACTTTCCCCGCAACCACCTCTGCTTCAAGCACGTCCAATATGTTTGGCAATGTTGCTTCTTCATTCCCTACAGCATCAGCATCAAACACTACGAATATGTTTGGCAATGCCAATTCATCATTCCCTCCTGCATCTGCTTCAAGCACTTCACTTTTTGGTTCTGCTAAGCCTGCCGACTCGACTACACCTTCAAGCGCTTCACTTTTTGGTTCTGCTAAGCCTGCCGACTCGACTGCACCTTCAAGCGCTTCACTTTTTGGTTCTGCTAAGCCTGCCGACTCGACTACACCTTCTTCAGGCACTTCACTTTTCGGTGCTGCTAAGCCTGCCGACTCGACTGCACCTTCAGGCACTCCACTTTTCGGTGCTGCTAAGCCTGCCGACTCGACTCCATCTACTTCAGGCAATCAGCTCTTTGGTAGTATCAAGCCTGCCGACTCTACTACATCTGCTTCAAGCACTTCAAATATATTCGCCAAACCCTCTGCTTCACCTGCACCGTCTTTTACCGCATTTGGCAAATCAGCAGAATCGACTCCAAATCTCTTCAACTCCAATAATCAGAACTATAGCCAAAACAATAACATCTTTGGATCAAAATCTGCGGAAGAGCCAAAGGACAAGCAAACTCCTGATCTGTTTAATCCGAACAGACCCATTGGTCAACAAGTTTCCGAGCCGAATGCCATGGAGAGTATGACGGAAAAGACACCAGGCAAGGCTCCAAATGCTCTTTTCGCAAGCTTTGGCCAGGCAAATCCTCCAGGATATGCTCAGATTGGCGGTATAGATAAAGAGTCATCTGTGAGTTTCTTTCCCAGTTCCCTAATCGACGAGACGAACAGTACTAACGTTTCAAAGTTTTCTGCTCCATCAAACAACCGAGCTGGATCTTCGTTCAATATTCGCGGCAGCGCTGAAGCGTCCGGTCTCAATAAGACTTCTTCTCTTTTCAAACCAGTTGATACTCCTGCAGACGCAGCACAACCCCCTTCAAGCAACACGCAAGATATACAAGCCTTCAATGGACCACCAAGCAAGGGCTCTGGTTCTAACTCATTGGCTCTCAGTGCTCCTACAAATTCAACCTCCCAATTATCAGCTCCTGTCAACAAAACACTTGCTCCTGGTAGATTGTCTGATTTTGAGTTCCAAGTTTCTGAGCCTACAATCATGGAGATGGACGCAAACATGCCTCGTAACTTCGATGCAAAGAGAAGAAATGAATTTCACGCACTTTGGCGCATCACATCTGTGCAAAGATCCATGGCAGCTTACTTCCAGCATCTACCACCTGGTGCGGACCCATCCAAGGCATTGGACTGGATGGAAGCTAGAAAGAAATTAATTCTTGCAGAGCATGAGATTGATTATATTTCCAACAAGCGAGGCAGGGCAGAGGCTGAGCTTGAGAATGACGAGAATCAAGAAAACATGAGTCCTCCGAAGAGAATCAGACAAGATGATGAACGCTCACATCGTGTTCCCAGCCCAGAGAAGCGATCGCAAAATGCCCAGAGCCCAGAAAAACGCTCACGTGCGACTAATGAGTTTGAGTCTCAACTCAATGGCAACTCGGTACTAAAAGCACCAAAGCTTCAGCCTGGTCGTTCATCCAGCCCAAGTAAATCCTCTTCCAGAAGCATAGCTCCAGAACCAACCCCAAGCAAGAAGAGAAAGACTGAGACTCAAATCGAGTTGGGTCATGGAGAAAGTGGCGGAAATAAGAAGAGAAAGCCTGAACAATCAAGTCACAATGAAGGAGCTGAAAGTGGTGGCAGCAAGAAGAGAAAGCCTGAGGTTTATTTGACCCAAAACGATCCAGAAGGAATTGAAGATGGCAAAAACGGCAACAAAAGAACTGTCAATGGTTCTAGTTCAAGCACTTCTACCATGTTCAAGAGTATTTTGGACAGCCCGGAAAAATCCACAAGATCAGTCAGTCCAGAGAGAAAGACCCGGGCATTGCCTGGCGCTGTTAAGGAAGCTGTATCGATTCCAGCAGAGGCACCTCCCGCCAATCCATTTGGAACATTGCCGGGTGCTTCTCCCATCAAATCTAACACAGCCGCAACCTCCACGACGCCCAGAAAGCCTCCGGTCTTTAAATTTACACCTACTTCCACTACGCCCACTACCTCCCCAACTAAACCTCCCACCTTTACTGGTGCTCCTAATGGCGGTATCAAACCTCCATCCTTTACCGGTGCTCCTACTGGCGGTGTTAAGCCACCAACCTTCGCCGGTGCTCCTACTGGCGGTGTTAAGCCACCAACCTTCGCCGGTGCTCCTACTGGCGGTGTTAAGCCACCAACCTTCGCCGGTGCTCCCAATGGTGGTGTTAAGCCACCAACTTTCGGAAGCGGACCTGCTAATTTCATGGCTCAATTTGGTAAACAAGCCGCCGAAAGCGCAGAAGATAATGAGAAGAAATTGATGCAGAAGGCCAAGGATGAGGATTTCGATTCCGAGGATGACGACCTAGAAGAGTGGGAAGCTAACTACAAGAAGAAGAGAGCTGCGGAACTCAAAGAGCTGGCTGAGCTTGCGAAGAGCAAGGCTCCTACTTTCCTCATCAAAGGCACTGAATCTGCAAAGTCCACCGAACCAAAGGTAACTGCAAAGTCAACAGGTACAAACATCTTTGCACCAGTCGCTACTGCTACTTCTACGCCATTATTCGGACAAGCTAAGCCTGCTACTGGAGCCGCTGAGAGTATCTTCAGTTCAGCAAATGCCTCGAGAACATCCACTCCTTTCTTGTTCTCTGGCACTGGGTCCGTCCTAAAGGGTGCTGCGAGTGCTTCTGGAAAGACACCGTCATTTGCTGGTAACCCCTTTGCACACCTTTCCGACGCAGACTCAAACAATCAAAATGATGGGGATGATGAAAGTTCTGATGACGGTTCTGACGGCGAGGGTGAAAAGAAGGATCCAAGCTACCAGTCAAACACAAGCAATGGTACTCCAAGCTTACCAAGTACTCCCGTCGGTGAGACCACTTCTGGTATTGCTTCCAAAAACGCAGTTACCGAGCCTTCAAAGCTTAATTTGTTTGGTTCCACTGCTAGCTCTGGCACAACTACACCCACTCCTGGTACCGGTGGAAGTCTTCTCAGTCGTATGACGAGAGATCCTGTTCCAGAAGAAAAGGATAACTCGGTACCGAAATCAACTACGAATATGTTTGGCAGCTCTTTTGGCGCAACTTCTGGTACTTCAGCAGATAAAACTTGGAAGCCAGATACTCCAATCAAATTTGGTAGTGCTGCACCTTCTGCCCCAACATTCAATATCACTGGTTCAAGCCCAACAAAGCCAGGAGCCAACCCATTCAGTGGATTGTTTGGCAGTTCTGGAACTTCGACTCCTGCTCTCTCTGGTGGGCCTACCACCGCTACAGGATTCCAGTTCGGTGGTCCGGCATCTGCTACGTCCTCTTTATTCCCCTCTGTAGCAGCTTCTGCAGATACATCTCGAGCTACTTCACCAGGTGTAACCACCGATGGTGCCACTGATGCCGATGATAATGATCCAGAGAAAGTTCATGCCCAAGTGAACCTTTTGGAATCTAATCCAGGTGAAGAAAATGAGGACGTCATTCACTCTGTTAGGGCTAGAGCCTTGATGTTCTGTCCAAAGGAAGAAGGTGACGAAAAATCTAGTCCATGGGATACCAAAGGCGTTGGTCCATTGAAAGTTCTTCGCCACAAAGAGACGAAGGCTACTCGAATTGTTTTGCGAAGTGACCCCTCTGGATCTATTATTCTCAACAAATCAATTCTTCCGCAAGTCACATATGAGGCTAGTGGTAAGGCCATCAAGCTGATGACGGTTGGTGATGATGGAAAGGGCTTACAGACTTGGCTTCTTCAACTCAAGGGGGCTGATCTGGCGGAAGATTTGGCCGACTGTTTGGAGGAGAACAAGGTCAACAATAAGTGACGGTCACTTTCTTCCACCTTATATCATACTTTTTTCGGCAATAAATGATAGCATGTTTATGGAAATAATTTTGGAGTTTGTATTGCATAGCGTGGACTGGAAAAAAAGAAGTTTACGATTATTTCTGTATTGTGATTTTGCTTTGCTTTTACTGTTTATTTTCTCTCAATATTGATGGAAGGGAAAGAAAGGAGTATTGATAGGCACAATCTTCTTTGGCTCCGGCCTATTCAAGTTACTTTTTGCGATTTCGTCGATTAATAACATCACTTTGTGGGTGGGGAAATACGACTGTGTGCTTTTGATCAGGGTTGTATGATGGGCCGCGACCCCTTCTCTTTTCAAATTCCCATGGGGCATATAGAACCTTGATATTGATGAATTTGTGGTTTGGGAACTGGGACTTGGCAGGAAGGGATTGTCAATAGTATAGGGTCAATCTTTCAGTACATTGTCGTGAATAGATAATTAAGACGTTGAAACTACCTCTCTGTCTTGCATTCGTTGGTGATGGTGTGATTGCGATTTGTCATTGAGATGGGTGAGTAGGTTTGTGGCCCGTTTGGCTTCTTAATTTGGCGAGCTCTTTGCCTTTGAGATCTTCCCTCTTGCCCTTCTTGTGTTAGGGTGAGAAAAGCCTAACAAATCTTGGGTATATTAACTACGGCAGAATATGATAAGGAATGAAGCTCCATTCAACTCTGGGTCTCTCATTGGCTCGAGAACTGAAAGGCCTGGCTGCTTCTCACTTGATTTGGCGTTCCCCGTTTCACCGGGTATGCGCGTGGGGGCCAGAGCACGTGCGGTGGAACATCTCACAAGTCTTCCCTACCCGATTACAAGTAAACATATCGACCCGATAGTGCCGGCAAGGTATTGCTTTCTATTAGATTCATGATTGATGTGTTTTGTATTGGGATTGTTGCACTGTCGCTTGACCGTGTGCTCCAGTAGATGACGGATGACATCGTCATCGCTCTGCGTGGAAATTTCTCGAAAGCTCGCGAAAGATGTCCCCACATCACGAGCTTCCTGTGTACCGTGATGATGGCCAAATTTCTTCCTATATATACAACGCGATAGAGCCGTCGAAGCGTAAGATGGTATTGATAAGGGAAGAAGTTTTGTTAAACTTATTTATTGGCTTGCGCTGATTGTAGTCTCTTTTTTTTTTACGAAGACCCTGATCTCGAACTTTCATTCGCATTGTTATTCTTCGAGGTACTTACTTACATCACCAATTGCGCAGTTGCTTATTCTTATTCTTATATTTGACATTTGTTAAACAAGAGTGTTTCTTTCTGGATTAGACAATGTCATCTGCACCCTCGGATCTCTCTCTCAATCCAGATCAAAGATACGATAACGATCAAATGATAATGGCTTGGATAGCTGCTTTGGTGACTGCCGGCTGTCCACCCTTTGCAATAACTTACAAGCCATCCTCTACAACTTACAAGCCAACATAGTCATGGAAGCTTACTTGTATACGAGTATCGCATTGCCATTGGCAATGGCGTTTAAGTTGCAAGTCCTACTTAGTGAGAGATTATGAGAAGGAATGAGTACGGCTGTTGTGGATGACAAGGTGGACGATTTGACGAGCACTGAAAAGTTGTGCTGATGAGATTTATCGTTTGTTTAAGTATATGACATGGAGTGTGGTAGTTGTGATTTCAAGTGTCCGAGCAGAAGGTAAGCGTCCAAGCACGATTTCAATCGGTCAACTCATGATGCAAGTATGCTATAGCTACTGCGCCAGCAATCCGTGAATCTGCAGCCAGCGCCTCTTCGTTCCCATGCGCTGTGTACCATCACCACTCATCATTCCTCAAACGGCAAACGTAACCTTCCTTCTTCTATTCACCCATCCACATTAGCCAACATTCTAATTCCAGCTCGAAAGAGAAAAAAGGAATACCCACCCATCCTTCTTGTTCTCCTTAACCTTTTCCTCCCCTTTCTGTCCATCTTCCAAAGGTTCCTCATTCAATACGGCACTCTCGCTCAAGTGTTTTTCGGTGGGTTTGCCCGTGCTTGCGCTTCCCCAGGGATATTGGCCAGTCCAGCTGTTGCCGCGGTGCATGCTGGCGGAATAGGAACGTGGTCGTGTGATAGGGGTGGGAGGAGTGATGGGAGTGATGGGAGAGGTGGATTTGGGGAGGGTGGATCCGTGAATTGGAGGTGTAGGCGTGGGTTGGGTGTTAGGTGGCGGATGCGGTCAGTTTGTTTGGCCATCGTTTATTGGCTGAGAGCCCCCGGGGGTTTGGATGTTTGATGAGATGTCGGTGGAGGATATTAGAAAATAAGATTATTGGTTTTGTAGTGTTTTTGGTTGTATTCTCAAATTATCAAAAAAAGAAAAAAACGACAGAGTAAAGTAGAAAAAGTAGAATAAGAGAAAAGAAAAGGATTGTGCGATGAGCCATTTGATAGCTCCAAAGCTTAGGTCAACCTTAAGATTTTCTTTTCTCCTTGATGACTAGTCCATCATTAGATATGATTCTCGTTAGTGGTCGCACTACCGGCAGTCGGTAATGTATACTTGATTAATCGAGATCGCAAATGTGGGGTAATGTTAGTCCCCTTTTACCGATGAACTGTGGCGAGTGTCGCTTCTAAGCTCAATAGGTAAATCCAGGAATTTATCAAGGATCATTAGTGGCCGGGTATCGGTATGAAATATAAATTAGTTCTTAGACCGTTTGTTAAAGCAAGGCTGATTGATATTTCTTTGTAGCAGCTAGAATGAACCGTGAAAAGGACCATCAAAAACCATTCGCTTAATGTTGAGGTGTGAACGAATTCCAATGCTCGGGGGGGGGAGGGTATTGGATTGAGGGGAAATAATCTAACCGCAATGATTCGGGACATATCCCAGGGGGTAATAAAAAAACAGAGGGCGCATATCGACAACAAAATATTCGAGTCAATTCCCAATGTATATAAGGTCTTGACGTGACATAACAAACGCCATTTGCTATGCTTGATTCCTTCTTCCCGAGAACGCCAAACCCACGATACTGTACATGCCTTTTTAAGACTATTGCGGGATGCTTTTTAAGCTCTGCCGACTCTGAAGGAGAGGATCTGATAATTATTAGTATAGATGTTTAAAATGGAAATAGAAAAGGAAAGTATACGCACATCATTATGACCAACAGAAACAATGGCATCTTCCGAAACCCTCACTCCACCAGCTCCCTCAACATAAGCTAAAGGGGCATCCCCCATAACCTTTCTAGCACACTCCGCGACCGTAGTATTCTTTTTAACCAATACACAATCCCTAAACACTTTCTCACTTCCCGATCCACCACTTCCTGCTATTAGACTTCCAACGTTCCTTACAGGAAAAACTGGTACTAAACCTAGTAATTCTGCTGCTCGAGAAAGTACTTGTACTACTCCCGTACTTCCAAATCTGTACAGAACCATATCCTTTAGATTCTCAATTCTTGTTTTGAGCTTCTCATCTAGTTCTTTCAGACCTCCACCAGTTTCATCACCATCGGCAATTAAATCCTCCCTAGTATCCACGAACTCACTCCCCTCCGTATATCTCACAAAGCCCTGTTTAGCTAATCTCCTCAGGAAAACCTCCGAAACAGCACTACACAGTACAATACTCTGCGGATCCTGCATCTTTGCAATCTTGCTAATGTTCTTATCCGCATCCGCATGATCGATCTTATTCAGTGCAATAACCGTTGGAAATTTCTCATCGGTAAATGCATTCACCACCATATCAATCGTTTCATCAGACCAATGTTCCAACGATTCCTTCAAACCCAGTTTATCCAGCGTCCGCGCAACCACCGCACTTGTACTTCCATATCCAGAAAATTGCCCCTGTAGTGTCTCGACAGCCGTAGCTTTTACAGCTACATGTCTCCGTTTTATCGATCCCCATTTTTGCATCAAGTTCCCTCTAATCCACGCTACAATCTCCGAACGCAACCACACGATATCATAACTAGGATCGTAGCCACGTGTTGTTTTGCCCTCTGCATCAGTTGTGCCACTTACGTCTACGACGTGGATAAGTGCATCTGCATGGCGTAAATCGTCGAGGAATTTGTTTCCGAGGCCTTTTCCTTCATGGGCGCCAGGAACGAGACCGGCTACATCAAGGAGCTCGATGGGAACAGAACGACGACCGTCTATACAGGCACCGTAGTTGGGTTTGCAGCGAGATTGAAGATTATAGCGAGCGCAGGCGCAATCAATTTGGAGGTAGCCAATTGCGCGTTGAGGGTCGATGGTTGTGAATCTGGGAGTGGCTCAGTACTTTATCTTTCTTGCTCCAATCCTCTGCGGTTTTCCTAGCTCATTTTCGTAGCCCTGTAAAAGTGCGCATGTGAATGGTTTGTTAAGTGCTTACGGGAAATTGCCTGCGTGAGAGAGAGATTGTAAGTATGGAGGGGTAATTTGAGGTCAGGACGGGATACAGAGGAGATGTATGTTTACGCACCAACTTTTGACGAAGCATCTGTAAGACTGTTAAGTGTTGTACTTTTCCCCGAGGAGGGTTTGCCTACGAGGCCGATCAGAGGATCTCGTGGCATATCGTTCAGTGGTTATGAGATTGTTGAAGGAAGGTGCTCTTGCATAAACATAAAATTTGGGGATGAATGCCCAGGTGGGATCGGCGGGGTCCATAATTGATGCCTGAGGCAAAAGAATGGCAGATCCATTCCAGCTGGAGGTTCTTCGAGGTCGTCATAGCCTTTGAACATATGACCTTATCATAAAATTTTCATCATTGCCATGAAATTGTAAAGATTCAAATCTCAAATGGTCATTATTGTCCATATCTCTAGATACAGGATCATTTTGAGAGTTGGACTTTTATGAGTGAACTTGGCTGAAGTTAAGACGACAATATCATGTTGGAAGTTCGGATAAAAATTTGAGAATTTTGATTATGCATTACAACGAAACTATATTGGGTAGGTAGGTAATCAAAAGGTCGCCAAGAAGTTGAGTCTGATGAATCTGAAAAGACAGTTCTTGTATGTCTTCCTTTGCTAATCTTATACATTAACAGTTCTTTACTATATATCTATCCCATAGTCACCAAGACCGAGCTTTTGAGATGTACCTAGTTCTATTCTCTCGTACTAAGCCCTACTCAAATCATGAGATATGGCCCACTAGTCTCTCGGGCGTCCGTTTTATGTGCTGTGGTATTTTTTGTACATCCTTTCGCAACACTCTGATACCAACGCCGGTTTAAAAGAATACCCTACCATATTTTTTCTAAGCAAGCGAAAGCTGGTGTCTCCATTCAAATAATCGAGCATCGACGGATGAAAACACAAACCCATGTGTAAAGTAGTTTGCCGCAAGACTACTTGTCTCCGAGCTCTGAGCTTTACTAGGACCAGATCCTAAGCCTCACGCGCACTCACTCATGGACATCTAAACCGATGAGGTCCTTCTGAAATACTAGCGATACCATATCGTCGTTTGTCCTCATCTTGGAGGGACACGCCCGTGTTTAGCGATCACCGCATTGAATTACATATGAATCGATGGGCCTTCTCATATACGTATTATTGGTACCCAGCCCATATAGTAAAACAAGCTTTTTAAGTGCAGAGGCTAAATATTATTTCCAACATCTGATCCAAACTCGCCTTGACTCGCTTAGCCGTGAACCGCGAAAGGTTCCGTTAGCCAAGAAATATTTTCTTTGCACTGCAAACCCCAACCTCGTCATTTCCCAGGTGGCTTTGATCGGAATCGGGATGGCAGGTAAACAACTAATCACAAGATGAAGTCGATAACCAGGATTTTCCAATGCCAATGTACACCGTACAGGTAACACATCTCTTGCCGTGTAGGCGGCTTAGCAAAGTGTAAAGAAAGGAAGACAAATGAAATGAATAATTTTGAATCAGATGAAGTCATGACAAACTTACAAAAGGTCTCCGAAGCGCCACAATTAATAGGTAGTGACCGACTGTGCCACATTCACAGCCACAGCCACAGTCCCGTAAAAGAAGAAAGCCAATCGGGACGCATGCGGCACTTAGAAAGTTCAAATTTCGTCACCCCTGACAATTATGATGCTACCCAAAATTGTTGAAGGGTCTTGTCCCAAAATTTGGAAAAAAGGTACACATGAAGAGAATCTATTCGTTAACTTCACAAATTGTAATATTATGCAGGTTCCTAGATGTGCTTCAGATTTTGATATTTTGAAGATTCCATGATACAGGGTTGGCTGGGTAAATTCATTGTTCATTTTGGAAAAGGTGAAGGGTGAAGGGTGAAGCAAGTGAAGGCTGTGTGATGTTGGAAGTTTGAAGCAAGTGAGAGAAAAAACAGACATTATGACGTAATCTAGCTCGTGGTTGGTTTTTGCAAATAAAATTTCTTGATTTGGTTGGGCCATGGCCATCTATCTGCATGCATGCTTCATGAAATTCAAAGTTGATTAGGAGTAGTAATCACTCCATGGATAGATAGACCAATAGGTTAATAATACCTACCTACTACTTACTACTTACCTACGTAGGTAGGGTAGCGGTTGGTGACGTGACGTTATAACTCTAACCCCGACCCCGACCCCCACCCCGGCCCAAGCAAAATCGGCAAGTCGCACCATTCATTCACAGTCACTACCCAGATACTTCAAGGTTGTGGAAAAATCAACCCAGCCCAAATCCCGAAGTCTTATTCATACATAAAGGTCCACTTTCCCATTAGTTACTTTGCAAACATACATTCCAATCTTCTCTACAAGAAAACAAAGAACTGTCTACTTTTTAAGATACCCATCAACAGCAACAAATACATATCAGTTTTCAACTTCGATACCCTTTTACCGATCAAATCCAACATCATGCCTTTCACAGCCAGGTAAGAATCATTCTTCTGGTCCCTTCTCATCCTTCCCCTCGATATCGATGATCATCAATCATATCAACAATCAACCAAGAAGCAATTACTAACATTTCGTAATAGCGATATCTGCAAGATCATTCTCGCCGTCATCCTACCACCTCTTGGTGTATTCCTTGAGAGAGGATGTGGTGCCGATCTGCTCATTAACAGTAAGACTCCTCATATACTACTTCCCTAGCAACTCTTGACAGTTCTAACACGGTTCTTAGTCCTCCTTACCATTCTTGGATATATCCCTGGTATCATCCACGCTTTGTATATCATTCTGAAGTATTAGGCTTCTCACGATAACGACTCTCCTCAACCCACCCAACGATAAATATCCCCCAACTTCAACCAACGATCCCTCAATCATCATACCTCCCTTTTTACATACTCTTCTCGAAATCAGGCGTTATCAACAAGGTTCATGCTCAAACATATTAATGAATAATCAATCTCTTGGCATCGGAAGAGTCGGCTGCAGACTATTTCTCGGCTTGAAAACATGACGACCTAGGATTGGGACATAGGCATGCATGGGCATGAATCATGTGGGATGATCATGGCTTTCTGATTATACTCTTCTTGCGCACCTCATGCAATTGGGTTTTTTTATGGAATGGCTTTTCTTTCATTGGGTCTTCTGGCAGCACATCTACGGATTTGTGGTGCAATACGGGTTTTCTGGAGGAATTGTATAGAGCGGATGATGGACGATAATAATGAATGAACTCAAAATCAATCCTAATTTTCGGAAAATCTGAATCGTATAGCAATGTGCATGTCGTGACTGATCAGTGATGTGTTGTCAACTTGTTATTTTAATTATTGATCGAGATAGAGTCAGAGACATGATAACAATCTGTGAGATGGATCAAATGTTTTATCTTGCTCTCACAATCTCACCGACTTGTAAAGTGGAGTGGCCAAACTTTATTGAAAAATGAAGCTTCAATAATGCTCAGCTTTCGAAGGGGATCAATAATTAATACGCCGATACAATAGATGATAATAATCAATGCCGAGCCCGAGGACCTAGTGCCCAGGTGGGTTCCTTCAGCCTTTCTGTATAGATGCCTCTTTTATAAGACATTAAGAAATATCCGCCTTAGTCCATTTTGAGCTACGCCAATATTTAGCGACGTAAACTCTTGGCAGCCCACAGAGAGAAAATTTACTCTTCACATCTCCTACTTCAACCATCATCAACACTCAATTCGGCGTAGGATAACCATTTCTTTGCGACCTCACGAAAATCAATCAAAATGCCTGCCAAAGTACGTCCATGAATAAAAACCGCTTTGCTGTTGGCCTGCTTTCTTTTCGAGAGAGCTATGGCGTGATGCAGTAGGCTAAATTATATTTTCTATCGAATAGGCAAACAAGAAGGTTCCCTCTGTCAAGAGAAAGTTCGTTATCGACTGCAAGCAACCTGCCAATGACAAGATCTTCGATACCGCTGCTTTCGAGAAGTTCATCCAAGACAACCTTAAGGTCGATGGATTGAAGAGCAACTTCGGCGACAAGGTCACCGTCACCAAGGACGGAGAGAGCATTAAGATCGAGACCTCTGTTAACTCTGGTCACTACCTTAAGTACTTGTATGTTTTCCCGGGGTTTCTTCCCTCTCTTTCTATGAAGTGTTGGATTGTTTGCTAACTTATCATTTTCTTAATAGGACCAAGAAGTTCCTCAAGAAGAACCAATTGAGAGATTGGCTTCGTGTTGTTTCTACTTCCAAGGGCGTTTACGAATTGAGATTCTTCAACGTTGTTGGTGATGATGCCGAGGAGGATGATGAATAGATGGTTACATATTACATCTAGGATTAAGAAATGATACCATGATGGACTGGGCTACGGACTAGAAGATCATGAGGAGGGTTGGGATTTAGCAGTGGTGGAATAATTCAATGCTATATTACTGCTCTCTCAAAAAGTTTTGCTCTCGATATTGATGTGTGATTGTGAAGTTGCAAATATTCTTAGTTGAAACTGGTGGGATACTTGTGCACATTGTCTATTCTATCTCAACACTCAAAGTGGCTGCTGCAGGGTGTTCAAGCAAGTGTGCCTTCACCACACCCCCTTCTCCATATCCCCCCTAACCTCTCCACCCCCTGGAAAGTTCCAACGCTATACACGACGAATCGAAAGTCAAGCACAAACGTAAGCGTACAAAGGAAAAGAATACCTCCGTAATCGTGCGCAATTGCTCTCATTAAAAAAGAGAGAAAGGAGATCGTCTACTTCTCTATGAAGCAAATCTCTCTTTATTTTCTCGGTCATATCAAACGACACCATGCTGGACGCCTACGTTTGCTGAAGACGAAGAGATCTGGTTTGTTGTAAGTTCTTGTTACTGCTGGCGAAGGATGTCTGGCTGGGAGAAGTAGCTGGTTGAGACTGAAGACCTATCATTTCTTGCATTTGACTAAGTATGCATATGCATTGGGAATTCTGTTGGCTGTAGGATCTTATCTGCTTTCCAACCCAGGCTATTTGAAGTCATTTTGCGCTACTTTTCAGATGAGATTTGGTGTGATATCGATACCTATGTAAAGCCTCGCATTAATTCGTTCTGCTATGAAAATTCCACTAAAACCCGCCTGTAACCGTTCTTTGATAATAACCATTTAGATATCTTTAAAAATAATCAATGGTATTCGTGATTACCTAGTAATCATTAATTATAAGCTTTTGCACCTGTTGTAACGGATGCTGTTCTTTCATCCTCCCTGATGATTAGCCTCCGCTCTTCCTTCTACGGACCTTTTATTAGTTATACCCTGCCTGCAGATCCCGGATATATTCCATATCTCTGATCTTTTCCTCCAACAGGCGTGTCCGGATCCTCTCGCTTTCCCTCCGCTCTTCCTCCATAGCGGCGATGGTTCTCTCCCGAGTACGAACCGTCTCGTTCAACTCCTCTCTCTCTATTCCAAGCTTGTTCACTTCCCTCCAACCTCCTCTCTCTCTCGTTCAACTCCTCTCTCTCTCTATTCCAAGCTTGCTCATTTTCCATCGACCCGGTCATTGAAACAAGGTTAGTCTCCGCCTGAGGTACATGATTCCCTGTCCCGGAATCCAACGGTACGTCATTTGCGGAGGCATGAGAGCGAAGACAAATGATGGCATTTGTTCCCGTTCCTGTAGGTGTTGTTTGATTCGGAGATGCGCCCGGAATTTCCGTCGTCTCACTTCCTCCTACTGTATTAACTGGCACTACAGCCCTTCTTCTAAACCTCTCAAGCTGTGTTTGCACCCTTCGATTTCTTTCACTTTCCAACATAAGTCTCATACCAACCACTATATCTGCGGCTATAGTTGGCTCACATGTTGCTTCAAGAGCCTTCAAAGTCGTTGCCAAATCTGATTTCAGGCTTGTCGGATTGGGGCGAGGCCAAGCTCTGATTATCAGTAGGGCGATTACGAGTCTCGATTTGGTCCAGTGGTGAAGCTCAATGCCGAATATACGATCCATAATGATCAGCTTCAAGAGAGGTTGTAGATTTACTAAAAGATGGTAGCGTTTCGTCGAGTGGTAATGGGCGTAGGAGATACTCGCTGATAGCTATAATATATGTTAGAGAGTTCTTTTGTATTGAAAAGTATGGAAACATACCGGAAAGTGTCTCAGACTCAAAGAGAGTTAATATTGAACTATAGATCCGCAAGGAGAATCCATATATGGTCTTCGTATTTCGAATGTGAGAATAGAGCTTCTTGTGGATTAATAAAGCTATCACATATACTCTGGAGATAGCTGTCTTGAAAGTGTTATTCTGATGGGAGTGGTGCTGGGAGATCTGGTGTCTTCGAAAAGGGATTGACTATTTCCAAGGGTGAGGATAAGTACTGATGGTGAAGTTGTTGAAAGGTGAAGTCGTTGAAAGGTGAAGATCTTTAAAAGTGAGTTTTTTCTCTACCTTGTTGAAAAATACCAATGTAAGGTTGCTGAAAGATCGTGGCTATCGAAAGTTGGAGATAGAATTTTGTTCTTGGATTTGCAATATCTTACTTTGTTCTTAAGAGGGATGATGTTGAAGAAAGAGGGATGATGTTGAAGAAAGAGGGATGATGTTGGGGGAAGAGGGATGATGTTGGGGGAAGAAATATTTTCTTAGCTTTGAGCAAGGTAATATTCAAGAAAAAGTGAAATTGAGAATTAGATTCCTCAAAGGAATCTAATTCGGCTAACCTGGAAGGTCATCACACATTGTAGGCAGCAGTTTATACCCAGTACTCCTTGGAATTGTGTTCCGAGGGAAATGTACACAAGGGGAACTGACCTTACACCACTTATTATACAATTTGAAATGTACTCCTCACTAGGCTAATCTGCTAACCTGCTAACCGAACTATCATGGACAGGCTTAGCTCTACAATATACCTACTACCTTAACTCACCATTTTAAATTCCAGCCCGGCCTACCTATTAGATAGGTACACTATGGAAGGACCAGCAGTTATGGAAAGTATCAATCAACCTACACCACAAGTCTAAATTTCATCTTAATATGCTTTCCCGATCATCGAACCGAAGTTGATCATTCAAAGATAACTGCATAGCGCGCACAGGTCACTCCCAGATATCTATATAAGTCTCTCTTTGCTCTCCAATTCTGTTCCTTTTTTCTTTAGCTCTCTTTGCCTAGATTCCTTGTCTGGGATGAGGTCAGGTCTCCACATGGATAAATGATGTTGATAGGTGCTGCATGTTCTCTGGGTCAAGTGGTCATACGATGGACGTCTTCCCCACCATGTTTTGGTTGTTCAGCGATGAGGACTTCACAGTATTCATGCAAACTGGCCATGAAAACAGTCGAAGCACCGCAAAAATGGCAACTTGGCATGATCGGTCTGTATCCAAACCGACTGGGAGGCATGGGGGTACTGGTACTCGGATCCACTGCCAAAAAGGATGCGTGCGCTTCTAAAGTATGCCTTCCAATTCGCCAGACCTGTCAAAATGATGGGGAAAAATCTTCGTCGAATTCAAGCGACCTGTCAGAGCAATCTTTCTGGCTCGTGTCACTGGTCACATAGATTGAAGGAAGTTTTTCCTGTCTACATAGCCCTTAGATGACGAGCCCAGTGGCGCGCAAACTCCTCTCTGCCAGCATCACCAAACGATCAAGTAGCTTGGCTAGCTATATCCGAATGAATTAACAGGTGCGAAAGCGGTGAGTATTGCATACCTATTCAAACACCTAGGTCATTTTTATGAATATATATGACCTCCAAGTGGAATTGGACCAGTTGGGGGAGGTTAAAAGTAATTTAGCAGGGTGGAGGATTTAACAACACACTAATAAATCAAAGACTACAAGTTCCTCTTTTCCTCAAATGGAATGCGCGACACTGACTTCCGAAGGTAATCGCCTAATCAAGCTGAACAGTATGGTAAAAAATGTATACAAGTTCCTGGACTTTGCAGATAGCTTCGTACACTTTCTCTAGGTGCACTTTTATAAGCATCAAATATTCAGACGAGACAAACTCCTTTGATATTACGGCCCAACGTACCTAAGTATTATCTTCAACACTTCAGATAGTACCAATTCCCTTCGCACATTCACTCCTTAAACCCACCAAAGTCGCCTATCCACGTCCATCCCGCCCCACCTCACCGCCACCAAAAAAATAAATAAAAAAAACGCACCAAAAAAAGAATTCACAATCATAGCGATCAAGTTCCCCCGGGGCGCCGTGGTCTCACCCGTAGGCTGTTACAGTTTCCCCAGTATACCTGTGTGAAGGCCCGTGAAGGTCTGTCCTACATTCTCGGACGCGCCAGCCCGTTCATGATATTCCGCATTATTGGTTGGCCAATATTGGAGATGATAAGTCTCTTGTGATTGCGGTGTCTAATGGGAAGGCAGTTGACTACCGACTCGTCAGTAGGCTGCCAACTAGACCACGAAGGCCTCTGTTTGCGACAATTGTGGTGGGTAGAAGAAGTTTGAGCTTATATAGGAAGGGTCGGGTTGGGTTGGCGTAGTTGGGAGGTGGATGGGTTTGAGTTTCACTTTTTCGAAAAATGGGATTTTTATGTACTGGATTTACGCCCTTTCGATTGATATTTCTCAAGATTGAATTCGATTATTATTTCTTCAACCATCAAAAGCTAGTTGATAGTCTATTGGATTAAATTACCAATTGTCGTGAAGTCAATGTCATTGAAGTTAACGCTCGCTTCGCGACATCTTGGTCGCATTCAATCGAATAGAAGGACGCGACCCACAGATTATTCAACACATCCAGTGAGAACAGACGATATATATCTCTATCTTGGTTGAAATATCAAGTCCATCCAAACCATACCGAGCCCTCATACACAGCACTGCGACCAATGCAAATCGAGAGCTTCACATCTCGGTCATTTGAGCTTTAAATTCTTCACTGAGGAACCACCATCCAGTTTATCATAGATGCATTTTTAATCCACCAGCCAAATTCTCTTTGAAGATTCAATATTATTGTGGAAAAAACTTATTACTACTGCAAATAAGCTTTTCAGTGCCATAATTGCACCAGAACCCTTTGTCCCCAAGAAGAACAAAAACAACCGAGACTCGAACTAGGCAAGGACTCGAGAGTGCTCAACATCTATGAATTGGGCTTATCCATGGTTCTTGAGATAGATGTATCTCTAGAGTAAATTCTCCTATAATCATATTGTCAATACTGTGATGGGTGGTGGAGGGTGGGTAGGTCAGTTGGTGAAGGGGGCCAAAGGGGGAGGGGGAGAATAACGATCTCCACTCAACAACAATGCAGTGACCGCAGCTCTCAAATAGATTTGTCCTACGCCTCTGATATATGGCGTACCTGCTAGGTATCAGTACTATAGTTCCAACTGGCAATTATAGTTACTCACCTCAACAACCACCCCTCAAAAGTCTACTCACTCGTCTCCCAAACCTCCAGCCACCCTTAGAGATGCATCTCATCCATCCTGGCAAACCCCTTCTCTTCTTATGCAACCAAGCATGTAGTACTCTAAAGCCAAAGTTCAAAGAGATTCATGCACATCCACATATACCCGGCATTTCATCCCACCAGCTCATTCATTACTGATTGATCCAGCCCATTTATCGAATTCATTCGATAAAAATGAGACATGCAACAAAACTTTGAGCAGTCCCAAGACAACTATTTCCTTATTGGCCCAGCTTACCAATCAGAAAGCCACACGCCTTGAGTGTCATAAACTGAATGTCCCCGCTTCAAAAGTCTAGCAGCAAGCAGCAAGCAGTACTATATGTACTTCAAGGAAATATACCCCGGTTGGCTCAATTTTACTTCGGAGAGTGTTTTGATACACCCTCTTATTTCCATACATTGGGTAGGATCCCGATATTGGATGGTACTGTCAGATTCTCAGACTGGGTTTATTCTGAGATGAACTTTTTAATCCCAATCTTACCTTACTTTAAGTGACTCTTTATAAAGCCATTGGGGTATATAAAGATTCTTTAAAGTTTAGTATGTAGTAGGGTATTAGGTACTCCTTCCATAGCTAGACAAGCTGGCTGGAACTTAAGATGGTAGGTTGGAATAGTATTGTTTTAGGGTAACCTAAGGTCCGTACTAGATATACGAAGTACGGAATCTAATAAGCCCGTTGACGAATCATGATGGTCTGGTTGGTAGTCTGATGATGCAAGATGTATAAAAATGTATAACGTTGTTTCAAGTACCTTAATGCACAAAATACAGAGTGAATAATAATAATAAGAGTGGAGTCTCGTAAAGTGAGCCGAATGGTTGAGACTTGATTTTTATTATTAAACGTCTGTAGCGGCAGAACTGGCGGTAAAGACAGTTTGCCACATTTGCTACTTTGTCAAACGTGTTTGCAGCAACCGGCTTAATCTTAGCGCGCACAGGCCACTCCCAGATATCTATATAAGTCTCTCTTTGCTCCCCCATTGCAAATTTTCTTTCCTCCTTAGCTCTCTTTGCCTATTGGTAAGTTTCATCCTACTTTTTACTCTCTCCTCCATCTTCTTTTTGAGTCTTTGCTAACAAGACTTTTCATCTACAGGCTTAGATCAAGTGTAGTATCTGTTCTTTTCAGTTTAATCTCTGAAAGATCGTCATAGACGGTCACATTGATTATACTTATTTTTGTCCCTCGGGTTTGGTCCGCTGTGCTTGCGCATGATCATTCCCACAGTTTCCCTGGTATTACACTGCCTCCAGGTGAAGCGAACACTTTCTTTTCATTGCAAATTCTTGGCTTGCCGGAATTGTGAAGAAGAGTCTTCTGGGTTTGGTCTGTCTGGCTTTTGGTTGAAAATGACGGTTGACATTGGATCATGAGTGGGAAGCTTTGTTGACGCGACTGGTATGAATTTGAGAAGAAAATTGAATGTTTGAGTGGATGATGGGGTGTGCTGTATGAATAATTGTTGCCTGGATGTCTGAAATCAATCGAAAACGCGATTTTGAAGCTTTCTATTACCAAGTGTTGATCTTACCATATATTGAGAGCTATATGCACGATAATAATGCCATAGACGCGTCATAAAATATAATCTCTAAATTGTTTGTGAAGTATTTTGTCTTTCATGACTTGAAATTTATTCTCCAAAGCAAACCCTACCACAATACCCCTCCAAAACCTGCAAGCAAAATGTCCGACCTCAATGGAATGGTAGACCCAAAGATCTTTCAAGATCTACAAACCAAGATTGATCAAGATGCGGAAGTAAGAGATCAAATCAAAGCTATTCTACAAACATTGGAGAGACAATGTAGAAATGCTCAATCGGTTTTATCTCGAGCGCATTCAACACCAGCTTCTCATTGTGAGTCTTCAACGGCATCTTCTAAATTCGATGTCTAACATTTCATAGTGCAGCCTGTTCTTGAGTCTGCGAAGAAAGCTATCCAAGAGGAAGCCGAAAGTATTCAAAAGCTCGCGAGTGTAGCCTCAAATTATCCATATTACAAGTATGTGGTCTGGATTCTGCGATGCCGCATCTAGCTAACAGGTATAGATATAATGGAATTTGGACAAGAGATGTGCAGGATGTCATATTTGCGATCCTTCTCTGCGGATGGCTTGGTGGGTTGACCAAAGATGGACAACCTACTGAATCTGGCCGACTTCTCACAATCGAGGAAGTAGGAGAGATTCTTCAAGGTAATCCACACATATCTCGTCTGCAAAGGGCACAGCTAACAATCTACCAGTCCCAGTCAACCTCAAAGACCGAGACGCATTTCACATTACCATCGAAGAATACCTCCTCTCCCTCATTTCCTTGATCGAAGAGCTTTCACGACTGGCTATCAATTCCGTTACTCTTGGGGATTATCAGAGACCTCTACAAATCAGTCAATTCGTGAAGGATTTACATGCGGGATTCCAGATCTTGAATTTGAAGAATGATGTTTTGAGGAGGAGAAGTGATGGCATCAAATATAATGTAAAGAAGATTGAGGATATTGTGTATGATCTTTCATTGAGAAATCTGGTGGCGAGACCTGGATCTACTTCTTAATGGCAGGATGAAATATTGAAATGTTGCTTGGACGGCTCTACAATATCATAAGAGGGAGGAAGATTTGAGGTTTCTGCTATCACGAAGCTATACCTAAGTATTAAGGGCAGGAAGAAGTGCTGAAATATTGCTGCTGTTACGAATGCTACGAGCTATGGCAAGAAGTAAAGAATGGTTTATTATTTCTTTTTGGCTTCAATAGTATCAGAACAAATCATGAATATCTATACCTCCAAAACTACCTACTTCATGATACTTTCAAATTCCAATATCAAAACTTCATCGGTCCCCTGTCTAAAAATGCCGACGCTAGTGATGGAGCTCTAAACCGCGAAACTCACAAACCCAAAAATTACTGTACACCTTGCCAATTGACAACATCAGAAATGCCACTGATCGATCCCATCACCATGTCCGGAATCAGTCCAGTATCTGGGGACACCTCCTCCAAATCTTCCAACTCATTTCCCACCGAATTACTCTCTTCCAACATGGCTCGTATCTTCACTCATATCCAGCCTGCAATTCTTCTATCCACGTATTATTTCCGATTCTCTGCTCTGGTCGCGGACCCTGTAGATACACTTTTGCATTCGCTATTACCTGTCGCATTATTGCAGGTAGCCTATTCAGTGCTTTGTCTACAGGCCGCCGGGTCGAACATGGTGAAGAAATTGAAGCCTGGGGAGAAGAGGAAGGGAATCGAGGGTGGGGAGGTCAATCATAAAATATTTGTATGTCTTCTCTCCTGGGGATCTACTTCAATTCACGATGTGTTCAAGGGATACGGGCGAGCAATTTCTAACACTAATCTTCAACAGACAACCATATTTGCCCTCTTCCTAACAGTCGCCACCGTCCCCGCCATCGCCGCCCTTCAAATACTTTTCGGCGCCCCCTTCACTACACATATCGAACATACACTCCTCTCCTCCGCCCATATCTCTTTTCTGGCACTTTTCCCCCTCTTCTATATCCATGGCATAGATTCTGTTAGATGGCTTGAAGTTGCATCGTTATATGCGCCAGTTGATGAAGTTTTTGGTGCAGCGTTAGGATGTGCGCTAGGTGCTTGGTTGGGCGCGGTTCCAATTCCATTGGATTGGGATAGGGAATGGCAGAAATGGCCGGTTACTATTGTTACGGGTGCATTTGGGGGATATGTGGTTGGAAAGGTTGTGGGGGGCTTGGGGTTCGTGAGGGGGAAGAGAATCGAGTTGGAGTAGAAGATGAGGGGATTTAAGTGGCGGGTGTAATATATGGGATAAGAAGCGCGGCGCTTGGAATATGGAGGATACATAGAGATGTTTCGGATATTGTTGCATTAACATGGGCGCATGGAACATAAATAAAAAGAAATGGAGGTCGGATGTCTTCTTAGCAGGAGACTTGGCTTGATCTGGTATGAGAGTTTGATTTGGGTATTTGGTCGTTGCATTGATACATTTTGAAGGACCCCGGTGTATCTTCGGTGCTCAGTAAGTACACTATTTAGTGAAACAGTCAGCCCTACAGCTTCTTGGGCCTGAGGACAATGTTCCGTCTTTTTCTTACTCAATTAGTTGCTATCATCCCAACTCGTTTGCGCTTTAATCCTTAGCTACCTACCTAGGTAATTTCATCTACCTCTCTACTTCCATCGTATTTCATTTCACTACATCCCATGTCCTCTTTCCTCAAATATTTATCACCACAGTCATGTTGCTCCACCGGCACGTCCGTATTTATCTCATCCTATCCATATCCAACCTCACTGTCATCTAACTTTTATTACTTCATCCCATAACCTGTTCTTGTTGTAATTTTGTCCACAAATCTCCGTCCTATATTGCCCTTTCTCCTTATACTTCTACCGTATCACAACACATACAAGCATAGAAGCCAACCATAGCGTGGGAGGTTGAAGGATATTGGGCTTAAGTTTGGGATGGGAGACCCGCATTCACTTTTTCCTGTGAGGGGGGCGGGATTGGAGGGATAGAGGCGAATGAGATAATCAGGGAAAGAATGGGTTTGTGGATTCTGCAGAAATTTCCATTGCTCGTGTTGAACAAGTTTTTTACTCTTGAGATTCATATACCTACATATCCTTGCTGCTGCCTCATGTTCTCATCTGATTCCAATTTCATGGTTTATTCCGTCTCTGTTGTTCACGGTTATTCAACCGTTACCAATGTTCAATCCATTTTATTCAATTTCTTATATTCAATCCACAATAATCAACATTATATTTAATTCATTATATTCAATCCATTCTCGCCCCTTGTCCGTTCATTCTCTGAGAGACAGAGTGAAGAGTGGATTGATGTGATTGGGATATTGAGAGAAATCGATACATGAATGAACCCCACAGTTATAAGTGCCTCAGAGCAGAATTTGGCGTATACATATCTCTCCACTCCTGTTACAAAACAATCTACCCATTATTGTCCTTTTCAGTTATGTATCTATGAATGGTTGCGAATGAGATTCTTTGATTTATTTATTACAACAACTGTTTTATGGTACTGCAGAAATATGCAGAAATATTAAGCAATATGTCCCTTCAAGTAAAATCCTTCGCATTTACAAGATCTCCAAGCCAATTCCAGGTAATTCGATGCAACCTAAAGCTTCAAAATTCAAACTGAAATCCACTTTCCACTTTAGTCCATGCAGCCTGTGGAGTGGATTCAGAAAATGCATTTCAACCCAGGAACTCCAACCCACAACGAAGCCAAACACATTGTGGTAGTTCATTGGGCCGAAGAAACACCTACCTACACATCTTTTCATACTTTTATTGTCGGCAAGGCGATGGAAAGAGAGGCCTAAAGTAAAGCTTTCTTAAAATTGTACCCCCTAAAAAGCGGCATATAGATATGCCGAGATGGAAGTTGAAAACGGCGAGCAGGACCCTATCCATGCCTCGGGTTTCTTCAAAGAGCATACAGATATTTTTCTCACATCTCTTTGAGTCTACTACGCCTTATTTTATATTAATAAGTGGCACAATATTAAATGCAGCTTGCGTTTAATAGGTCCTTTCAGTGTACTGTGCCTCTTTCGATAGGTATTTATTGGTAGCATAGCGTTGTCTGCAGCTCGGGGTTTAACGATTCTTTCTTCAAATCTTCTCCTATACTACTCGTTTAACATATTACAAGTTTCTGGATTCTAATCCTTACCTCCAATCTGAAGGCAATATTAGTCTCCAGAGTCAAGATTGAACGATTGGTACCACGAACACGACATTTCAGTGCTTGGGCATAGTAACACCAGAATAAATATGTAGTGTAAAATGAGTCGGATATTCGGCCTAGTATAGGGGTGGCTCTTTGCCTCAACCGATGGAGTGGGCTACCCCAAAGATTAAAACAATTTGATGGGTCACGATCCCTAATTCCCATTGCATGGGGCCCTTATTACATGGTATAGTCTAGTGTAGCGCACGAAGAAGCTCTTTGAGAACTGGAAGAAGTCTAGAATCTCTTAATCTCTTTTTGGCTCGCTTCAAACAACACTTGGTTAATTTGAGCGACGACGATGATATAGTTCTGGCAGCATTAGCCAGAAGAGGTTCAGGTTGATGATGCTTCAGGTTTCTGTGCCTAAATGTAGAGAAATTCAAGTTCTTAAGTCAATCTTCTTTCTCAATATAAGCCATCATTTAAATCAAACTTCTATTCAATATTACAGTATCTTAAGACCGCGTAATCTTTGCCAACTTGATTGTCCTCAATAACAATAGGCTTCTTACGAGATCAGTTTGCTTGCCAGATATGGAGAAAACTCTCGACCGCGAAACAGTACTTGTTGTTATCATTGGAATGGGTTGGTAGATCTAACCTTCCACGTATGCTTTGTAACACTCCATCGACAGGTTGCAACCTCCCTGAAAAGGCTCGATCTCCCAAACAACTCTGGGATCTTATGACGAGCAAAAGTATCGCAAAGAATGCAAGGGTTCCAGTAATCAGGTTCAATGTTGATTCGTATTTGCACGAGAATATTGACCGTCCCGGTAGCTTCAATATTCCGGAGGATACTTATTGGAGGACAGCCTGAAGGAATTTGACCCAGGGGTGTTTAAATTTCTCGAATCAAAGCTGCCTTGATGGACCTCCAACAGCGCAAACTCCTGGAAGTCGTTTATGAAGCGATTGAAAGTAGCGGTACTACTCTGAGCAGGTGGGAAATGATGTAACTGGATGTTTTGCTGCTTACTTTCCCCATGATTCTGCGACATAGGGATCTACCGTGGCTAAAGCATCACTAAGTTGGTGTTACAAAGTCTAATCCATTTAAGGGATCAAGCTAATTAACAAAAAAGATGGGCGGCGACGCCGTTTTCACAGCTGCTGCATATTTTTCAATGGCAATTGAAGCACAGCTGAATTCTGACTCCCCTTTTCAACAAAAGATTTCCGGGTATGCATTGGGAGGTATGACTTTGTCCGTTGCGCTGGTGGTCCCGAATGATAATGAAGGAGTTGAGACCCTTCTCAGCATGCGTCATAGTTGCAACAAACGAATCGGAGCTTCCCGAGGAAGGCATATCAAAGGCGTGGTACAGTTGGACCGTTTTGTCCAATTCTTATTTCCAGGAAGCTGTAAGAAACATGAACATGAAAAAATTGGAATCAACAAACGAAACAGAGATAAAATTGGCAAACGACGCCCACATAGAAGTGTTCAAAGACATAAGCTGACATTGTCTCAGTGTCGGGCTCCAGTTACACCACCGGAAATACCCCCTCATGATACACTCCGTTTGTGGATTGAACGTTTGCAAGATTTTGCTTTTGACCATGGCAAAACCTTCCAAAATATTTTTGATGCCCACATGGATAATGCCACTTATGCTGCTACTACAGACATGGTTGTGAAACAAGAATGTGGGCTAATGCCAGGAGAATCGCGTTATGCAATCCATCCAGATTCTACTGACTGCTGCTTTCGCTGATGCCACCGCCGGTACTATCCTGAAAAACTTTGACGAAGTAATCATCTGACAGCCTACTTCGCATCAACTGAAAATTTTCAAAGCGCCCGGTTATTCCTGGACCGCTGATATAGTATGTTGCTTTAATTAGGTACAAACACTTCGCCCAGGTATATAAAACACAGCCATTACGATTCGTTCACTTGTTGGAACAACACTTCATAGGAAACAGGTGAGACGTTCGTATAATCTCTCCCACCTCAGCTGCATCCTTACCCCACTAGCATTTCATTATGTTTGTTGACTTGGAGAGACCACTTCTGGCAACGCTTCAAGATGAGGAACTCAAAGCCATCCAATCCAGTACCCGACTGGCAACGATGGGTCAATCATTTGGGTCATATGTGGCAGTTTATCTCCAAAGGCGACCCAAAATATGATATGTCATTTGGATGGTCCCGTGTCACAAGAATGCGTTGGATCTCGTTACTCTTGATTTTGACTTGGGGTTAGCTCAGAGAGTACGGTTATCGAAGTTATTGTTGATATTTTGAGTCGCCAGTCTCATGGAATAAAATGGAGAGACGGAGTATTTCATTGACTACAATTCAGTTTACATTTGTCGATTGACTCCAGATAGAGCAATCAGTGAAATGTTTGTACCCGAAACTAGTAAGTCACGACTGTCATCAATCCAAGAAGGGGTGGCATTGAAGGAACTGTTGGAATCTGGAAAGATCTACTTCCAAAATGACCCGCGAGTGGGTCAAAGTCTACCGTCCGATTCTTTCGAAATTGACGTTAAGGCTGTTGGAATAAATGAACAAGACTCTTCTGTTGGCTCTGGCTCCAATGACTCCATAGCGTTCAGCCATGAGATTATGGTATTACCACCAATGTCAGTCTTGATCCTTCGGACTTCCAGGTTGGTGATCGAGTCGTTGCTTTTTCTTTCGACAGCCTTTCAACAAAGCAACGCACCAAGGCCCACTTCGCTCAATGGATCACCGACGAGCCTTTCAATATTATGGCCACCATTCTAACAGCATTTTGCCCAGCACTGTATGGCCTCTATGAACCAGATTCAGTGGAAAAAGGAGATGTCTTTGCTATCCTTGACGGTTGTGGGCCTAGTGGTTTCGCTGCTTTTCAACTATGCAAAAGGGCCCAGGCTAAGGCCATCATCATTAATAGTATTCAATCAACCGCCAGTCTATTTATCGATTTGGGTTTACCGCACGATCAGATAATAAATCCTGGACTTGGGGATATTGCAGCCCAAATTCAGCGCCTAACAGGAGGCCGAGGTCCCGACATCATCTTCGCCTCGCAATCGCCCAATGCCAATATTCTGATGGAGTGCAGTAGAGTATTGACCTCTTTTGGTAGAATCGTTACGTTCGGAAAGTAATGTGGAGTATGTTACTGAACCTTTCGGTCTTGTTTGCTTATGAGCGCCCCCCAAGATCAAGCTACCTACCTACCTTACGTTTCAGGCTCTGTGGGCCGCCCACGCTCGTATCTATTAATGGAGTATGAATGATCAGTGGTTTTGTGGATGGAGGTTCATAGAGATGGTTTTGTAGATATCTACCTGTACCTACCTAGGTACTTGCAACAAAACTACCGGTATTTGGGTACCTGATTTTCACCGCTTTATGGCAGAAAAACTTACTGCCCCAGGGCGGTGACCAACTTTCGAACTAGCAGTTTCGGCGGCGGCAGGAACATTTTGATGAAGTAAATAAATGAACAAATACCAAACCACTTCATCTTCATCATTATCCAAACTTATATTTTGATACAAACTAAGACAAACAAAAAATAGCTTAGTTGCTACACAAATTATATTACGTACACTCGACAAAATGCGCATTCCACCTCTTCCTCTTTCTTCCCTACCTGCCTGGTCCAAGTTGAACAATGTAGAATTCCTCGATGCTACTGTTTCTGTTTCATCAGCCGAGAAACTTCCAACAGCTGGACGGAATGATCCCTTTGGATATATCCAACAAAATGGTATCTTCACTACAAGAGCGTTGAGCACAGTGGATACGTTCGATATTCCCACAATACTCGAGGTACCTAAAGACCTTATACTGGGCAGAGACTTTCTATTAGAAATGGGGAGAGTAGATCCCCATTTCAAACAGTTGGTAGAACTGGTAGGAGGAAAGTCAACTAGAGGGGACGTGATGTTGTTTTTGTTGATACAGATGACTATTGCAAGAAACAATATGATTGTATGCACATATTGTTATCAACATAAGGTAATTTTGGGGTCTTTTTAATGCAGTCTCACCCGAGATAAGTACTTTAAGCCGATTGAAGCCATGCTGACTGATTTTATAGATTGACTGCACTGGATTTGAAGAAAGTGCAAGTGGGAAATGCAAAAACTGTGACCATTCTAGCCAAGAGTGTCTTTTGTCCACAGTCGCATCCCAATCAGAAGAAAACATAAACATCGGTGTAAAAAATCCGTGGTCAGAGTATATAAGGTTCTTACCAGAGAAGGTTCCCGTTCCTACGATGTGGAATGAGGAAGAGCAAATGCTTTTGGAGGGAACATCTTTAGAAGTATGGTAGAAAGAAATCATACTTACCACCGGGTTACGAGCTAATTATTCTCTCAGACTGCTGTGGTTGCCAAGATGGCGAAGCTATCAAAAGAATTCGAAGATCTGCGTGAAAAGACCATAGGAATACCTTGGTGTTATTCGTGCTGGTGGGACCAAAGTGTTCCATTGCTGCCCTTAGAACTGTGGGACTGGGTACGACTCGACGCCTGGTACAGATCAAGATCCTTAGAACTCCCAAATGTTGGGGGAGTGATGGTGCCTTGCCTTGATATGGCCAATCATTCGGGCCAATCAAATGCATTCTGGGATCAGACATCGAATGGAAATGTCTCACTTGTTCTTCGAGGAAATATACAATTGGATGAAAGAAGTGAAGTAACCATTAACTATGGCCCGAAAAGTAATGCTGAGAACATCTTCAGTTATGGTTTCATTGACCAATCATACTTTAATGGATCATTAGTTTTAGAGGTGGAACCAGCAGTGGATGATCCTCTGCGCATAGCAAAGGTTGTTGCATTTCGTAAACGACCATCCCTTCGTATCTCCTTGCAGTATACTCAAGTTTTATGGGAATGCCCATTTCTTTACATGGCGTGTCTGAACGAAGAGGATGGTTTGGAGTTCAAAACTTTGCAAGAAGTTGATGGCTCGCATAATTCACTAAGGGTTTTTTGGCAAGAAAAAGACGTCACAGACTCTATCGAAGAATTCGAGACATTGATTCGTGGACACAGACTCGTTGATGTTTTCAAGCTTCGAGTGGCAACTTTAGTATATACAAGGGTGCTAGAGCAACTCGACAGTCTGGATGCGAGCAAGCTGATGGTAGATAGTTTATTGGCTGATGAGATGGTTGGAGTGAGCATTCGACTTGAAGCATCGGCGTTGAGAAAGGGAGAGACTCACATTCTAAATGCTGCTCTTAAGGATCTTAACGAACAGGTTTGTTTTATTCTTTTGGTCATATCGTTATACGGGACATGTTAACAATACTTATAGCGCTTGGGCCTACTCCAAATCGAGAGTGTTTCTCAATATCTCAACTCAGGACAAAACAATAACGAAGAGGATGAACTCAGCCCAGAAATCTACGAAGAGGATGAACTCAGCCCAGAAACCAACGAAGAGGATGAACTCAGCCCAGAAACCAACGAAGAGGATGAACTCAGCCCAGAAACCAACGAAGAAGATGACTTCAGCTGAAACAGTTCAAATGCTGGTGCAGTGCATCCTTTACAGATCGTGTCGGAACATGTATTATTTATGGGCAGGCCAAAAATCCATGCCTAAAAGTCGAATGGGAAATGCGGGGGGAAAAATGGCACTATTGTACTATACCAATTATTATTATTAGAGAATCCCAATATTTTATATCCATACCTTGTGGTACACATACCTAGGTATCAAAGGAATCGCAAGTTAGGTACCTAGTTGACTTGAGAGTTCAGCATGTAAACTCGGTCCTAAGAGATAGTAAAAGTCCGTGCACCAGACGTAAGCCACTTGAGGCGTCTGTGGCTTTGGTGTGGCTTACGTCTAAAAGCTATGACTTTTTCCATCTACCGAGTTTATACGGTAGTGGAGAATGAGCCACAAGCACGAGCACAAGCACGAGCACGAGCACGAGCACGAGCACGAGCCAGGGCCTGGGCCTGGGAGGACACCGTCTCGCAATAATGAATGCTAGACGAAGTAAAGATATGGACTTTCAAATAATTATGACATAGAGCCATACCGGGGCCGGTACTTGTATAGTGGTAAAGTAAACATGCGTGTGTGTCTAAACTCCCAGCCTATCAATTTTCTCACGAATCAAAGCCGATTCCATAAATTGAATGATTTTACAGAAATATGATGGACAATAATGCTACACCATTGAACCACACTATACCCCGAAAGGCGACAGGTTTGATATAGATAAGGTACCCAATAAACCCAATCCTGCTTGGTAATCCACCCAAACTACTGTTACCGAAGATCTGGATGCCACTAACAATCTTTTTTTTGCAAGCTGCCAAGTTGACGTGAAGTTTAATTTTAGATGATGGGCTAAAATGGTTCCCTTATGTTAGGCGACTGGAATTTCCAGAGTGTTTTAGAGCCCTGCCTAGTGAATGTCATGGTAGTCCTGATCACCCTCTATATTTATAGATGGTGGTCTTCTAAAAAGAATTCTTACTGAAATTCCTTTTCAGTATAGTTAGTTATCTTATCTAATAAAGGGTGTATTGTATTCCAAAAAAAAAGGCAATGATGCAACTATTGCTAAAGGTCTAATATATACGGGCTGGGGAAGGTCACGTGACCTTCAGCACTTGATATTTCCCGCACAATACTTTATAGTCAATATAATCTATTATAATTCTATCTAGTACTAATTTCCTTCTATAGTATTAACTGGTTATTCCAGTGTATATACCTTTATTGGGGGCGTGTTAAGCACGCAAATGTTTCAGAGTCTATTCTAATTTTCAAGCTGAAAAGGTTGATTTTTATGAAATTTTAAAGCTATATATATTTTAAAGCTAAGTAGATTTTAAAGCTTTTAATATTTTGAAAGCATGGAATTCTCCAGGAACAAGGTTTTTCCGATCCGAGCTCAGGTTACGCTCACATCCATAGAAATGGTTCCTAGTGGAAATCCAAATGCGGAAAACGACCTCGATGGCATATGGATAGAATCGAACCACCTTTAGTGGCCTCCGCAAGACATTTTCTTCGCCAAGGCTCTGAAACATACATATTGATTGGTTATAAGACGTAAAAACCACTTTACACGAGCGAGATGGAGGAGCAAGAATGTACGGAGTACGTTTAGGGCTAATTAAGTGGGTGAAGTTTAGGTTTAGATGGTGGATTCTGACCCATCTTCTTTCTTTCCGGCCCTGCCGAGTCCGAACATCTGAACTCAACGACTTTACCTTGGAACGTATACCTGTTAATGTGCCCGATACATATACCTACAACTAAGTAATTTCCACTTTTCGAGTAATGATCAGAAATACTAGATTATTTGTTAAGAGGTTGATTCGGTATCAGTGTCGGTATTTTTCGAAGGTCTTCAGTGTCTTCCACGTCTTCAAGATAAAACTGTAACCCTCCAAGCCCGTAGCTAACGGGATAGTTGGAGGTATACGCCATGCAAAACCAGCGCATCCAAAACTGATCACCTCCCCAGTCATGCTCGTTTGGCTGCTTTGTATAATATAGTCTGGTCAGTAGCGTGGGTATAACGTTTGGGTAGCGTGGGTATAACGTTTGGGTAGCGTGGGTATAACGTGTGGGTAGCGTGCGTTCAATAAAGTCGCTTTCGTTGTTGGTTCAGTTGAAAATCAAAAAATACCACACTTATATACCTACCTAGTACCTTCCTAGTAGATATTTATAGTAGATATTTATATAAATGCTAGATATCTCCCTTGCTGCACCTCACCTCACCTGCCGTTGATTAATCCTCCAAGGTTCTTCTAGGTTCCTACCGTACGGTATTCCAATTTCCTCATTTACATGTCATAAAACATCCAATACCAACCATACATCAATCTCTCCACAATCTCCACAATCTCGACGATTGGCAAATCAATCCGCTCTTATTTTATCGGTCAGTTAATTTGACCCCTCATCGCGAATCATCACGAATCCATTATTCAGCGTTATACAGGAGTACCTAGTAGGTACCTAATGTAGTAGTTTATTCGTTCCTACCCCAACCTGGAAACGGAAGATAAGCTGAAGATATCGACGTACGTTGAAGCTATCGTCATTGACATCGTCGAAACAAGACGTAAACTACTTTTCAAGACACACCTGCAGATTATACCCTTTACCTTTATCTGCATGATACATAATTGGACGAGGACAGTAATTAATATTCAAAATGCCAGGAATTTTACCTATGAAGATGATTAATGTTGGGCCTAGCTCACAGAGCCGGATTGCCCAAGCTTGCGATCGATGTCGAAGCAAAAAGATAAAATGCGATGGTATTCAACCATGCTGTTCACAATGCTCCAACGTTGGATTCGAATGTAAAACCAGTGATAAATTAAGTCGACGAGCATTTCCTAGAGGATAGTCAGTATAATTATTATTTCCTTATTCTCATTTTACTTGGAAGACTTTCTTTGATATACAGTTACTGATTCTCCGTTCTTCCAGTACTGAATCCTTGGAGGATAAAGTTCGTACATTAGAGGCGGAAATTAGGGACTTGAAGGGTATGCTTGATGGGAAGGATGAGCAAATAGATATGCTTTCCAAAATGGACTCGAATCGACGACCTTCAATGTCAATGCCATCAATGTCGACATTAACTTTACCTCCTGCCGAAAGTCGAAAAGATACGTCGCCCCCAAAAGAAGATATATTTAGGGTTCGAGCTTCACTACTCCTGTTAAAAGGCGAGAATTCGGACTCATATTTCATGGGACCATCGAGTGGAAGATCTTTTGTGGGTAGGATATCCTGACATCCATCATGAGGGTATATTTCATTAACACTGCAGGCAAAATTGCTAATATAATAATATATTCCAGATTCCTTCAAACGTAGAATTCAAGAGAGTGGAAAATCTCTCACGGATTACGCGGGGTTCAATACTCAATCATTTTTAAACCCGGATCTCCAAAATGATCGGACCTTACCTGCCGATACTATATCACCTGCAATTGCTCCAGCACCAGCACCAGCACCAGATTTTGCCAAATTTGTGCCTCCACGCATATTCTCAGACAAATGTGTAAATGTATTTTTCCAAGAATGGGCACCCTTGTTTCCCTGTATACATAAACATACCTTCTTGCGTCTATATGAAGAATATTTATTTAATCCGGATCAAGTGAAAGATCAACATAAATTGGCGCAAATACATCTTGTCTTTGGCATTGCTGGACTCTCCTCCGATTGCTCGGATAAGGAAAAAATCTCATTGTGTGAAAAGGAATGGCGTGCAGCTCTCAATTCTATTTTGATGGAGAATACTTTATCCACACTTCAATCGTTGATTCTAGCCATTATCTATTGCATCCTAAATGGGGACTATAAACGCTTACAGCATTACAAAGGAATTGCTGTTGGGCTTTCTCATCAACTTGGTTTAAATCAAAATCAAAAGTATTTCTCTCATGGCGCATTGACTACTGAGATGAGAAAGAGGGTATTTTGGACATTATATACTGTTGATTGGTAAGAACAATGCCAGCGTTTTGTATTGCCAAGCTAACCCTCTGTAGCTTTTCTGCTTCCATCATTGGCCTCCCTAAATTACTGAAGGAGGATGATATTCATGCGGAGTATCCCTCGGACGCAGACGATGAACATGTTACTGAGAATGGTTATCAGCCTGTTCTTCCACAGGAACCTACTCGACTCTCTAGCGCTCTTGCTCTCTTCCGTTGCTCACGCATTCTTTCCAAAGTCTTGGATCAAATTTATCCTGCGGCTGTAACCCACGAGTTATCTGTGCAGTCACTGACTGCTCTGAGAGGGGAGTTAGACAAATGGTCTGACAATTTACCAACCCACCTGAAGCTTACATTTGTACAAGACAAGCCATCAACAGATGTTACTGGTAGTCGATCAGCTTTACTGGTAAGTAAAGCCATAGCTAGTGGGATCAAATTTGTTCTAATCTAGTCACAGTCTCTTGCGTATTACTATATCCGATCATTAGTCGACCGCCCGGCTGTTGGTTCCTCACTTGGAACTAAGTCCTCACTGTATGTCAATTCCTTGGCGGATTCCAGCAAACATCTCATACAGATCACACAACTTCTTGAGGAGAGAAAATTGGCATTTTCTTTCTGTCTGAACAGGAGCGCAATGCTCTCATTGTGTGGCATAAGCCTTCTATATCAAGGTCTTGACCTCAAGCAGGAAGGCAAATTGATGCAAGATAGTCAACGGTTTGTCAATGTTGTTATTAGATTCCTGGAAAAGGCCAATGCTCCCGGTGCCGCTGATTTCAAAAAACTTGTTCCTCCCTTGATCAATTTGGGTAATCAAAGTTTGGACAGTAAAACCAAATCCGCACTTTTACGCACTTCCAAGGCCATGTCTGCTCCAAGGAAGAAGATACAATCACATCCATATAAGAATATCAGTGCTAGCATGAGCGAAAATGACATATCGACAAAACAAGAGAAATTTCGACGACCCACATTAGCAAATATTCCTACTTACACTTCACAAAGTCAGATATCTTTTGAGGGGCGACCCACATTAGCAAATATTACTACTTACACTCCACAAAGTCAGATATCTTTTGAGGGGTCATCTAATGAAGGAACAAGAACAGACTCTCCTATGGTTAAAAGCGACAACTCTAACTCGCTTTCGCAACTGGCATTATTTTCAAAGCCTCAATATATCGAAGAATCGAAACCTCCGAATTTGGACTTTTTATCATTGGGTAATACGCCAGTTTCTCCACTACTATCTTCACCATCAATGTCTCGTACAGCTCATTCAGGGCTGGTTTCCCATAACCCTCACCTTATGGGCAGTAAGCTGGATAATCAATTCTTAGGTGATTTGGAGATGCCACTTGGTTCTTTTGATAGTGGTCATACCAACGTACATAGTGGTATGTACGGTGGACCCGTGCCTCCTCTTATGGAACCAAATCAGACTGGTATTTCGAATTCAAGTTACCCTGATTGGTCAACATATAACCCTTGGAACGATATGACGTCTTCGAATCTCCGCGATCCATCGGAGGCTCCTGGGCCTGCACAAAATATGTTTAATCCTGGTCGTGAGAGTCATGGTTTGGGTGACGAACTATCCACCAACGATCTTGGGATGAGCGGAAATGATCAGTTCTTACCCGATTCGATCGCAAGTGACAATTATCTCCTTCAGATGGATAACCCATTTTTATCTTATCCTTAATCTATTGACAGTGCTGGCGTTATATATTATAAGGTATCGATTAACTCGGGGTTTCGGATAGGTAGGGTTGGGATTGCTGGATCTTGATGTTACTGGCGTTTAAATATGTGGGATGGCAGTCTATCCCCTCCGTGGCCGTGGACATACCTAATCGGGGGTTCAGATAAGGGGGCCTCAGTGATTCATCACTTTTTCAGCGATTCGTTACTTTTTATTTTGCATATAAAATATCCCCAGTAGTGTTATGCCTAGGCCCCTGCCTAGTGAATGTCATTTAGCTAGTCACGTGATCACCCTCTATATTAAATGGTGATCTCTTCAAGAGGATCCTTTCCTCTTCAACATAGTTTTTTTATCAGATTGCATACCTATCTACGATTCTACTTCATGATCCCATGTGACGCGTATGACAATGATTCAAATATTCGTTCTCGATGTTTTAATATGTCTAATAATTACAATTCGATAAGGTGATCTATATATAATGCTAACCTTGGGTACTAATTAACCTTACAGTCTACAGATCAAAATCCGTAACATTGAAATTTTCTAATACCTACTACTACTAATAAATAATTTATTTATATTTCAATTTCCATTTCAATTTTCCAAAAGTCTCGGAACCATCGTCCATCGTCCATCATCATCCTCATCATCATCATCATCGAGAAATTTCCTCGTGAAACGTCAGCATGGATACTTGGAGCTTCCCCGGATTCTACCGAAAGGAGACTAGTGTAGATCAACGGACCTCGGTCATTATCACATGCATGCGAACATTGATGCGAATGCAACCTTCCAAGCGACCAGGTACGATTATTGTTTGCGGACTACTCTTATATATCTATTCCACTACCCGATTTTTCGAATTCATTACGGATCTGCTAGACTTTCAAATTCAATCAATTGACAGATACTGCAGCATAAAATCAACCCAAAATAAACCAAATTAAACCAGAGGATTCAGCAATTATAATCATGTCTCTCAAAAACGGTAAGCTCTCTTCCATCAGCTTGATATTCCCTACCTCTCATCACCAATTACTAACCCACCATCTAGACGCCTTCCCCTCCTCCGCAGCCTTCGACGCCATCGCCTCTTCCCTCTCTGGTTCCCCTACCGACCGCGCCGACGCCATCAAAAAAGGCAACGCCGTCTTCGCCTTCACCCTCAAGAACAAAGCGGGCGAAACCGCAGATTGGCACATTGACCTTAAAAAGGAAGGGAAAGTAGGAACAGGGCTCGGAGACAAACCCACGGTGACGTTGAGTCTGAGCGATGAGGATTTTGGAAAATTGGTACAGGGGAAAGCGAACGCTCAGAGGCTTTTTATGGGCGGGAAGTTGAAGGTTAAGGGCGATGTGATGAAGGCCACGAAGATGGAACCGATTTTAAAGAAGGCGCAAGGGGGTGCCGTGAAGGCGAAGTTGTAGGGCGTGATGTGATGGGTTTGATGGGGAGGATGAGAGGGGAAGGTGGGTAGATGGAGAAAGTGGTTGGTTTGACTTGTTTCATAAACGAGGGGTTTGCTTGTCCACCTGGTAGATGCCATACTATGGGAGTGACCTTTCGAAGGGGAAAACGAGGGTTTGTTTGACTAGAATAGCTTGGGTTTCGGTATTAAGATAGAGCGTGGGTCTGATGGAAGAGAAGACTGGTTAGTTCAACCGTCCTTTGTAACTTCAGATGTGGACATGAGATGCTCCTTATTATTTTACTATTCCGCCATTGCTCACGATCCTTTCAAAGTTGAGAAACGGCATTGAAATTGCCAGGTAGATGGATTGAATTTCCAGGGCTTGCATAGATTGCTTGATTTACTCATCTACATATAAAAACCATGTGTTCATAAAATCCCCGAATATTCCACCTCTCATTTCTCTATTAAAATACTAGATGTTCCCCTTCTATATGTGATTATACAGCACCCCACATCCTCCCATATACCCACCCCGAAGAAACCCCATCGCCCCCACAGCCAAATCTCGCAGGGATATGAAAGTGACCGTCATATTTTACGTATCCGCTTCTCCACTTCTCAGTCTCCCATATTTTTTAGCTGTTCCCCTGTGAATCCATCTGTCGTTCGTATATAGCTTGGATTTACAGCAAAACCTCTCTATAAAGATCCTCTATATAAGGATAACCTCTCTATTAAAATTAAATTTTGGGTTCTATTAAATTTTAAATATAAAAAATGCCTATATCCTTATATCCCCTCTATAAAAATTATCCTTCGTAATTGAGAATCCCAAAATTGAAATCTAGCCTATCATAACCCTCTATATAAAAATATTTTTTTAAATATAAAATATTTATAAAAATTATACTGAATTTATACCCGATCGAAATTGATCGGTATATATTTGGACCAAAATGCTACCCCACCGGGATTAGCCGAAACTCTATAAAAAAATACCTCTCTATATCCTTATATTTGGCGCTAAAAAAAACATTTTTATAAAGAGGTTTTGATGTATCGCCCCTTATGGATCGGTAGAGATATGATAGCGAACTTTTCGCTGCTTTGCTAACCGATTTATTTGCATGAGGTTCCATGATTTCTGCTTTTCTCTCTTATACCGGTTTGGGGGAGGTCGATCGATCTAAGGCTTGGTTTTGGTTTGGGTGCAGATGTGGATTGTATGCATTGATGTATTTTGAGGGGGGGTAATGTTAATTCCATCTATCAACCCAAAAACACACAACACATCACCACAATGCAAGTCCTCTACCCAGTGCCCACAAAACTAAACAAAGACTCGTGTTTATAATCACCCAAAACAACAGAAAAATCAAGGAAAGTTCCCGAGTATTATTCATGTATATGCATATCGATTGGTACTAACAAACAAGCAACCCATTCTATCACCAGTATGGCAGTGGCAGTACCTAATCCATCTAGAGCTCGTCCTCCATCCCCGCTCTCCGACATCCAGTCTATTATCGAGCTCGCATTATCTGCTTCCTAGCAGTTTCATCCCTCGTTAATATCATACATTACGACCCTTTTTCCTTTCCCCTTTCCATCGCCCTTTCCTTTCCCCTTTCTCCCCCTCCGCCCCCGATCTCCCCACTCAAATATCTATCCCACTTCCTCAAAACATAAACCTATCCCCCTTTGTCCCTCCTCCCATCCCTCCGCGCCCTCATCCTTTCATCCGCCATCCTATATTCTTCCTCCCTGGGCTCTTCTTGCCTCTGACTCTGGACCTCTCGCGGGTCTATTGTTCCTGCTGGAACTGAAGCTGGCGGTCGATTCTTTTTGCGGATTTGCAGGGGACGGGTTATTGGTATGGTTGGGTCGATTGGGAATGGTGTGCGCGTGGAGGTCGGGTGGAAACTGGTTTGATTGGGAGAGTGAGGTTGAAGGTGTTGTCGTTGAGGAAGAGGAGATTGAGCTTGGGTGAAAGATGAAGGAGGAGTAAGTATAGGAGCTCCTGGCCTGTAAAAGGGGGAAGAAGTGGAGGGAAACTGGGGTGGTAAAGCCTTCGATGGATATATTTGTTGTGTTCCCTCTTGGTAAGTCTCCGAACTCAAACATGAATCCCCATCCCCATAATCGTCCCACCCCCTTCCATCTACACTTTCCCCAAGAGGACTAACCGGACTCCCAAACCTATTATAATCCTCAGCCGGACTGAGCGGACTCACTGCAGTTGAGTTCATTCCCAACGCTGCGCCCGAAGTGCCATGTGTAGGATTCTCGTACATATATGTCGGTACTTCCCCTGACGCTCCCTCATCCCTGCTGCGTAATACACTTCCTGGCTGTTCCTGTTCGATATGCTCGACAGAAAATCCCCCAGTTTCATCCCTGCCAATATTACGACGAACGGCTGTGTGTTCTACGTAGGCTCTTGGGATTGCAGGAACTTCAGGAATGTTATTATTCCGAGTTTGGATATTTGGGTTTGGACTACCCATTCGTTGTCGAGATGTCTTGGTGGATGCTTTGACAGGTATATTGCCTTCCATAGCTTCCTCGCTGTGTGTGAATAGAGATACAGTTGTCATTATGGATGATCTATCAATGGCAGGACTAGCTCGATTCTGCACGGATAAATTGGTACGAGTTTCGGGCTTTGAAACAGGAGTAACTTTCCTATTCCCAATTTGAGGTGATTGTAGACGTTGCTTGCTACTTGTGAACTTTGGGGATTGGGGTGGTGATACCGGTATAGTAGAGTATCGAGGACCGGGAATAGGTTCTTCTATTGGCTCTTGAATATCTGGCAATGTAGGACGATTTCTTGTCTGTGTCTGGCGCGTATTAGCCAGAGTGTTGCTCCGAGTAATTTCATTTGCAAGAGGGTGTCGAGGATTTGGTACAGCCCCAGTATTACTCCTCTTAGGCAAATGAGCCCCCCGAGGGGGAGATTCCCTCGTCGAATTATTCCTCTTGGGCATATCTGTATGCCTAGGAGGTTCGACGAAATCCATAGTATTCTGAAAAGGCGAAGGCGCAGAGGGTGCAGAAGGTACTGTCTTCCCAACATTTTCCTGCGTCCACTGAGCTCTCTCAACTCTCTCCTCAAATCCCTGAGTGTGTGGCAAACTCGCAATATAATCCGCAGCATCTAACCCTTGAGACCGAGAATGTACAGGAATCGGCAGTACATCATGACTTCGAGAATGATACAAAATCCCAGGCCGAGGAGGTATATGAGCAGGCGACGAAGACAATGAAGTCCCAAGACTTCCTTTCAAAACCGCAAGTATATCGTCGACATTATTTGGTGTTATATTCACCGTACCTCCATCGCTAATCGCAATGATCTTCCCCATTGACTCCCTCTCAGACTGAGAGAATTCGGTTTCTAGGCTTAATCTTTGGGGCCCGCTCGAGTGTGTGTCTCGACTCCATCGCTCTGAGAGTTTTGAATCGGATCTTGCATCTGCGTGAGAACCTGTAGAATTTGTCCTCCCATGAGAGCTGCGCTTAGCATGATGAATCTCATCAGCATAAGGACTTGAACCGATATCGTCTATATAATTCCTCGCATGCCGCTCGGCATCTGATTCTTTAGAACGATGATGTTTTTGAGGGATATCGATAGGCGCCGACACCGCTTCCTCCTGGCCTTCAGTCTTCTTGCCTCCTCGGACAGTGCCTGCGATCGTATTGAAACTATTGAGGCCTTGCTTGACATCACTCTGTGTGGGATATTTATGCTCACCTGTCGCGGCTGTATCTTGCTCACTCCTTGGTCGGGTGATCATTTTCCTTAGACTTCCAAATACACTAGGCTTTTTGGGTTTTCCCTTTATTGGAAGACTTTGGGCTCTCGGCAGATCGGACCTAGAATCTTGTGCGCTCTTGTCGGCCTGATTATTTGGATCTTCGCCAACTCCCATGTCGAATCTGGCTATATTAGTTGCAGAAGCATCTAGAGATACGTTACTGAGCCCTTTCTTCTCGCGCCGTTCCTCTTCCGTTCCATCCTGATATAACCTAATATCCTTCCTGTCCCTCTGATCTCCGTTCGCCACACTATCAAAACTCCCTGTCCCCAACATATAGTTATTTTATTTGTTTGTGGTTGCAGTTTACTATTATTGAAAGTTTATTGCACACCTCTTGTTCTTGTACATATCAAACAAGGAAAGGGACTTGAAGACATGATTAAAGTGGATATGTAATATTGCATATACTAAACAAGGGGGTGTGATTCTTTGCTCAAAAAATAATGATTGGACAGGGGGAGAATTGATGATTCAGGGAGGAGAGGATCATTTTCTAGAAAGAAATTAAGAACCATGGAAACAACAAGGGGAACGAATACACTTCTACTATTGACCTTGAATCGCAATTAGCGTCTTCAATGGCATCAATAAGAACGTCTTTAACATACCATCATCATTGGTAGGCTTCCTCTATTTCTTCACTATTTTTGTTCTGATAATCGAAGTGCGTTGAAATTCCTTCTATGAATCATGTTGAGCCCGTGATACACAAAGTCGTCAAAAGTCGTGGATATTCGTTAATTATCACTAGGTGTTGATGTGTCATTATGACAAAGCTCGATTGCTCCTCGATTTCTCCTCGATTTCTCCTAGCCCTCTCTAACCTTTTTCTTGTCTATTCTAAAGCCATATCTGTACCTAAACAGCCATGAAAATAGTATGGCCAAAAAGTTGAACCATATAATCAACATCCAATCTTTGACTCCGAAGGCAACCTTTTTCGGATTTGCAGAATCGAATTCCTCACATACTTCCAGATACTTCTTGGGATCATCAGTAATGACCCCGTCTACCTCTTTCTCGATACTCCATCTCATCCATTGCTCTTCATTAATGGTCCACACAAACACAGATCGTTTTGCAGCTCTGATGTCGGTTAGGAATTTAGGTCCGCTAGGTCCGACTAAAATCTGGCGTAGCATATTGAAGTTTATATTTGGCACTGATAGGAACTGTCGTGCATATCCTATTGAGAAACCAATGTGCGCTATGGGGAAATCGGGAAGGTAAGTTGCGCAAAGAGGAATGTACTTAGCCTAAGATGATTGTTGTCAGTAAGTATGTATTCGAGGTACGCAGAGAGATGGTTGATGGGAAGGATTTTAAGTGAGAAGGAGAGGTTAACATACTGCCCAGCAGCCTAATAGAATTCTCTGGTTCCAAGGTCTGGTCGGTTTCACCTCTTGAATTGTAGAAGCAATTAAACTCATTATTTGATCTGCATTATTCTCAAGCTTTTTACTCGTCAACTCGATTTCTTCCCAAAGGTTAATATACATAAGGCCAAGGTACCTTGATGTCTAACAATACCCATATGTCTTCTAACCCAGGTGTAGTGAGGTATTCTAAAAGATCTCTGAGGCGAGGCATCGGTTCGTGAGGGGCCTGAACAGTGCGAAGGGTAGATATGTACGACCAGTCGCAATCTATGATTTTTTCATCCTTTCCAAAACATCTCTTAAGACTTGGGTCCTTGAGAAGTGCGTCAGCCATCATTCGCATCGAGAATGTACTTCTTGAGGTTACAACACACATGTGAAATAACCAAGACCCCGTCCTTCGAAATGTGCAAGTCGGTTTCTATCGCATGCGCGCCCACTTCGACAGCGCCTCTGAATGCGCCCATAGTATTCTCCGGGTTCGCGGCTTTATATCCTCGGTGCGCAATAGCTTGCGGGAGTATTCGACCTCGCCGATCCGGTTTGGCTAATGTGAAAGTTGCTGTAGCAATATTAGCCTGGAGTCCGAGAATTCTCGAGTAAAGATCTCACAATGAGGGATCATCATTTTCTCTTGCAGCAAAGGTTCTGATTCTGCCATCGTAAGCTTGTAAATGTGTAGGTCGCGAGATATACACCTGGTAGACTGTATGATGAATCGCAAAGGCGGAAATTTGGAACCCTTGATTCTGGGAAAAGTTAAGAGATGTCCTTCAATTTGAATAATCAATGTGCATGGACAGTGCGGGTATATAAACCCCACGAGACGATCACTTATTGAATGATCTCCTTTCGGCAGACTTCCAGAACGAATTGTTGTATAAGTACAAAGTACGTAACCTCCTGTAGATAGCTCGAATACTTACTCGTAATTAGGTAGTTATCATAAGGGGCTTTATTTTTCCAAGGCACAACAAAACTGTGTATCCAAAAAAAAAGCGTGGAGTTTCTATTTAAAGTAGCGGCGATGAAGAGAAACCAATTCTATAGTTGATTGATCACAAAGAAAATACACGATGATGTAATAGATGGATGTAGTAGATGGTTGATGTTGATGTTGATGTTGATGTAATAGATGTAGTAGATTTGGGTGTGGGTGTAGATGTAGATGTAGATGTATTAGATGGCGGGAGCTGTATAGATCTTATCTGTTGTCTGACCATGCAATGTGACCCGCCTTCAGAAAACTTTAAAAGAACCTTGAAATCATCAACTTTATCAATCTTTATTTTAATAATTGCTCTTCTATTCATAGATATATATAAATACCTATAATTGATGTCAACAAGCCTACCACAAAAGAGAAGATATCGAAAAAGGTTATAAATAAGCTATTAATAGTACCATAAAAACCTACTTATAATTAAGATTTGTAGATTCATAGATTCGTAAATTTGTAGATTCGTAGAATCAGAAAAAGAAGGTAGGATTGTAGATTCGTAAATTTGTAGATTCGTAAATTCGTAAATTCGTAAATTCGTAAATTTGAAAAAAGAAAATAGGTTTAGAAAAAGGAAATAAATTCGAAAAAAGGAATTGTACGATTTTTAGATTTTTAAATTTGTAGATTTATAAATTCGTAAATTTATAGATTTGTAGATTCGTAGATTTGTAAATTTGTAGATTTATAGATTCGTAAATTTATAGATTCGTAGATTCGTAAATTCGTAAATTTGTAAATTCGTAGATTTGTAGGTTTGTAGATTTGTAAATTTGTAGATTCGTAGGTTCATAGATTTGTAGGGAAAAGGTAGGTTTAGAGAAAGAAGATAGGTTTAAAGAAAAAAAATAGATTCGGAGAAAGAAATCATACGATTTTTAGGTTTTTAAATTAATAGATTTGTAGGTTTGTAAGTTCGTAGGTTCGTAAAATCGAAGAAAGGAAGTAGAATTGGAGGGAGAAAATAGGATCGGAAAAAGAAAATAAATTCAAAGGGAGAAGATAAGTTCGAAAAGAGGAATCGTACGATTTTTAGGTTTTTAGATTCGTAGAATCGAAAGGAGGAAATAGATTCGTAGATTCGTAGATTCGTAGATTCGTAAATTCGTAGGTTCGTAGATTCGTAGATTCGTAGATTCGTAGATTCGTAGATTTGTAGGTTTGTAAATTCGTAAATTCGTAGATTCATAGATTCGTAGATTATAGGTTCGTAGATTCGTAAGTGGGGTAAATATATAAACCTCGCTGTCGCCACCCCTGTCACCCAATTAAATCACTTAATTATAAAAACTTCAACAACTTCTTCAAAATTGCTTATTTCGGATCGGGCTTATCAATTTTCCGATCAAAACCTACTACTTTATATATATATACTATAAATTTAAAAAATTTCGAGCTAAAAAACCAACAGAAAAACACACTTAATCAATTACTACTATATCATCTACTATACTATAATCTATAAACTATAATTTATCATAATAATCTATAAACTATAATCTATTATAATAATCTATAAACTATAACATTTCTTATTTTTAATTTAACTTTCTATAATAAGAAATCTTTTATATTAGGAAATAAAAACGAGATTTCTTATACAAAATTTTATATCGAAGTTTATCCACACGGAATCTATATTATTTCGTGTTATTGTACAATATGCACGGAGTATTGGAAGGTATTGACATGTGAGATATCGTATCGAAATCCCGGAATTCCCAATATTATTGAAGGTTGGGGGGGCATAAGGAATGGGCCGGTCAGTCTCGATCGGTTTTGGATGTGGAGATCACCAATGAAATGATGTTTGAGGTTAAAAGTTCATGTGTGAGGTGAGTGACGTATAGTGCTCCATCTCGAATAAAAAGATATGCAGGAGATATGCAGGAGATATGCAGGAGATATGCAGGAGATATGCAGGAGATATGCACTATCCACCTTACGTAACATTTTCAGCTAAGCGCTAATAGAAGGGAGAAGCTCTTAAGCTCACTTCATTGGCTTCAACTTCAATCATCACTTCTGCTTCTGCTTTCTGCTTTCTGCTTTGCTCTCCAGCTGCTCATTCACATTTTGAGAATTTTTATATCTGCTTCCTAGGTAGACCTAGCTACATACTTCTGGCACACATCAATCATATTGATTCACTTACCGGTATCATATTTATACATTTTCTCACTCTTGTTCAAAGTAAATCTTACATATTTAGATTTGGTAACTAATATGGCACCATTCAACAGGTTGAGGTTGAAGTTTCATCAACTTTTTGAAACCAGTCTTGTGCATGGAGTTTGATGCCAAGAAAATATTAGACAGGCCTCTTGTCTCCAACTATATCAAGATGCCGCGTCAATTTAATCTGATATGGAAAACATTTTCTACATTTGTGAGAATGGAAATTCGTGTCACTGACTTGTTACAGAAGGGGGTGAACTAGACATATACATTGGATATTAAAAACCCCCCAGAAAAACATGTATATCATTTATTGGGGTTTGCCCAAGAATCTTTCCTCTTTGCACTCTTCCATTAAATTTCTTTTGCTAGAGTTTCGATACTTTTTTACCGTACACACTTGAAAACCCAAAATTTCAATCCACGTGTCAACAGACCTGGTAGCACGCTCATGAGCCCGTCCTCAATAGTTATAATTCAACCCCTCAGCATTCAAAACGTCGGCATTCAGAAGGCCAGCGATTCTGTTCTCAGATCTTCGTAGGGAATCGCCGGACTCTCTTTCCCTTGCCACATAAGATGACATCGGGTGTCTCAATATTTGGGGCTGCCTGCTATTTGCCACGGTATGATGCCCTTCATAGGCAGAAAGCTGGCCAGAAAAGGTGAGGGGTCGAGCTCCATTCACGTTCTCTGCTGTCGTCGAGGGACATAAAAGACTTTCACCGTGGAGATCTTGAGGGATGTCGAAGGGTTGGAAGTTTCCCAATAACCCCAAGAAAGTATTATCTTGAGATTCGAAAGCAATATAATCGCTATTCAAGTCCCAGGCATTCCGAGGGCCCGCAATGTTGTCAAAGTTTAGAGCATTGGATCCGATGCCTAATCCGCGCACGTTGGATTCTTGGGGAGTAAAAGTTTGCCATTGTTCAAACTCAAAAGTGGTAGATTGGGAAGGGGCCAGTGCTTGTGCATGATTGGCGTCGATTCTGGATTTCTTCTGGTCCAAAAAAAGTGGGAAATTTTGCCTTGTTGCTGCGTCTTGCATGGCATTCAATCGACCTGATACTTTCAGCCAATGTTTCTATAACAATCAAATCCACTTACGCGATTTACTTAGCCGCATTCGTTCGGCCTCTTCGGGAACAACGTTGCCTACTTGTAAATGTGTCTTTTCTTGATCTTGGTTCTCACAAGGCCACGGTCTCTTTGGTGGACTTTGTATCGTACTTGCAATAGGGGTGGGAGACTCTTCAGTCTCACCGCATAGAGGGGAGTCTTCTTGACTAGAAACCGGATGTGCTTGAGTTTTGGTGCAAAGATCACTCGACGTTTCCAAGTTTCCAATTTCTGGATGTTCGGATGATCTACGACTCTCTTGCTTCGTTGTGGCACCTGTTTGATACTCGCCAGTCCCATTGGAATCAGTGGGGATTATTTTTTCATATTCTGGATTCGTGACTTTCGGCTTGGTGCAACCATGATTAAACAATTTCTTGTTCCTGAGAACAAACCAATTTCCACAACCGGGACATTTTTTACAAACTAATGTTGTTAGTTGATAGTCTATAGTGCAGTACTGCTAGCTCTACTATACCTTCGGCTCTCTGATGTTTCTCGAGACCGTCAATCGTTTTAAACGTCGTTCCACACTTTCCACATTTTGACTTCGGGTTTGATGATCTTGGTTCTATTTCGTCAAATGAAGAAGCGTCGCAGATATTGTCATCTTTTACTTCAGGAGATACGTCGTTTTTCACTTCTGGGAATTTGTCTTCTTTCACTTCAGAAGCCATGTCGTCTTGGGCATTTAGCCGCGTTGATCTTCTATGGGACTTTTCTGGCGACTTTTTTAAAGGCTCTTGTGGTATCTTTCCCTTAGCAACTGTTGCCACGCTAGTAACACCAATTTCTTTGCTTGCGACTTCTACCAAAAGATCGAGACTGGACGACGCATTGCCCTTGGTACTATTCTGTTCCGCTTTGGTGCTCTCTTTCTTCTGGTGGCGTTTATGCTTAGCAATATCCGACTTTCGAGAATATTTTCCACCACATGCAGAACAAGGAAGTCGACACCATGCAGGTCCTACATTCGTCAGCCCTGTCAGTCTAAATATAAGGCGACTCACTCTTATCCTGATGCTCTCTAAGGAGTGTTGCAGGAAACATGTTCAAGCAGGTCGAGCAAGAATATGAAAACTTTGTTGTTTCGTTGGGTTGACCGGACTTTTCCTGGGTTTCCTGGAACTGTTTACCAACTCGATCACCAATTGGTGCCTTGACACTCGACTGCAAACTATTTTTGACGATCGGCTCAGGTTGGCTCAATGTATCTGCTGTATCTCCAATGACTGCATCGTCTTTCTGTTCTTGGCCTGTTTTACTTGAAGCCTTATTTTCTCCGAGTCGGGCTTTTGCTACCGAATCGACTTCCTCGTCGGCATCCCAGCAGCTTTCGTCAAACTCTGAAAAGTCGTTAGCTGTGTAATCTAATCTCTTATCCAAGTGAGCTTCGACTTTACCTTTCGAAATTATCATTACACTTCTGAGACAGCATTTTTTCTCGCGGACATCTGCCTCCTGCAAAATGAAATTGGTTGATTTGACCATGGCGTCCGCAAGGTCATTCGTTTTTGAGGAGGATTCTACCTCATAAACATACAAGGAGGCATGCTTCCAAGCTTCACAGGCCAGCTTTTTTCCTTGTTTCTCGGGCACAGCAAGGTTTTCAACACCCGGAATATCTTTAGCTGCTGGCGTTCCTGGTGGATGTACGACAAACTCATACTGCTGCTCAGTGACAACAGTACAGGCCTTGAGAGTCAAAGCTGTACTAAACAACGCTCCAACTGTGCCTTCTGTGTCAACCCATATGTTACTGAGAAACTTTTCGGAATTATATGGGGGTCTGCAAAGTGGAGCCAGAGCCCTAGAAAATCGCATCACGAGATTTTGTGTTTTTTCGCGCATATCTTGTTCTGGAAAAGAAGGATCCTGTATTATGCTAATGTAACTCATCAGTGCAAGTTTTCGTGCACATTTCCAGTCGCCTGAAATATTGAAAGATTAGCATATGGCAAATGAAGAGGGATTCAAGGAATACCTTTTTGTGATATTACTTTAATCATCGCCCTCGATAGTCGATTTTCCTTGAATCCTGGAAAGTCTGTCATGAATATCCATTGTCTCACCGCTGCCAATGCAAGACCACGAAGTAAGAGCTGTGGATCGAGATCCTTCATAGTTTTCTCAAGTTCCAAATTCACTCTTGTACCAAATAGAAGATCGACAAGATTTTGGAGATCGGGATTGGCCTCCGCGACATTCAGAGTAGTATATAAGCTTATACCGTTCTTGTGCATTATTGAATCCAAGGCCAGTTTCATTTTTTCCATAAATTCATCTATTCGCTTGGGAGCAATTCGTACTTCGGGTTGGCCATCCATATTAAAACCTGCATCCTTCTCTAGCTGTTGAATAGTCTGACTTTGTTTCCAATTTTGTTGTAATAGGCCGTATAAAATCGTTTCGGTTGGGTCTCTGCTGATAATTTCTCTTTGACTCCGTGCATCGATTAAATCTTTGTTTTGCGCCTCGACTTTGATAATTCGAGACTTGAGTATCTGGTTCTCTTTCTGGGAGTCGATGGCGACAGCTTTCCAGTGCTCCAAGAGTTTGAATGAGGCAGAGTCCCTTTGAGGTTGAGTCTCCATACTGGAGAGAGGTTTATTCAAGCCTGTTTGCAGTGAATTATTGTGCTCTAAGCAGTCTTGTCGAAGTTTATAGGAGTCTTGCAGGTCTTGCGACGCGTCTTTGTGGAAGCAGGGAGAATTTGGGGGTGTCCCTGTGGGAAGTCTCGACTGAGCACTCTCAACAGGGATATTCAAGTTTTCTTTGCCTTGGGCAGAAATTCTTTCGAGTTGATTTTTGAGGATGAAATCTTCACGGCTACCGAAAAGAAATTTTTGGGGGACTATTTGAGATTGCATGGTGATAATTGAGCATGAATAGGTACTAGGTGCTAGGTATTGATTATGCGTGGTTCGTTGGTGTCAGTACAAGTCGCTCTATTTATCTATCCAGCCAGTCTATATCTACAATATTGGTACATTTCTTCTTCCCTAGAATTTTCAGCAAAAACCAAAAAAATTGGGGTTTTGCAGTAGAACAGGTTGGGATGAGGGATTAGATATTTACAAGGGCCTCCTCGACGTTGCTTTATTATTGATCATATTGGGCTTCGGCATCCTATTCCAAGCGACGGGTGGTAAACAAATCCGATTGGCGCTCAGGGAACGCGACCGTTAAAGAAATTTATTACAAACGCGTTAGGGCTGCAAACGAAATTCAGCTTAGGGTGTTACACAGCCTTTCGGAACTGCATTATGCATTGCTCCCCGGCCAACAAACTATGCCCCGCGCCGTATTTGATCTATTTTATGTCAAAACTTGGTACCGAACGTGCTTGACTCAGAAATTCGTATCACTGCAGCATGCTATCAAACAAAAAACCCCGGTTGATGGGAAACAACATATACATGATGAAGACTGGAGTTTACAAAGAGCGAATGGAGTTCTCCGGTATGAAGTGCCCAACCCAACCAACTGCAAGTTAAAGATCTTCCAGGTGGTGACGGCTTTCTCCCACCTTTTTCTCTTTTTGTATATCATTGCATATCACAGCTTTCGTCTATCGACGATCGGATAAGAGCGATTTGAACAACACAGCCACTTCTCCTTGACGAGATTCTCCTCCGTTTGCAGTAGCACATACAACTCATCTCTATGGGTTTTAGATGCCATAGAATACAGTGTAAAATATTACTCAGTTTGTTTGTTTGTTTGTATGTTTGTGTTTGTATGTGCCACACGCATAATGATAAAACCGCTCGAGTATTGAATTGCCTCCACACTCAAAGAGTTGTATGCAGAATGCTGGATAAATTCTAGGATTTATGGGTTGGAATTAGAAAACATGATACGGGAAAGTGACTGGAGTCACTTTTCAGAGGGCCTAGATTGTCGTAGCATTGACAGGCTATCAATCAGTTGGCCCACAATTGAGCAGCTTTGTTCCGCTCCTTCAACATTGAATTCAACAAAAGGAAAATCAGGCTCCGATGGAGCTTTCCATTTCCGGTTACATACATGGTGCATATATCACAAATCGAAACGCCTCGAATAGTGGCAACAAGGCAATAAGAGCATACGAATCTCCCAGTGATGAACCAATCCAGGTGTAAATCTAAATATTGGGCTTGAGTCTGGATTCCCTTAGCAGCTGTCATATCACCGCGGAGCATGTTGTCATCGGGCAGTCATAGACCTTTTTGCTCGATGATCAAGATTCTCATGGCGAATCAGGATCTCTTTAGTAGGTTTACTTTTGATGTGCCACTTCCAGCATAATTTCATAAAACATGTGATTACGCGTCAAGCTCCACTCGGCAGAAGCTCAAATATCTTTTGCCAACTCAAGGTTAACGCGAAAAATAACACTCCAACAACCTGTCTTTCCCACCACCCTTGAACTCTCTAGCTTTGCGTATCCGATTCGTCAAAATTTCCCAGACTACCAACCGCAGTAAATGGCCGCAGAACGCGCACTTGAAGTAATGTTGTTGGCCGACTTATCACCAAGCAAGAATTTGCTTCTTCTAAAGTTACAGAAGATGCTGAACCTCACTCATTAGATTATTACTTGACTGGAGAAAGCTTACTGCGAGGTATCAGTGCTCACAATTCCGGGTAATCACCCGCCCCCTTGAACCCTGACAATAGGTATCTAGTATCGACCTTCGATCCCATACCTAAGAATCTCGATGGTCTACTCCATGAGTGAGATGTTTCTCGCTGTACTTTGACCAGTATGCAACATGGTGACTCAATATGCCCGTTAAATCTTTGCATGTGATTTATCTTTCGATTATTAATGGGATTGAATCAGCCAACGACGTGAGTTACGATTAATACTATCATATACCCAATGTACTCACCGATAACGAACAGGGACGAGACTTACCTCGTCATGACGCGTGTTCATGGTCAATAGCTCCGATATATTTGACACTTGATGACGCATACTGAGCGTAATCCGCTTCTAGATGATTTGGCTGTTTATGTTGCTCAGTTAAGGGAGATTCCTGTTCCTACAGTATATATGATCTGTGATACTTTAGAAGGTCCGGCAATCGATCATTGAACATACATTGGTAGAATCGGAGGCCCTTTTAAAACGGAAGCCGATTTCAATAATTTCCTCGTCAGCCACTCAGATAGAGTGTACACCTCCCGAAGCTTTCGGTGAAGACAACGTCCCCAAGAATAATCGTTCTGTTCTCACCCATTCAGATCTTCACTGGTCAAATATCTTAGAAGATCACGGAAGACTGTTGGGGATATTGATTGGGAATGTGCAGGGTTTAGACCCGTATATTGTAACTCTAGGTACTGCCCAGTACCTACTAGAGTTCCCTTTTTTGCTTAACCGGATCTCCGTCTTCCTCCCAACACGAGCAGGGGCTATATATATAGTCTTGGGGAGCAAGGACTTCATTCTTCAACTTGATATATCTCAACTCGTCCAGGAGTCCAAGAGCTTTCAATACCCAGGCAAGGCAAGTGGTTGATTCTTCAATAGGCATCTGTGCATCTGTTTTCCCAGATTATTCCAGACAATTTCGTCGATGACACCAACTTTCACTCTACAAATTATAGGGGCGGTTAATGTTACCATATGATTGGTGCACTAGCCAATGAGCCACTATTTTGGGCCACATAGTAAGGTTAAATAGACGACACAAAAATTGGTCCAAATATCAACATTCGACCCCTCCTAACACTCTTCCCACACTGTTATATACAAATCTCCTTCTCCACAATCTTTGTGCTTCATTCTATCCCCACGTATGGCTGTTATGAATTCTGTAATAGATGTAATCTCGTCTGCAGATCTGTCACCGACTGAACATTCGCTTCTGAAGCATTTCATCGAAGGCGCGATCGAGCCTGAATTTGCGGCGCAATTCATACAATCCATAATCGACCTAGACAAAAATGATGTAGAAAATAGTTTACGCCAATTCAAAGAAGACTGGAGGAAGTTGGCGAGCCGGCGTTAGTACAATGTCCAGTCCCCACTCAGACTATGCTGATAATCCATAGTTATGGTTTTCGACCACATCCCTAAGCACCTTGATGCTATGGTTCGAGATAGAGATGGGCCATACTGCACCATGACTATGATCCCAGGATTTGATACGAGGCCGGCGCCTAAATTCGTAGAATCTGCTCACGTGATTCCTCCCTCGTTACTTCGAGACATCGAGACCGCTGAAGGGGTAAGTTTCCCTGAGAACAACCTTACAGAGAAAGAAAAGATCTGATTCCCATCCAAAACAGGGACGCTTAATTTGTATCCTAAAAGCCTTCCTTTCAACATCTCATGTCGATCGGCTGAGAACATTGCTTTCTGGTGGCCTTCAAAACAATGCAATCTCTTTACAAAATCTTTGGTTGCTTTCGCCGAGTATGCATAACGCCTTCCGTGCTGGTCACATCGAAGTAAAGAAAATTGACCACTCTGATGACGTGGATGAGGCCTTACATGTAATGGTAAGTTGTAAGATGGGAAAGTGGTAAGTATTAATTAACTGTGGCCATAGTATCGAGTACACGGGAAGTATCCGGAGGAGCCTAAAGGTCTCTTTTTTGGCAATGGACTTCCATTCTCAGTATCTCATCCTGAGAACTTTGATATATCTACAACAAACCCCCAAGAACTTCCTTTGCCGAGCGATTTTCTCTTTGACATCCACCGCCGTTTCACCTCTGCCCTCCATCTTTTCAGCATCGAGGACAAAATCAATCGTGGTTGGCCCAAGCCTGGTATCTTACAAAGCCTACCTGGATTCCCCATCTCAATATTCAAAAGAGCCTTTCATAGTTTGTGGTTATGGGTACCAGTCTCTATACGTTTGCACTGTTATCGTCACATGTGGAGTATTGGGAAACGGCTGTATGGGCCAGAGGCAGTAGGATGGGTTCAACGAGTTCCTTTCGGCCTTTATATCAAAGAAAGGGATGGAACCTCCTGGAATGAATCGAATGCCCTCAAAATGGTCGAGCGATACACGTCTATCCCGGCCCCTCGAAGCGTTGATGTCATCGAAGATTCAAACAATGAAACTACCCTCTTAGTTATGACACGTGTACATGGACAAAGCTTTCAAGATTCGATCCATCTAATGTCATATGCAGAAAGAGACCAACTTGCAGATGATCTCGCAAAATATGTCTCGCAACTGAGAAAAATCCCAAACACCACTCCCTACCTTTTCGCCGATACATTAGGTGGACCTATGTATGACCACCTCATACCAAATCGGATCGGTGGGCCTTTCAAGACTGAATTCGATCTCAATACATATAAATTCAGTGAGGCGGGCGGTGGTTTGTCACTGGCAAAAATTTATGGAGGGGAAGAAAACGTACCTAAAGGCCACCGATCATTCTTTACACATTCGGATTTCCATTTTTCTAATTTAATGGTGGATCAAGGACGTCTTTGCGGCATTATTGATTGGGAATGTGCTGGATTTAAGCCAGAATATTGGGAGTTCACACATGCAATCTTTGGGGTTTGGGGCCGTCAGGATCTGATGGCGATGTTTCGCAGAATATTTGGAAATCAATACGACGAGGTTCTCAAGACAGAGGAAAGGTTATGGAGGTGTAACCCCGTGTTTTAAATGGTGTGCTACTATTGTCATCTCATTCTAATCTCTACCAATATTATAACAAAAAGCCTGTACTTGCTCCACTCTCTTCCCCTTTCTTTCCCTCTACTATCTTTATTTTCTTCCTCGCCTACATTTAACAACACACACCTTTCAAACACCAAACGAAAAGACCTCTCTCTATTATCATACCATACCAACTCAATTCCACCTCCATAAGTACACAACTTTATTTGATTCCACCCACACTCAATATCTACCCTCCAATCCCAAACTCATCTCCATCAATAAATCCGGGGAAGTAAAATGTACGCGTACACATCCCCACCCTATGACGAATACATACCCCAGCATTCCAGCCAAACCCTACCCAGGTAATGACATACATATCACGATGTCAAAGACTTAAGCTTAATTTCGATGATGATAAAGTCTGCGGATAATGGATCATTAACGATTGACTAGCGAAGAAGGTTATTTTAACCTCGATGAAAGATTTTGGTGGATTTGGAGGAAGAGGGGTCTGTCTCGCTTAATATCTCCTCGACCCCCCAATCATCAGGTTGAGCATTCAGGACCTCTGACTCGAGGTCCTTGTTGTATTTATCTAAATGGAGATCTATTCTCTTGAGAATACGAATTTATTTTCCAATCAAATAGGAGAGACGCATGATATTCTTCGGCGCCGTCTATCTATCCATTTTGTAAGATTATCTACTCCAGAAAAACCAACTGAGAATTAAATATTCAATCCGTATCTTGAATAGATAGGTACCCTATATACATACCTAGGCACCCACATATATAAACCCAACTCTTAAATCTTAAGTCTTCACTCTTTCTATTTTTATTTTTATTTTTAGAAAATACCTAGGTATGTACCTTGGATATGAAAAAATCTCTCCTCGACTCTCACTCTTATACATCCATCTCCATTCATACCTTTCCTCCATCCACCCACTCACCCCGCACTCACCCCGCACTCACCATATCCTATATCTGCATCACATTCTCCCCTTCCTACTTACTGCTCCTACTGCCCCTTCTGCTGCCCCCCGCCTCCACCAATTTTTCTACTATCCGCCCCCTCTCGCATCCACATCCATCTCCACATCCACATTTCTTTATGACCCCCTTACACATCCATCCATCCACCCATCCACCTAAACATTTCCTTCAAGCGCACAATAAAATACCAAACAATAAACCCACTAGAATAAATACGCTCCAAAACATACGCGCCCAAAAACATTTCCAAGTCCCAGCACAGCCCCGCTTGTTCGTTCAAGAAAATCCATGGAAAAGGCTGATTACATAATGATAATAACGTTCATTGTTGAATCGATGACTTAGCCTTTTGGTAATGAATTGGGGTTAAATGAAAGGAGACCAGGTAAAGAGACAGAGAGGAGAAGTTGGAAACATATATGGGATTGAATCTACAGATAGGAAACGAAAATCTATGAAAGAAATATTTTACCGGATTTAACTCGCTAAGCATGCCATTGCCTTTCAATTAAACCAATCAAAAAGATAAAGCAATAGAAATAAAACACAACGTAATTTTATAATTGAAATTATATTCTCATCGCATCCACGATTCGCCGAAGAATAAAAGGTATCATACCGCAACTATTCATAATCTATCTAATCTCAATTTGATCGATTTCTCTGCGAGCCCAATTCTGACTGGAAACATAAAATCCAATCCATGTTCCCCTACGATCCATTCATACATTCATTTAATTATACACTCCACTGAATCTACAAAAGAGCCGCACCAAAAAAGGTCAAACTAGCGACCAATGCACCGATAACCATTGGCGACTTATCCATTGGGGCCAATGAGTTTCCTGCACTTTTTGCGGTACCAGTTCCAGTGGCAGTGGAAGTTCCACTAGTTTTAGCGCCACTGGCAACAGCTGTGACAGATCCAGATCCGGCAGTGGCAGTTCCGGTAGAAGTTCCTGAAGCCCATTGGGAACCAGAACCACTGAATCCAGCACCTTTACCAGCACCGGTCTTCATGAGAGCGGCAGCACCAGATGGAATAGCTGGGAGAGCATCACTGGTAACGTTCCAGGTAGCAGATTGAGCTGGGCAGTCAGAAGCTTTGTTGGTAGAGCTGTATCCACCATCTCCAGATGGGTCGGGGGAGGCTGCAAAGGCGGTCTTGAGAGCGGTGAAATCCTTCAATTCGGTTACAGTGGAGCCGGAGATAGTTACGAGACCGTAGTGGGATTCCTCCTCAGAGTATTCATAGACGAGACCACCTGAGTAGACTCCAGTCATATCAGTGCTGTAAATGGATTTGACTGCTCCGAATGTACGGGTGTTGGTGTTGCAACCATACTCGGAAAGGCTATGATAAATTAGTTTGATTATTGCAAAACGAGTCAACAGGACTTACAAGATAGGAATTCCGTAGTCGGTGAAGTTCTTGACTTTTTGATCCCATCCAGAGGTTGTGAAAGAGGATTCATCACACCAGGAGTAATCGTTGAAGGCAAAGAAATCACTGCGCTGGTCATCGGTACCGCAGTTCATATATTGAGCCATCTCAAATCGGTTGGAGTTAACATCGGCTGCAGAGTATCCAACGGGGATTGAACGATATCCACGGCTTCCGATATATTGTCTCATATCACGGGTAACGGCCTTGACGTATGGGGCAGCACTGGTTGTGGTATCATCGTTGATGACTTCGTTTGCTGAGAAGAACGCCAAGGTGTTTGTATAGTTGGCAAATGCATCAATGGTAGCAAAGATATTTTGGAGGTAAACGGAGTTGTATGAAGGGGCTGGCGTGGCACGGTTGAGGGAGTACAATGGTGTGTTGACATCGAGAACCAAGTAGATTCCTGCGGCTTCCAAAGCACTCATACAGTCATCGTGATTGGCAGTATTGTCAACCGAGTAAACACGGATAGTATTGATACCAAGCTCCTTGAATTTCGCAATATCACGAGTGCAACTGGCCTTGTCGGCAATAGGGTCGACGAGTGTGGAAGATCCTCCTGGTTGATAATCGACTCCACGGATATAGAATCTGTTGTTCCCAGAAAAGAAAGCTATGGCAGATTAGTAGTTGTTCAAGAACACGTCAATTCCAAATAAACTTACCATTTCCCTTGGTTGTGATGGGAGTGAGAGATGTAGAGGAAGCTCTTGCAATCAAAGCCAAAGCTGCGATTGTGTTGAAAGCCTTCATTTTGATGTTGATTGTTGAGTTGATTCGATTTCGGGGTCTGGGGAATGCGAAAGAAGTTGATGGTAAATGGAAATGGTTGAGCTAAGGGAAAAATGAGTAAAATTGGAATGAAAAAAAGATATGGTGAACGACTCGAAGAGAGTGAGAGACGATTCAAGAAGGAACCAATTAGAAGGATCTATTAAATGGCAACTACAACGAGCGACAGTGCCAATAGAAGTTGTAAAAGTAATGTAATGCAATGTAATGTAATGGAATGAAGAAGAAGGAGTATTTTTGTTTTGATGTTGGAGAAAAGAATTGATTTTAATGTGGAAGGAAGGAGAATAGAAAAGGTTAAGCATCGAAAAAGGGATTGCATCCAGAATTATCTGCAATAATTAGCCAAGAGAACTTTAATTACTACAACAGAAGCCAATCCAAGTGATCTCGTTTCAATTCTAACGCCATGCCATGATGCCACCCATTCTTTTGACATGACTAAACCTTTTATGGTATAGATCTTGTAAAGATAGTCAGGAGTCTAGGCTTGGCGGCTTGGCATTTAAGGTTTTATAGACTCTTGGAGTTATTTAAATGGTTCGAAACTTTAAACCTGACGTGGATGACCGACCTAATATGAATATCAACGATCCAATCAACGGTTGATCAGGTAGGTTTGGTTAATAAATGGTTGATATGGTGGTGGCTCGGGAGTCGGGAGAGGCTCGTGTTTAGGGTGATGAGGGAGGGTTATTTCGGGAAGATCGAATTTGATGTCTTGAAGTCTGTTTAGAGTGAAGAAGTTAAGTCTGTGAAGAGAGTGAAGTAGGTAAGGTAGGTAATCGAAGTCTCCAGCTTCATATTTCAAATTACCAAAATAAATAATAAACACGGCCATAATATTAATAACTTTATTGGATCTTTATATCCCAAGGTCAGGCTAGATAAGTATTCCTTCTTAGGAAGTTCTTACTGTAGGTACCTAGGGATTCATCATCGTACCATCCATTAAATTCACCAAATTCATTTTGATCTCGAACTTTAAAAATTCATCACATTACAACAATCCTACCGGTAATACGGCATACCGTATATAATCATCATCATCGTCACCATCACCATCACCATCAAAACAATCACCCAATAATTTCAAACTCCCGACTCCTACTAATTATAAAACAACATTCTCCTCTTTTTCTCCTCTTTTTCTCCCCACTATCCACTTGCTACTCCACTAATTCCACAATTCCACAATTCCCCAAGACGCACTGCCTCCACAATCAATGCGCATCAACTTCAAACCTCTCCGGGCTGTTAAGTCTGTTCGGACTAGGTACTGTACTTTTAGTCCACGGAGTACCAAAAATATCTAATCCGTAGATACATATCCACCAACCCTTATCCACATTTTCAAACTCAAATCACACCTACCCAAATCACGATCATCCCCTCATCCCCTCGTTTCCAATTGATCTCTCGAGCCTCTGGGTCTGATTCTCTCATAAATTCTAATCTCATTCAATCACTCACTTATTTAACAATATACTCGAAATTATTAATGGATATGGTGCGTATGATGTATGATGTATGATGCAGGTATCATCTATCCCCGCTCCTCCAACTTGGCAAACCTACGTACCTAGCTCTTTATTTATATTTATTATGCTCTTTATAATTTACTCCCGATTCAGCCAGCCCCCTGCCACTCCGAGTCTCTGACATCTCCCGATTCCCGAATTCAGAATCCAGATGGATGAATTGCCAGATTACAAATAACAAGGATGAGAAGCCATTTTGTTCCATTTTTATCCGGATCTTCATGCCAGGCTGTCACTGTGACAGTACCAGCAAGAAACAAGAGTCAAGACGTTCTGAGGTCGTATTGATTCTTACATGATTTGGAAGGGATGAGAATCTTTATTCAACAAGCTATAGCTAGCGCTGAGTATGTGAGACGGATTTGATTTGATTCATCTGAATGATTGAGAGGAAGAAGAGTTTTCTTTGCCTTTGATGTTATGATTTGATTACTTTGGTTTCGTGTCGTACATAATATGTATGAACCTTTTACAATGCGAAAGTGTGATCTACAACGGATTTTTATATTGAGCCGAATGTCTACGAGTATCATCCTTACTCAAGTTTTGAAGAAAACTTGTCATTTGTATTGCATTATTTATTACTTTGGTTCTATGTAATGACAACAAGTTGAACCATGAATTTCATATCTTAAATACCTTGGGGGTACCTTGAGGGTTCCTTGCATGTTTTCTTCGTCTTGGAGTGAGATGTCTTTTTTGCATCCTATTAATCTATGAGCGGATTGCTATTTTGGGCATTCCTTTGGGTAGGTATGCAGTGCGCAGAGCTCTCCACTCCTGTTTATTTTTCGCTCGTTTTTTGGTTTGTCCATTCGTTTGTTCCTTATGCATTGCACCGTTGGACAAGGCGCTGTGATGATAACGAATTGATTTATCGAGCCGTTTTGCTATCTCGCGACGGGCTTCTCGTGATTTTTTTGTAGATTAATATATACTGTTTCTGATTGATCGATTTGAAGATTGTTTTCTATCAACAGGATATTTGAAAAGGTTTCTACATATTATGCAGCATCGCCGTTACAGCTTGGACCATTTCGTGTCAATCAACAAACATCGATCTCTCCAAGGCAAGTCGTTAACAATCACTTCCCCTATTCCTTAGCTTTGAGTTGAAGCTGAGGAATGCAGGTAAAGGGAGTGACTGTTTAAACATCTCCAACTAACCCACTCCTCACTAATTTCATCTCTATCAGGTCCTTGCCATAGCTTGAATAGACGAGAGATAGAGTATTATGACAGCATTGCTAATCACAATGTGCTCGTATTCAAATTTTAGTTTATCTACTTCGCAGATAATCTTATCATCCGCTCAGCACACAACTCTGCCTGTCGAGTGAAGCAATACATACAAACAAGTGGTCTAGGTATGTCACGTCTATATTTATATTTATATACCTAAAGTGCGATGACTTGTACAGCATGAACAAGCAAAAGACTCCACCAGGATGCATGACCTCCACAGCAAACTCTACAATCCTCCCCCATATCATCTCACCAATCACACCCCTCCGCCAAAACCCCCGCCAATTCCTCCAACCACTTCCTATCAACCTCATCAAACCCATCTTTAACCCCACAATCCACATCAATAATTGCCTTAACAACCCCATTCACAACAATCGGCACAACAATCTCACTTTGACTAGCGGCATCACATGCTATATGCCCAGGAAACTTCTCAACATCAGGAACTAACTGCGTAGTCTGAGTGGAAGCGGCGGTGCCACATACACCGCGAGAAAAGGCAATAGTTTGACAAGCGACTTTTCCTTGGAAAGGGCCGAGAATGAGAGAAGGGCGGGATGCGGGTGACGAGGGATCGAAGGTGTAGAAACCTGGGGGGGAGGGTAAGTTTTTGAG
>JANPYM010000009.1:1506885-1696853 GCA_025890175.1 Ciborinia camelliae
AAGGTGTAGAAACCTGGGGGGAGGGTAAGTTTTTGAGCTATGGATAAGGGGGGGGGGAAGGGGGACGAACCAGCCCAATTCACTTCCGAGGAGGGTGACGGGAGAGATTTATATGCGTGCCATAATAAAGAGGCGGTGTTCGATAGATTACTATTTCCTCGGTTCGTTACTCAGTATCTTAGATACTACCACGCATTACCCATCACAACACTTGACGCAATAGCAAGAAAGATCGTAATATTTACCAGACCTAGCGTCAGTCAGTACATATATCAATATATTTGCCTCATAGATAGTCTCAATCGATATCGGAATCAAAATAAAAGATGCATACCCAATTCCTCTGCCCGTCAAATAGCCCCCTCGCTTCTTCTAATACCTGTGCATAAGCTTCTTCTTTACTGATATCAGCTTTGAAGGTCGAGGAGTCGGCGTGTACCTATATTTTGTATTTGATGTTAGCTTTTCTAGGTGGTTCGGACGGGTCGGAGGCTCGAAGGCTAGGTAGGTTATAGATTGGAGTGGACTTTGATGTAGAGATGGGTTTTGGGTTTTGGGTTTTGGTTTGAGGATGGGATGCGATGGCACGTACCATTTTGCTTTCCCGGCTTGGTCCGGATGGTCTGATCTGGTCTGGTCTGGTTTGGTGATTTTGGTGGTGACGTGAAAATTAGGCTGCGGCTTGCGAGAAGCAGTTCATGAAATGCCCAGTGGTGGAATAGTGTGGAGATCAAGTGATTTCAAAAGTCCATTATGCTGATGAGATGAGGGGAGGAAAAAGATCGATACCGGTATTGTGGTCCGTGCACAATGAAGATTATGGCGTGAGGTCTCGTGATATGAGGGGTTAATTTTTGGGTGTGAAAGTGATTTGAGTGATCTCAATGTCTGCACTATTTTTCTCTCTTGAATCTCTCGAGACCGTATTTCTAAAAAGCGATCTTGGTTTTCTCCGATTCTTGCCCTGGTATTTGGTCCCGGTTCATGATTTTCATATGATTTTACCAGCGCTTAAAAACGTTGTTTTCTCTCACGGTTGCGCAAATCCCGGCTGTCCAATTGTGTTCAGAGCAGTTCAATCCGATGACGTGAATTAGGGCACACCATGAGATGGCCTTGGGTTAATTGCTCAAAGATCTTAATCATATATTTCCAGTGTCATGCGCAACATGGTTATCATTTGAATCGTATTTGAAGAACGAGACCTTTTACCAACTACTTCCAGAGATGAAACTATTTGTGGACGCATTTGCGTCTTTCGTCCTGTTCCACAAGCTTTCACTTATTACTGCAGCACTCGATACTGTTGCATATTTCTCGATATGTTTGGCGATGTTCCTTGCCCCTGCGACTCATGAAAGAATCTAGACACAAGAAACTCATGGTGTGGCCCAGGCACCACGCAAATCCATTAGACCATGGAGAATTCCAACTGTGGCCAACATGAGTCACACCAGTGGTGATCTGAAAACTCATTTGACTTGTGGGCCCTGGCCAGGCGGATAATTCTTCAAAACTTGTTGGAGCAGCTCACAGTGGGATCCATGGCGATCATCGGTCCTGGGACTTGTAGTTGCCCAAGATAGCCATATTTATGGATGGTGCACCACGTTTGTTTCCAAGATGCGTTGTTGATTTGGAGAACGGACGAGGCCAACTCCTTTCACCATTCATAGGGGATATCTTGCGGTAACATCTTCCACAACGACTTGGTGGCAGAAACAAAGGGTCTTGGAACCCCTTCTCGCTGCTAATAGTGGTGTTTCAGCAGAAAATATGTCAAAATTACTAGGCGATTCTATCGCGAGCCTCTCAAAATTTAAAAAGCTACGACAATTACTTCTAACACGCTGCGCCGAAGTCAAGTTCGAAAGCCTCAAGATAGGATTGAAAAAATCTTCTCGCAACCTGTTAATCATGCTCGCTGACAGTATCCAGAGCGCCAACAAAATCGTGAGTATGTTTAGGCAGGCTCTGAAAACCGCAATGATTTCTGACAGAAGATACTGGATCTATGAGTATCTATTGGGCACTTAAAAAAAGACTCACTGCTATGTGTCGGCTTCCAAAACTGACATGGAATCGGAGTTTCGAGCTCTTTCTATGCATGCAAAGCTGTGGGTGATTCCCGAAGCGCTTTTGGACCACTTTCAAAAAGAACGGGAAATTTTTCGGTGGTTCAACATCTGTCTCGAGGAGCAAACTCACCTAACGAAGATCATCCACGATGATCTGCTATTCAATTGTCCGTGTAAATTTCCACGGGGCACAACCCTCTTGGGACTTCTCCTTGATAATGGAGTGTCTGCTTTGGCTAGGGCGAACCACTCCCTTTGCGCTGGTTGGCAACCTAATAAATGTACGCCTGCGATTGCCTTACATTACTCAAGACTGACAAAGGGCGCCGTACTCCCAGCTTAGTCGACTCCAGTTACAAAAAGTCCTACACTAAAATACGCGATTTATGGATCCTTGTTCGCTTACCTTGGTGCGGACCCAAAACTATCCAAAGATGTATTAGATGTCGCAGAGGAGCTTCCATTTCCAGAAGTATCTCTATACTTGGGAAACTTCGATTCCTTCTGCCTTATGAATGACGGGGAGATGCGGAATGATGGAAGGATCCATTCCGCAGCATTTTTAGCTCTGCCTGAGTTTGTCCATTGGCTTTTAGATTTCCATGATGCGGACTTTAAAGCAGAAGAGTTTGACAACCACATCCCGATGGCCATCGTTATTCAAATCTACGTTCAATCCTAGGTGCAAAATCGCTAACAGAGAATTGAACTGGAGGGCCAGACAGAAAAAGACTAAGAAGATATTGGTTAGTGTTACTAGTAGCAAATGGCCTATGTCCACATTACACTAAAAAACAGGTTTAAAACGATCAATGCTATGATCGAGGCTCTGGGTATTTTGCAAGATTCAGAGACGGAAAATACTTATACAAGGACAAAAGCGAGATAGAATACTCACCTCATCAATGGGCCCTTAAATTCCTAGATATCAATGAGAAGGAGAAAAACGCCCTGATTGTCTGCCTCGATTATAATGGAATGGAATCTCGCTACTTTAAAAGGATATTACCCAACGTAGGAAACCAACCTAAAGGCTATCACGGCTTGCCTCGAGGTTTTGCTACATTATGGGAGGTTCATGAGCAAGCCTTACAATTACAAGCTTGGAATAATTGGATGGATAAGTCTACTGCATTATCAGCTAAACAAGTAGTAGGATTCTTCTGCGGAAACAAGGGATGCAACTTTAGTATTCAAACTTCTTCTTAACTATAGAGGCTGGAGACCATGAATTGGATGATTCTGAGAGCCTATTCTGTTTTACTGGAATCCATTGCCTCTGACAACGTGCTCTTGTACTTCTTTCGCCTGCTACACAATATTATGCAGTTTCTCACGACTCGGAACTGCATTTAGATAGATGAACTTGGGTAGTTTAAGGCCGCAATCGGCTTATACAATCAATTTGATCTTATCAGCTGACCGGGCCAGGATCTCCGGACGCCGGGGGACTGTGACGCTCGTATACTGGCTGAGAAGCTCAGGTGAGTGCCCCTAATGAATCAAGTTGTGGACAGCCATGGTTTCGCATAACTCCACTAAGGAACAGCCAATCCCCAATAAGTGGCTTTCATTAAATGAATTTATTGGGGGATCAAGCGACATCTGCTCAATGAAGAGCCTGTTTTATTTTGCACCGCACCCAGCGGAGGAGTTGAGGTGCATATTACTTGGTAGGTCTCCAGCCTTAGCAGCATTCCCTTGTGGCTGGAGACAAGATCGAGTTCCGGACGCAAGCCATAAGGTATGTTTGATTAAAAGGATGAGCGTAGGTGAGTAGTTTGCCACGCCTACGATTAAGGAAAATTATCTCCAGATTTATTTGATTTAGTTCATAAAATTCACATGATCATGTTCACATATATCCTCAAGAAGATCGCGAACTCTGTTTCTCAAATTTCTCAACGTGCTTCTCCCTATAAGGCACGACCTTTATACAGCTACACATATGGGATGGCAAAAGAGGAAATGCGTCGAAATATGCAATCAATTCTCACCCCAGAAAGTGGCCTTTATAGAACAATAAATGGCTATTGTACTGGAAGTAAAGCGATATATACTCAAGTGAGAGTCTATTTTTCCTGTGCCTTGACAGGTATTCAACTCACGAATAAATTATACCTAGTATTTGTTCTGAACTATTTCAGCGACCAATTTTTAGATATAAACATGGTTTGCGCATTCACGTACGGAAGATTTCGCCAAGTATTGTATGAAGAATTGATGCCTTTAAGGCTGGGCACATGATTCAAACCTGGAATGTGTTCCATCACATGTTCGACTTCAGAATGGGTTTATTGGGTTGGAAAGTCCTTTATTAGCATACCTTTCGCACCGCAATATTATTTCTAGCCTTTCGTTGTCACCAGGGGTATTAAAATGTGAAAGTACGTTCAATGGTCCAACATAAATCCTACCTTGAGGGTTGATCTGACCAATATCATGTCAACCATACCTCGGTGGTGTGGTGATATAGTCTAGTGCCGGGAGTATGTGAGGATGAACGCTGGAAAACACCAGGGAATTCGCTTCTCGAAATCTCGAAATTTCTTGACGTTGAAGATCGTGGTGCAACGTAACTTCAATAAGCATTGAACGGGGTTCTGAAAACTGTATTATCTTTCGATAATCTAAATTCTTATATAGGGAAATTGACACACGAGGTCGCGTGGACGAACATATTCCCTGTATTCTTTTTCGCAGTGCTCGGCCGTACATACAGTAACAGATGTGATGGGATCTACTCCGCGAACTAAGCATTTTTCTCTGTAGACTGTCATATAGCCTATAGACAGTCCGAGTAGCTGGTATTACAAAATTTGGGTTAATTGGAGAATTCGCCGGCATTAACTAACTCAAAGGGGCATGGTTTTCTTGCGCAGATAACTTTAGGTTATTTGTACCTTAAAGCTTAGGTAGGCTGCAGTAGGCTGAGCGCATGCGAATAAGGCTCGGATTAACCAATCATGCTACCGGTGAAGGCAGTTACCGATATTTTACTGGTATTTTTAAGCTGAATACGATGTCTACCCACTAATTCTCTAAAGTTCAAAAGAACTTGAGCTTCAAAGGTCCACATATACTTGACTTTGTGTTTCTCTACATGGAAGCGCTGGCAGAAAAATATGAACCTCCCCATTGTGTTCCAAAAGCATTTGCTTATCTATATGTTTCTATTGGGCTCGCCAAACTTCAAAGGGGAGTCAATAGATAGCGTATTAATTGGACAAGACTTCTCTTGAAATTTGCCTCAGAAACCCGTACGATATTGAGAGGTGGACAGGATGAAACATTGATGGCGATGAAAATTGCCAAGTGGTTTAAAATCTTGAAACTTCTAGTCACTAGTCCATGGGCCTGAGAATTATGAAGACGAATCTCAATTCAATGAGAGAGGCTGTGCATTTATTCATAAGGACTGCATTTCGAGGCCGAGTAAAATGATGGTACCACAATGGTTATTGGAGAAGTAACCGACAGTCACTCAGAAGAAGAGCATACAATTCTCTTCATTTGTGCATTAATTATTACACTACGGACTTCTTGTGGTCACCGAAATACTGCCAGCCTATCTTTTCAAGTTTCTTTCAACATCAGACGAAGATGATTTCATGTACCATCATGAAGAAGAGATTCTGCAGTGTGACCGAGCCTTTGAATTATTTATTTTGAGAGCCAACAACGGGTGCGAAGAGCAATGAAGAATATAGCAACTTTTTGTAGGGCGATTCTCGAGCTACAAGGAAATTCTACATACCTAGGTTTCAGCATAGGTTTACCCGAGGTAATATGTCAATTTAGCGGATTATTGATTCATGCTGCTATTTCCTGACCTGAGACAGAGAAATATAATGGGACCCTATTTGATAATAAGAATAATCGATTTAGTTGATCACCCATTAAATATTTTGTAAGAAATTTATAAAGGCTCCAACTGATCGGTGGTCCATCCCATTTTTGCGTAATTCAACTTCCTCGATTGTCGAGTTTGGATACCCTGATAAGAAATTGCCCGGTCAGTAATGATTAGAATAATGCCAATGCTCTCTTTAACTTGCCTTTTCCACCGTATCTTCAACGATATATCTGAAAATCTTGACATCTCTGTTTTGACCAATTCTTTGAACCCGAGCAATAGCTTGGGATTCAACCATTGGATTCCACTGAGGCTCTAGGATATATACATAATTGGCGATCGTAAGGTTGAGACTATGGATGTTAGCCAGCCAGCGCGAAATATCTGGAATATGGGAAAACAGACCCCTCCGCCCCAGTTCCAGTTGTCATTATGAGGATCCGCGTTTTTTCGTCTGTAGTGTATCGTTCTAAGATGTCATGTCGTTGTGCATGAGTGCAGCTCCCATCGATACGTTCGAAGGACAGCCCAGAAAGCTTAAGGTGATGTCCAACAAGGTCTAATGATGTGGTCCAACATGAAAAGATTATGCTAGTAATCGAATTAGTCATGCCTGCATAATTGGCCGAGCTCACATGTCGTACCTCTTGCCTTCCGTCTGATTCTGTCTGATATCTTTCAGCAGTTCTTTCATTTTGGAAGAAATTCCTGTACTCTCAATTTTTTTTGGTACTGGCAATAGATGGGTCTCGCATATGCTTCCGACCTCGTCAGCAAAGCAAGCATCATTAGTAACCTGCTGATTGCATATTGAACAGCTAGAATAAACATTATCTTTATCTGAAATCAAGGAATTCTCATATCTGGAAATACAACCAAAGCACAAGAGATGTCCGCAATTAGTGAAGCGTCCACGACAAGTGACACCAGGGTCAAGACCTGTAATCTCTACCTCGCAATAATGGCACCTGGAGATATTTTTCTCCTGGAGGAGTCCAAGGGCTTGTTCCGGATCAAACTGAGAGTCAGTCTTAGAAATGGAAGAGCCCTTCTTTAAGAATGTACCATGATTGCAAAGACGTCGCAATTGCAGTTGCAATTGGAAGATGCCATAATAACCCTTTTTGTTCCTAGCCTGGCTATCTTGTTGCTTCATAGCACGTATTTCCTCCTGTCTTGTCGAATTGTATAGTAATTTCTCCTCGACAGAGAAGTGGACCGACCGATATACATCTTCTACACTTGGTAAATTGAGTAACTTTTTTGTACGTCGTAAGCATATTGAGTCCATTAATGCTCTAAGGTTATGAGTCCCTTCATCTTTCTCTTTCAAAAGAGGATTGATAATGTGTTTTCGAAACACGGAGAGGTCGTTGAGGGGAGAAGACCGGATGAATGAAACCAAAGCAGCAAGATCATCTAAGCTGTTCTGAATAGGGGTCCCTGTTAGACACCACCGTATATTTGCAGAGAGTTGGCTCATTGCCCGAAAGAGTTTCGTTTTGATATTGCGGATCCTATGAGCTGGGAAATCGTAAGTGAGTGATTATTTCAGGCATGGCTTGTTGAATGCCAGTCAATTACCTTCATCAAGAACAAGACGGAACCATTCAATACCATACACTGGACTCTCTGAATCCGATGATTCTGCAGAGACAGTATCGTATGTACTGAGTACAATATCCGCATCCGCTAGGACTTCACGGTTTGTCTCGCGCCCACGACCATGGTATATATTGATGTTCACATATCCTCGACAATGTCTACTAATTTAGCCTTAGTCTTGCTAGTTGGACTCGGGTGATTTCTTACTTCGCGATTTCTTCTCTCCATCCATCGATGAGTACTACTATTTGTCAATGAGAGCAAGGTTGTGTAAGCAAGAGGCAGACTTACAAGATGTTTGGACTATAACGAGTGTTGACCTTGAACGAACTTTGTATTTCAGGTTTGAATCATGGTCAAAGTTTTGAGGAGAACTATCAAAGAAGACTTTGGCTTCTTTGGAAGTTTGCATGATTCTGGCAAGTACTGTCAGTGTTTTTCCGAGGCCCATATCATCTGCTAAAATGCCTCCCCCATATTCCATAGGGGTACCTCTAACTTTGTCGCCTGATATTCTGTGCTGATAGCTCATATATAGTCAGCATGGTATATTATGACAAATTACTCAATCTTGGCTTACCAGATTTGATTTTCGTATGGTTGGAAAGTCCACAACGAATACTCATCGGGGATTGGACCAAACTCCCTCTGCGCTATAAAATCCAATGCCTCCGCTTGATGTCTATACATTCGACTCGGTAATTAGTAAGGGTAGTATCCAACGAAAGAGGATATCATACTGCATAAGTGGCGTCATTATTTTTATGTCTGCCTCGATTCTTTTCAGGTTTCGAAATCTTGTCAATGAATCCAAAATCTTTGTGACCCTGTTATAAAGCCTTGGCTGAATTTTTGTATCATTCTTAGCATCCAAGTCGATATCCAGAGAATATTCATTATAGAAATCTGCAGTATGTGGTTTATTGCTATCCACGATAGTGCTTCTGGGAACGTAGTCGAACCTCAAGAAGTGGGGATTCTCATACTCAGCATATCTCTTAAGTTGTCCCGTTTCAGGATGCTGTAAGTACATCTTTTTTGCTGACAGAAACGTTCCAACAGCAACCCCAATACTCTTTGGGCCAGACAAGGTAACATCAATATAACGATACATTCCTTTCTCAGTGGATAAATCACCAAGTTTCTCTATTTTTGACGAATGGGTCTCGAAATGACAACCTAGATTCTTCATCTGGAAAAGTACTTGGCTGGTCTTCTCATTCAGGATCGCAAAATCTGCCGGGGAATTCGACTCGTTGACAACGAAGGCGGAGTTTAAATAAACGATTCCATTTTCGATTCCATTTTCAGGCTGGAAGCGAAGTTTTAGTGAGTGCTCTTCTTTTGAGTCCCTGCTGGTGAAATTGTTCTCTAACTCTTCTTGTGCCGTGCCATCGAGAATTTTGGTTTTTAAATTATGAATCTGATTGTTCTCAATAGAGTTCCACATTTTAATCTTGCTTTATTCAGTACTTACCAGCCCAAAGCATACTAAATCGACGTTATCGTCAAAATCAGGCCGTGACTCCATGAAAGAATTGGATAGCGACATAGGGGGGGAGTCAAATTTCGGATGAGAAATGAATGGTCCGCCATAGTCCGAATTGTTCTCTTCACTTTGAGTTGCTGAATGAGACATGGCATTGCCCTTCCTCTTTTTGTGGAAATTAAATGCCCCAATCCTGAAATTTCGAGTGTTAGCAAGAAATCTGGTAACCACTACAAAGTTATGTAGACTTTTGACTCACGGTCCATCCAGATCAATTGTGGGCTCTAGAAAATCGGGGAGACGTTTTTTGCTTTCTCGTACGTCCGAAATCTGACGAGGTTGCGGGGCCGCTTCTACTACACTACTAGGGGAAGACATCTTAGATACTAATTTCCATTCCTGAAAAGTCGATTATTGTTCAGTACTTTTTAAATCAATGGGGGCTGTATGTATAATAGTCTGGTTTTATCATACAATGCCGATGAAGGCTGCGCCCCAACGAGGCAACGAGGCTCTGCTCACCACCGGCGTGATTCTACACATGCGATGAGTTGGGCTGATTTCATCGCAGAAGAAGCAAGGCATATGAGCAGTCATGCATTTGCTTTTATAAGAGGAGTTAAGCACAATATATGGCAGTACATGTTGTGTTGAGAATGAGTTGCTCTAGATTCGATGACCAACAGGATTCATCAGCCACATGTGTAACCTAGGTGGCTTTCGATTATATGTGGCTAAATTGCAGATAACATAAGAGTTTTGGCCGAGTAGACTTCTCTCTTTGAACCCAGCCCAGCTTCTGTTAGATTAATTCAAGATTTCGATTCTCGACATTCAAAATTGTATCAAATATCTCGTACTGTACCAGTTCTCAAGTCGATAATTTCTACAGGAAAACACGCGACCCTGTTTATTTTCGCTTGATCATAAGAAATATATGTGCGAGTAGTTGCTGTCAATTTATCTACCATAAAGCACAGGGCGAGCCTACACTATACAACTGGGAATTATGGCTGATGCATTCCAAATTGGTTTATCAAACTTTAAAAAAAGATTGACTCTAGAGGAGCAGCTGAAATTCCAAACCACGACATTAGATGAAGTGAAAGCTGCCATGCTGAAGATACAAGATGAGCAGAGTCGCCGCAAAAGCATGATGAATCTTTCTCGTATCAAAGCCTTCATCGAAGCATTTGAGCAATATTCAAATGTCATCGAAGTTTTTCTTAACACCTCTTCGATATTATGTTTCATATGGGGCCCGATGAAATTTTGTCTTCAGGTTTGTGCTTCAACTTCCATAAGTGTGTCCTGAGTGGTCCGAAAAACTCGCTGAAATTTACAGGTTGCGAGTTCTTGGGCTGTGTCTTTCGACATACTCTTGGATGCATATCAGCAGCTTGCCGAAAATATTCCACTTCTCAATCAATACACCGACCTATTCAAAGGCAATTCGCAAATAATTGACGTGCTTGCATTGTTCTACGAGGATATACTCGATTTTCATCGAGCTGCTCTCAGAGTTTTTAGCAAACCAAGTATGGCATCCTTTGACCCTCTATAGGCCTTTGGTCACTTACATTCCAGCGTGGAAACAAATATTTAGGGCGACTTGGAAGGACTTTGATAGCAAATTTCAGCACATATTAGCGGGGCTAGGCCGGCACAAGGCTCTGGTAGAAAGTCAAGCGACAATTCTTCAATTCGAAAAGCAGCAGTTGGAGCATTCCAACACCAAAACTTCACTGGCGGTAATTGAAGATTCAATCTTCCGTGTAAAAAAGTATCAAATGGATCATCTTAACTTTAAAAAGGAGTTTGAGGCTATCGAAAAGGAAGACAACAGGCGTCAACGACTCGCATTGCTTGATTGGCTAGCTGCCACAGATCCAATACTTGACCATGAGAGTGCGGTGGCTATGCGAGCCGATTATCCCTCCTCTGGCAATTGGATATTACAAGAGAATACGATAAAGACGTGGCTTGATGCCCAGCAATCAACTATTCCGCTTTTGTGGATTAATGGAATTCCGGGAGCCGGTTGACATCACATAATTACCCTATTCTCGATATATAGACTAACTGAAATTAGGGAAAACCATACTGGCCTCCGTGATCATCAGTGAATGTATGAAAGACAGCTCATTATCGACGATCTTCTTTTATTGTAAGTATGAAGATAGCCAAAGAAACACTTTTGTGGCTGTCACCCGGGCCATACTTTCTCAGCTTCTGAAGAAAAACGAAGTTCTCCTACCTTACTTGTACAGTCAATGCATCAACAGTCACTCCGTTTCACTTGTATCTCCTCAGATGTGTACAGAGTTACTCGAGGTATGCTTTGAAACCGTATCAAAGTCCCAAAGAACTTACTTAGTAATTGATGGCTTGGACGAATGCGAGCTACCTCAGCGAAAACTCTTGCTCTCTACTCTGGTCTCCATTGTACAGAAAAATTTGCACCTAGGAATGCTCCGCCTACTGATAGTCAGTCAAAACCTGCCTGATATCAAGAGATATCTTCGGCAAAGCTCGTGCTTGCAGCTTTCAAGCTCCTCTAATAAATCTGACATTGAAACATATTCCCGTGTATGGTCTGAGAAAATTCAGCAAAAGTTTACTGTACCGGATTATACCAAGGAATATATAGTAAAAGTTGTGTCTGAAGGAGCTGATGGTAAGTAGCCTCACTACTCCATTATCTTGAGCTGACTGGCCTTAGGGATGTTCCTATATGCAAAGTTGATCCTTACTAATCTCTATAGCCAGACCTCCCGTGAAAAGGTGTATGAGGAACTTCAACCGGGAATATTTCCAATCGGATTTGAACAAGCGTAAGCATGAAAACCTGAAAACCGGTCGATGTTGTTCATTATTGCTTACAGTTTAGGTACTCGAGGATTGTTACTCGAGTGTATCAGAATCCCAACCAGTCGGAGCGTATTACCGCAGAGAAACTATTGGGCTGGATTTCGTGTGCCAAACGACCTATGAGATGGCATGAAATACAAGCTGCAGTATCTATTGATATAACTGATGAGGAAGTATATTTTGATGGTGCGTTGATTGATTGAATTACCCCCCACGCGACGTACGAAACAAATCGCACATCCAAGTATTTCATAACGCTCTTCAATATCCAAAATCGGATTTGACAATCAAATGGTCTCTTAGACTCAATTTGCATAAAGAGTGTTTTTGATGTGCGACTTCGTACATCGCATGCCCCCTTCCCCCAGATCCACCAGAGGATTGTGTAAAGATTCAACAGTTCAAAATTGTGCGTCCATATACACGACAGAATTGACTTTTCCTAGATCGTCAGTTACGAACCCACATTACCGATCTATGTGGCTCTCTTGTCGAGGTCCTCCCTGGAGACCGAGTACAACTTGTTCACAGCACTGCAAAATCGTAAGTATGACATATGCAACCCCGTATGACAAACCAGAACTTCCAAAACTTACCAATGGATGCGGTTTATAGTTACTTGGTCGAAAAGAGCCATGTAAAGATCACTCTGGAAGAACAGAAACTGGCAATAATGTGCTTACGTTATCTACTTTTCAAATGCTTTGACCCGACCACACCAGACGACCAAATTCACCGCTATGTCAATAATGGATATTACGCGTTCCAGGAGTATGCGATTGTGTACTGGGTTGACCATCTGGAGTCCTTGATTGAGCAACTATCACCATTGGATCTTGACAATTCAGATCAATGTGACCTGGGATCTGCCATCGCCGAATTCTATGATGTATTTGGGGTACAAGGAACAGAACGGTCGGATTTTCTCTCTTCCTTAGAGAGTCGATGTACTCACCTTGTCGAATCTGATCAACTAGATACGTTTCTAGTTCTGTTGAGCCATACTAGAAAAGTTCGGGCCACTCTAGAAGAACTTGCTGAGCCCAAGGACTTGAGGATCATCCTTGACAAAGTACGAACCTATTTGACAGGCCTTTCCAAATCAAAAAGTCTAACGGCTGCGGAAAAACAAAAGCTCACTACATATTACGGTTCAAAATGGGTCAAATGCCCTCGCCATGCATGTTTCTACTTTCATGAAGGGTTCCCCGACGAAGCGGCTCGTAACAAACATCTTCAACGTCATGAGAAGCCCTTCTTATGTACAGATATAAACTGTCTGAGAAAACATTGGGGCTACAGTACCGAAAAGGAACTTAGAAAACACATGATGCTGGACCATCCGGATCCAGCTGCTTTCGAAGAGAAATTTCCAAAGATCAAGAAAGAGCCGACGAGACATAAATGTGATCAATGCCAAAGCTCATTCTCAAGATCGTCCAGTTTAAGGATACATCAACGAACCCATAATAACGAAAGACCATTCAAGTGTGGATCTCCCGGCTGCATGAGTGCCTTTGTTAGGAAGTGGGATTGTGATAGACACGAAAAGATCTGTGGTACGCATTCGCAAATGGTCTAAAAGGGGGGTCAGTGAAAGCAAGGTGTCCAATAGTTTGGACTGAATTTCAACAATGAAGGAGTTTTGGTTATTGAATTCATTTGAAATATCAAGGCCGCTTGAAATATTGAAACTAGGTATTGAAATAGCCCAGCCATTCTCCAAACTTCACAATCTTTTGAACATTGAAAGATCCCAAGTCAGGCTGCATTCCGGACTATTGTACTCTCTGAGTGAATGTGATGCTGTGCTATTACCCTCCAGTAATCTATGTCTGTGGTCTGATGCTATGATAATGATAAGAATATGAAATGCAGTTTTTTCTTCCTCCATGGGGAATTCGACTGTCTAATTTGTGATTTCATCCCATGGTGCACTTGTTCCCCAGATCAACTGCTCTCTACAAAGAGAAGAGGCGCTTTAGGAGTGCAAGAGAGTTTATAGACAATACAGTGATTCCATCCGAAGTTGACCGATTTGGATGAAAGTTACTACGCGCCATAGAACTGAGTATCACTTGATAAAAGATACATTCTGCTGATATTAGACCTTACTGCTACTGTAGCTTTCATCTAGTATATCGTGACATGAATAAAAACAAAAGCATCGGTCACCGACAAGAGGGTTAGTCGGCACCAATGACTGTGGACGAGACTTTCCCGTTCATATTTTTCCTTTCTGCTAGCTACTCACTGCATTGAAGTAAATATGAGTCATGACTCTAGGAGATTAAGAATACTGGAAGATATTGCGGCGTTGGACTAAAGTAAGAGCCGTTCATTCTAATCACTCACTGATGGCACATCTGGGTATTGGACAAATTCAATTTAATATTGTTGATCCACTTGAATACCAGAGAACAAACTTTTCTTGGGGTGAGGGGGGTATAGATTGCGTGCAGTTGAAGTTTACCTTATGCTATGAAGGCAGCCCAACGGCAGTAGAGAAAAGGAGCGAAAGGAAAGGAAAGAAGGCCAGTCATTGAATCAGCAACTACTATATACTTATCCAAGTGGGGAAATTCAACTACCCGTAACCCGCTCCTTCCTCACTCGGATTTTAATTTGAAAAAAGGGCAAACACTGATGGCGAAGTCATGATGAAGTAGGTTTGTGAAGGGACAGGAAGAAAATGAAAGGCTGGGTAGGCATCCATGGGGTGTGATTTCCTCATGTGGAGAACCTCACGAATGAACCCAAAATGGGAAATAAATTGGACGGGACACGCGTCATTAGGAATCTTTGGGAATGAATCATCTTCTCATCGTCTTCGTTGATATGTTCATAGGTAGGTAACAACTCATTAATATTGGATTACTAAGTCCCATTCGCCATTTCAGTAATCTCGAGAATTGAAGAAATTGAGTAAGAGAATACTGTGAAGATGGGTTATGAAAAGAAATGGAAGGATGAATGAATGAAGAGTTTTTATTGAAATGAATTGGAATATAATGTTTTGTGATAATTCATCCCTTTTTCTTGAGGAGTGTGATTATCTTATACTGGTTATAGATTTAGAAGCATGGACGAGGTCATATTTTGCGTATGAGGTGTGTGATTAGATGGATTTAGAAGGTATTTAAAAGTCGGCAATGGCAGCAGTCAAAACGGAAGGAGCGTGGTGGGTGAGGAAGGCTTGTTGACTCCTCTTTTGTCATGAAGCGGGGCCTGTGCTTTGGTCGAGTAAATGTTAATGATGCAGGTGATTTGAGGTAACCTTTGCAAGTCAAATCAAGCCTTGGTGTAGATACCTTACGTAGATATTGTAAGCTTGTTTTTGGTTTACCTAAGAGAAAAGAAGAGAAGAGTATTGTACCCAGAGATTCAAAACCAGAAAGAACTGCACTAAAGGGCAGAAAGGGAAAAGGATTAAATGTCAAATCATTCAAAAATCGTGGAACACCCAAATTCTATAATTCACCCCAATAGACCATGTGATAGATACTGGTAATCCTGAATGTCCTAAATAGTACTGTGTATTCAAATGCATACTAGAAACAAATGTTCAAATACTATCAAACTAAACAAATCAATTGATTACGTGGGATATTTGATATTGAATTTTTTAAGTGTGCAACTTCGTTTGATGCAGGTCTCGAGCCGCAGTGTGCTCCCGGTGAACAGAACTCAAGTTTTTTTTAGCCCCTGAATTTATTCCTAATCTTGTACTCCCCGATGACCCATGGATCTCCGCTGCCAAATTCTACCAGATCTAATGCATCTGTACCCGTGAGACTGGAAACCATCACTTTCGTGTAATGCAATAGCGCCTAGAAACATTATCGCCATCGATGTTTCCCACTCAACCGATCATCAGCAAAACTGCATATATCCATTGATCGACATGTTGTCTCGGCAGTACCATTAGCAGCAGATCTTTCTGAGACGTTCTCCACCTTTCGGAATCCCAATCACGATTATCTGGATACATATGCAACTAGAGAACATGTTCATGCAATCCTTATCAAGTTATCAAGTTCCCGCGACCAAGAATTCTCGCCGCTGATTTGCACTCGCGCGTAACGAGATCTTTTTGTCCCAGAGATCGGCGTACAAGATATGCAAGGGAAGAAACATCGAAGAATGAAAGAAGTATTTCCTGAGAGCTCTCGGCCACGCAGCCACGAGGGAAGTGGATGATTACAGGGCCACTCGGAGATTTTATGTCTTTTATGTACTTACCCCGGGGCTTTGCCTCTCCCCGGTATGGTCTGATGTTTCGGGAAATTATTTCTTTGGATACGAAGCAATGGCCACATTGATTTATGGCGGCAAGGCCGCCAAAGGGAAGGTTAAACAGTTGGATGGATGGAAGTAAGGAGAAGAGGGGATGAAGATTGGAAAATGTAAAGGCTTAGGCCAGAGACATCTTGAAACTGTAGGAAAAGTCTAAATACTGAGTCTAGGAAAATGACATGATAGTTAATTTTGATCAAGTTGAGCCCTTTGTTCCTCGTCCACGTGTACATCAAACGGGTTTATATACAATGAAATAACGGCTTGCAAGCAAGACATTACGAGAGACATTATAATGATAGTTCGCTCTTGAGCCGTTCCTTTACTGCAACTGCCATGGTCTTAGACTGATGCAAACGTTCTAAGCAAAATATGATATATTCCTCATATTGTCGTCCAGCGCTTAATTGCGAGACATACACAAGCCACCCTCGGTATCCATTCTCGTAAACACTTGAATTGACATATGAATTAACATATGAACAAGAAAGCCAACCTTCGTACCAATCTGACGAAGTCAAGCCCTCCAGTTCCACGCGAGAGCGGTCCGTCACGAGTCTCCTTGCTTCAGTTCGACAGAAATTGGGGAAGAAAATAAACCGCGCGGTGGCTTTGCCGTGACAAAATTCTCTTATACGCGCCACAAAACGTGAAGACTCACATACGCCAACTTTGTACATCCTGTGTTCAGAATACACGTTTCTATGCAGGCTTACTGAAATCATTTTTCAACCCCTCGTGCACGCATAACACATCAATTCCTTTTTCTATATATAGAAATTTTTGTAAAATTCTAGACATCTGAAGTTGTCGGTAATGATTCTCTATTGGGACGAATATGCAGATGAAACAATTACGTACCTACCTATATTGGAAGCATCTTAAACTTAAGATCATCCCGATCGGATGGTTATCTATAAGAATCTGGCATATGAATTGAAATTCCCGATGATATCAACAAGTCATCATCGGCGATTTTTGAACTGTTGACTATTTTCTTTTTCGAAACTGGAAAGGAAAAAGGGAGGCATAAAGATCAAAAGCAAGTATTATGGCCAGCCAGCTTGGCGTTTTGTGCCACTTGAGGTTTTTTTCCTCCTAATTGAAAATGCTTTTCTGAAATCGTACCAAAAGAGATGTATATGAGAAGCTTGATTTGGTGGGAACCAGTGAGGCGATGCGATATGTCATTGTATACCCTATGAATGTAGGCGCATGCTTGCGGAGGTACAAAATTCCGGATTATATGAGATGAGATGCAGAAGTAGATGGTCTGATATCTACTTATGTATCGCATGATGACGGTTCCATTGATGCGTGCAGGATATTTCGAAATACCGATGGTAAGATGACAGGAAATATTTGAGATCTGAATCTCTAGGTACCCGTTCACCCACAGATGCAAGCGCGAGACAATATTCCACAAAGGTAGTATTTTACATATTGGGACACAAATAATAAGACAATTGTGTCGGGAAAGAATGCCTACTAGGGGTGATATCTTGGTAAGCTAGTCAACTATTATGCATTACATCACTATCATCATACCAAATAATCTCAGTTTCTCGGAGGTGGATAGAGACCCGAATATCTATCGGTCAATAATAAGCACGTAGACTTGATTTGTTGTAACTTCATTTGAGTATCTTTATCCTCGCATGGGATCTGATCGAACCTCCGAGTTGCTAAATATCTCTTTCGGACATGAAGATCGGTATTTTAATGATAGTTATGAGGGTGCTTGATGCAGTTGTCCTGCTGTGCTGCAGTACATGTGTTGGCTTTTTTTGAGAGTGGTGGTTTGTTCAAAAGCGGAACTAATGGTGGGATTGGGTATTGGATACTGTACGAGCAGCTCAGCTCGGTGAGCAGAACCCCGTCAGGCTGTAAGCATATGTTCATTATTCCATGGCTAGTAGGTATGCGCTCATGATCTATCTGCATTGTGTTGAACCCGAATCAAGACAAGATATAGACAGGGAGTAGAGTTGAAGTTAAGTAGATCTTAGATGAAACTTATATCTATGCGAAAGTATTGCGAGGATTATGGATAAACTTCCTTCGATTCTGGACAACGAGACCTGCATGTCTCTCGATCCTAGTCTGTGATATGTTTAGGCGTGAGCACGTTCTTCATAGAAAACGGTTGCTGTGCCGTAAGCCACAATATCATTGATTGAACGGCACTGCTTTTCAATATCGATATATTGGTCTATCAAATCCGGTTAAGCTCGGTTGGCTGTGTAGAGGCACAGTTGGCTATCATGCCATGCCTAGGAATCACAGTGGATATGATGCTCCGTGGGATTCATCGATAGCTTGCGCCGTATGTACACGCAGTGAAGTGACTTTGGGGTCTCTGCGACTCCTGGTCGCTTTTGTGGATTCCTTTACTGCGGTAAAGGTCTCAAGTGGGGGAACGATGAGACTGATTGTTTCTTGCATGCATCACTATAACCAGGATTTTGCGTTGCAATACAAGGCTAAATGGCACCGTCGTAGATAACAATTCTTCCGGAAGAATGATGCACACGTCCGACCAAGTCATAACTTGAATGGAGTACCGATGGAAGGGTTCGGTCGGAAATCTCAGCATCATCTTAGCAATATCTCCATGGGAAGAAGAGACATCTCAAGCAGGCATCAGGGTTTAAATATGCATGGGATCGGTCGATGATCATTCCAATTTTGATGTGGTAGTCTGATATCGTGTTGACTTTTTAGGAAATATGAAGTACTGTATAATATGTATATAGGTCTCAATAGCTTGTGAGACGGTGATATTAACGAATAGTACAGTAATGCTGTATGGAACAAATTGTTTGTTTAACTGGTGTGTAATGACCACTTGAACTTTAAAAGGTTGATAATATATTACATATAACAAAGGAAATTTCCTAGAAGAAAGATGGCAATACTTCGAAATGAAGATATACAGAATAAGCGACGATTTGAGAATGAAAGAAAGATCCGTGGACCAAAGGAAAAAAACCGAGGAAAAGATTTGAGAAATTGACTCAGCCCAATGTTTAAATTTCTCATTCCATTCCAAATATGGATTCGATCGACGGATTAGACATTGGATCTCACGATCTATCAGATTAGTAGATTCTTGAATTTCTTGCTGACCACACGATTCAACAACTTCTTCTCCCACGAAGCTTCATTGAGATATTGGCGCTCCCGCTCCCGCAAGCCTCAAAACCCTCGGTAAGGAATAATCATACGACTTGCATCCTTCCACCAACATATTTTGGCATACTCTCCGAAATCTAGATAGATCATTTGATAATCCTTGCTATGTTAGAATCCTGGAAAGTTTAATATAAGATCCAGACTTTTATTGAGCGCTTGCAAAGTTCAAGTTGTACAGCTTGAATTAGATACTGGAACCTACCTACCACCGAGTAGATAGTTGTAGCTTATGATTGTAACATAAGAACCTTACCTACTACCTACCTTAGTAGAAAGTGCATGCAAGAGAGAAAGTATTAGTGGGTTAATTATGGTTAATTATTGTTAATTGTGTCAACAATCCCCCCCAAAATCCAAAAATTAAAGCTATCAAGCTTGATTATTACAGTATTATAAAAGAGCATATGAATAATGGCCCGGTTGAGAACGACAAACTTTATCGGAAGTTCCAAAAAAGCCTCGACATGGGCCCGCCGATTTGCAGTAAAAACTGATGGAGATCCCGTCCGAGCCCAGCATCCACTATATCGTTTCCAGCTTTTGGTATCCGCTTGGTCAAAATCTTGTCAAATGAGACAGACGCCTCATGTATCCTCATCTACGAAGGAAGTTTTGAGATGCAGTCACCGATCGAGAAATAAACGTGGGCTAGGCTCTACAAGAAGATTTCCCTCATCCATTATCGCAAGCCACCATCTTACCGTTCTTCAGTGTCTTCTAGATGCAACATTTGGGTATCAACGTAGAACTAAAGAAGCGGGAGAAGGAAAAGGGGAAGGAGAAGACTTTCGGAGGTTGAGGTGAGTTGAATGGTGGAGGGAATATTTTTTATTATTTTTTGACAATTACCCATATTATGAGGTAGGTAGGTAATAGGTACAGCAGAACCTCTATATAAGGATCCTCTATATAAGGATAACCTCTCTATTAGGATTAAATTTTGGGTCCCGTTGAATTTTAGGTGTAGAAAATGCTAATATCCTTATATCCTCTTTATAAGGATTATCCTTGAAATTCTTCGGTCCCAAAATTAAAATCTAGTTTATTTATAAGGATTTTTTTTTAAGTATAAAATATTTATAAAAGTTATACTGAATTTATGAAAATTATATTGAATTTATGCCCGATCGGAATTGGTCGGTATATATTTGGGCCAAAATGCTACCCCACCGGGATTAGCCGGAACCTCTATAAAAGGATACCTCTTTAGTATCCTAAATTTTGGCACTAAAAAAAACATCCTTATATAGAGGTTCTGCTGTATACTTTAGGTTCTCAAGCTATGTACTACTGTGCTGAGAGTGCCGGTGCGGTACTGTATTAATACATGATTAGTCTTTGGACAGATTTTAATCGTAATAATCTGCAATGCTGCACACCTCCTTTGCGTACCTAGGTAGTTTATAGTTTGTGTACTTTACATCTGTCAAACTGGTATCATGTGGTTAAGTTAGCGTTGGCACAATAAACTAGTCATCCTTTTTTGGATCTGAGACGATGGGGGGAGAATTTAGATCTTTTATCTACAGTGTACAAGGGTATTAATCGGCGATCCAGTGGTCTTGTCATCCACGAACGATGCTTGTGCGCTGCTGTAAGCTTTTAGAACATCGAATGAAAAAGGGTGAAGAGATATACAACACTGCAAATCTGCAAGTCTGCAACGATGTGCATCATCAGGGGGTCGTTGTGCATCATGAAGCTCAATGAGGAAGTTTTCTCCGTTGTCTTCTTTATCAGGACAAGAGAGAGAGACGGGAGAGAGGGAGAGAGAGAGAGAAAAGAAATGAACAAAAGCGTACAAAACATGCAAATCTTATAATACTCAAAATTCAAATTGAAAATGTCTTACATCCTAGCAATTATGTCGTCAAAAAACCGTTGCGTTTCCTAGCAAGGCTTATCCATGAATCTCGCGTGGCGGCGATGAACCTCGATGTCGGCATCAGATGCAAAATTACAAAATTATGTCTTTCCAAAAATCCTGCTAAGATTGTTCGAATCTTGGATTATTCCGATGGGATCAGCTCGTGTTCGGGGAATATGCCGCCAGGAATAATAATCGACACCCATCTTTGATAACCCCTGGTGATAGTAATCCTTATATGATTTCGATCTTCAGTTGTAGTGGTGGGTAGATAGATGATACACGCACGATTATTTCTTTTTAGTGGTTTCTCTTATGTATCCTATATATATATATTCATAAAATGCACGACGGTTTCAGATTTCAGATTTCAGGTCTCAGATCTCAGATAATATCTAGGAATTTGTTGAAAGAACTTCATAATTCTTTCATATGGCTTAATAATAATATAAATGCAATGGTGTTTATGGCCATGCCACTGGGATTCGTTTGCGAATTGATCCTACAAAGATGCGCCTTATTACACACACTCACTAAAGACATACGTGCGCTTCGACTTCTGCGAGTGCGAGCGTAGACGTTCAACGTTGAGATCCTAAAGCTATATCATAATGTGATTGGCCGGGAGAGAAGGCTATAATTGGATGGGGCGGATCTTGGGCGTAGGATCCCGAGACATGCAGCTGTCAAAGTATTTACTGGAACAAGATTCGGACTAATCGTACGAGGGTTATCCTAAAATGAAGCCCGACGACACTAGAATGCAAATTGTTTTAGGAAGAGAACCTTCAACAACCATCGGTCCTCGACTCTCAAGAAACCTGTGTGAGATCTGAGCTTTGTGATATTCAACGTTTTTTGCAAGTGTGGAGACTTCGGAGGTTCATTGCGGTTTCTTTGCGGAGACAATTACATTTTTGGAACTTTGGGATCAACAAGCTGAATAAAAATCCTTGTGGATCATCTTTGGCAAGGGAGATTTTTGGTGCTGTACAGAGTATGAGACTAAACTTGCAGTATCTCCGTCGGTAAAGTACCTCGATACGACGAATTGAGATTGTTGGCCTGTTAGACAACGTCACAATGATAATCGACCATAAAATTCAGGGGTGGAAATATGCCGATATCTGAATTAGGAAGATCTTCAATGCAATTTCTGCATCATCAAGGGTTTGATTGCCGACAATGGAAAAAAACTGTGGGTGTTGAGTCCCAGAATGGTAGATGTGTATGTAATAAGAACAATTCTGCTTGGTGCATCAGTGCATGAGTTTCTGACTGCCGTGATAGGTTTCATTGAGGCAATCAATATTAATATTTTCGAGAAGAGTAAGTAGTATATGCGAGTATGCCACCCCAGAATCTGCAGCTTATTTGTGAATATAACATACTGGCACGCCAGACTTGGTGGGGATTCTGGGCTATAGTTTCATCCCTTTTCTATCAACCGATATTTATCTCTCAACACCTTCGCGAGACCATTGTCATTAAAGTTTATTGGCGGCTACAAAAGCAGAAATGAAAGTCAATAATATTATAAAGGGGAGTGATCTGCCGTGTAGCCTTGTAGAAATTGACCCTTATTTTGTAATGAACAGACTAGCCCATTCTGACTTAAAGAGGTCGAGCCACTATGTGCACCCTCGACTAGAAAATCTCTTTTCAAAAATCAAACAATAATGCGAGAACAAATGTTTGATTTTGGTCATTTGTGAAAAGGGAGATGTTCAATGTTCCAGGTTTCGTCACAATAGAAGGTAATATGGGCAAGATTGAACGAAGTTGGTAAAAGCCCTGGCGTGTTCGTGTTCCATGCAATGGTGAGGGCGGCAAGTTGCGGCAAGATATGGCGAATAACCCGAATCTATAACGAAGATGAAGTTCGTAACACAATAGTAGGCAGAAGAGGAATAAGTGGTACATTGTACAATATGCAAACTGGGGATAAAATAACAAGCAGGCTAGGTGATTTGCCCGTCAGCACTTGGTACGAATGCAAGCGTCACCCAGTAGATAAGAGGTGAAGGCGATCCTGGAGGTTCAACTGAACACAATACAATACGTATGAGAGTGGATAGAAGCAGGAAAAGCTACTGTAGGTCAATCCAGGTATGTAACACGATCTCTTGAATGTGGCCGCGTATCTGGATACTGCACGTGGTGCAGAAGGAGATGTAGGGATTATTTTAAGCTTTGATAGGCAGCGATATATGAATACTACTGCTTGTTGTACGATGCACTACTAGATGTAGGTAATAGGTATGATGTATGATGTATGATGTATCATGCTTACGTGACTTGTTCAATTTGTCTTGCATCTGCCTGTAATTGATCTTCCATCTCTCCAACTCTTCGAGAGATGGCCATGAAGGACTGCCAAGTAATAATAATTGTAAGACCGAAAATGGGTGCATCATCACCCAGGGTCCCGATCTAGGGTGCATTAGTCCGGGATTTCCTGCTGAACCCATGAATAAACGATTATCCGTACTGTGAGTCTGTGATAAATTGCAGAGCTCGTAACGAGTTGCAGATTGGTTACTATCGGAAAACTTTAAAATGGCGACGGGATTATGGCAAGAACATTCATCAATGGGATGTAAAATACTAGGTAGGTAAGAATTTGAAGAGATGGGTATTTGTAATGATATGGCTGGCGATCGGCCCCTTGAATGTGACTCAAAAATACAGATCTTAATGATGATCTCGGCGATGTGCGATGTGATACAAGGAGAGAATTCTCTGGAAATTTTGATCTTGTTCCTAACGGCTTGTGCTATAGAGGTATTACAAGTAGGTTAACTGGGCTGGTTAGGTAGACATGCTTGAACTTACAACAATAAGTATTAGGTAGATACCGCTATGGATTTTCCCCAATGTTTTCATCCTTATAATTCTAATAAGTAACCAGTACTGCGTTTAAAATATCATTTAACAGAATATAAAATCTAGATTGTCTTGTTACGCGAGTAAAATTTACAATGAAGGGGTTAAATGTTTTTTTCTTAGATATCTATCTATCTAGATATCTATTTATATAGCTAGATACTTTAGAATAAATAGATTTAAAAATACTTTCTATAAATAATTAGTAATAATACGCATCGTATCTTCTACTACCTATATTAATAATACATATATCTATCTGTCTATACTATCTAATCAATCAGCTTAGAAGATCTATAACCTTAAATTTTATCCTGCTAAAAGTTATATCTATAAATCTGTAAGTCCTTTTATCAATATATCAAATTCCCTACTAATATTACATTTCATTTCATCACCACCCCACGACCCACAAATGAACCCCTCCCATTCATCTTCTTTCTCTTCCAGACCTCCTCCACTCATCGACCCATGGTAAACGTATGCAAGGATATGCAGTCTGCCACATCCACGCATCTTATTTATAATCCCTGCTGGTCCATCGTAAACTCGCAAATCTCAAGATTAGCTTGCCCCTCGTCTAGTCAAAAGCTATTCAGATTTTAGATCCCATGTAGTTCGCCTACTTTAGACAGCGATTGAACTAAGATGTTGGTTTATTTGTATCTAGATACTATATTGTCTTGCAGTAGTGTAAGATACAGATATTGAAACCAAACCATGAAAATACGAATTATCATTTTCAAGCATCCCACAGTTGAACCTAAAAAAGAAATCAAACCTAAGTAAAAGTACCGGAAACTAAACAGATCTTTCCCTTGCTCTAGCTCTATAGGGCTAATAGCCACAAGCTAGACTACGACTAGCTTGACAAGCGACGGCTCGAAACGGCTCGAATCCGCTCGACAAAGTGAAGTTAGGTAGTCGTAGTACAGCACGATGCCGCTTCCTCCCATCCATCCCGCTCAACTACTTACATCCTGGTTACAAATACAACTACAACTAACTGCCTACTCTTCACAGAAAATATTCTTACTCGGCAGTCCAACGAAACTCAACTTATAGTATCGTACCTTTGCACTTCTATCTTACTTCTCTTGTACTTCGCTGGTTTTGCAATTTCTGTGCTTCTTATTTTATAATCCTATTATTATCCTATCATTTGCCTTACCAAACTTCGAGAAGCTCACCTGCCCTGTTGTGTAGCTCGTCCTCCTTCCACACTTCCACAAACCTTTACACCGAGCGATACCCTAATCAAGCAAGAAAAAAGAGCAACTAGCATTCACGGCCTACTGCTCCCTTCCTTCCTTTGCTCCTTCCGTTCCTTTAACATCATCGAATCGTTCCCAAGTTCGATTGATCTTTACTCACGAAACATACATACCATATCCTGTACATTATTTACTTTCTTCAACACAAAATACTAAGTCAATTGGTCAATTCTTTGTCTGTGATCTACGGATCTCGAGCTCTTGTCTGGATTTCTCATCTACATACGCTACAAAAAAGTTCTGGTTCAGATCGAAAAAGTCTCACTAGATTTAGACAGGCTTTTCCCCCTCCAATTCCCCCTCTGTGTGATCCAGCCTCATTCTGATCGAACAAGTTTATCGGGATAGCCGCGCTCAATTCGAATTCCTGAAACGAACCTGCTGGACATTCTCACCATTTGCACCTCTCAGAATCACATACACAAAAGGCCTGTGGTTGGCAAATAGTCCCACTTAGGTAACCCATCGATTGCCTCACTTTGAGAACTTTGATAGGAGAGTCGACAGCAATCGATCAAGTGTATATACGTAAGCACGAACCATAAACCACAAAGTTCAACTTCTTTGACAATTCGATCCTCGGTCATCAGTATTAGCTAGAGCAATCTGGAAGGCTCGGTTTTCCTTTCAACCGCAAACCAATCAACCGTTCTACCTCTGGATCCTCATAATCAATTGCATTCCGGCCAGTGCTTCAGAAACACCAAAAGAAATCGTACAGAAAGTGCTCGAGCTGAGGGAGATTCGCAGATGCTCAGGTGAACAAGGTGTTACAGTAGCACAAACGTCGGAACCGGAAGAGCACGATATCATTACACGCATGTTTCCGAGCATCTTATCTGTTCAGATTCGAGTGAAATACTTCCAGATCTTGCAATGGAGGGCGCGGAAAGTGGCAGTAGGTCGAGGTCAGTTTTTCTTGGTTCATTAAGAGGACTGAATTCTTCTCAATCTAATGCTAGTTCAACACAACCCAAGCTTACATTCGTATATCATTAGTGGCATCCTCTCCATCATGAATCGTGAACATATCGAGCGCATTAATACGGACACAAGATATATACATTCAAATCCAATGGCGGCACCGACGACTGCCAGTCCTGCGTCCGCTCACTACTCAAATGGTGCACCATACTCCGCAGGGTGGCCAGGTTCCTCGCACACCGGCCTTATCTCTCCACCAGAGTCGCGGAGGACGTCGAACGACAAAGCCCCCCCGCTTCCATTGCAGAACAATACCGCCCATCGACAATCTTTACCATCGATTCAGGAAGCTCTGAGTAGCACTTCTACCAAGCCCGGTCCTTATGCTTCACCAGTATCTGCCTCTGCGCCGCCGTCGCATCCGCAGATCCCCTACACGCAATCGCAGGTCCTTCCGCCACCACGAACTTATGAGCAGGGAGGATCGTTTCAATCGTCTCAGTCACGGCAGCCTTCTCCCCCGGTACCTATTCAACCACCGCCTTTCTCGCGCCCTGATTTGGATGCAAGGAGTTTCGCCGAGCCAAAGAGACAGCCATTATTACATCCTTCGATCCCACAACCTCCGCCAGCCAACTCCTACGCAGCGCCCAGATATGAGGCCCCTAGATATGAACAGGGACCGAGAGGTACAGAAAGGTTCATCGAAAGATCGATGAATGAATACGGACAGCCATCTCCGTTGCATAATCAACACCCTTATGGAAACGCTCCAGCCCAACCAATTCACCCTTCTCATCCTCCACCGCATGCACCGCATGGGCAAGGTTATCCTCAACCACATCATCCACCGCGAGATGATAGAGATCTAAGTGGCGCTGGGTACAAGAATTACAAAACTCAGAATGAGCCTTTCAATCAGGGTTTAAAGCGACAACTTGAGGTGTGGGACGTTGATAATAATTTAGCCCAAGTTGGTTCCCCATTATCTTATACTCTAGTAATATTCACTAATTTATGGAAGATAAATGTCGCCGCCACAGAAGTACAGCTTTGGTCGCGTCACTTCAATGCAATAAGCCAAGAACAACCACGCTCTCACATTGCAATCCCAGAAAGATCGCCCGATCGCAGGGCCATTGAAGATATGTTAACTCACGGTAACCGAATTGTATCTTGTCTTCACCGCATGTTAGATACTGCCGTACAGCAGCAGCAGCATGCGGCGGACGAGCAATCTCGAGGTGCAAGATTAGTGCCGGATTATGATGATGAGAGCATTTATGGCGATGATAGGCACCATCAAAATTTTGGTGGGCCGGATAACAAAAAGCGTCGAGGGGTACGTATCTCTTCAATTCGTGCCGTACGGAATTTTCTAACGATTGAACAGCGCGCTGCTCCACCAGGTAGATGTCACAGTTGTAACAGAGCAGAGACTCCCGAATGGAGAAGGGGACCAGATGGAGCCCGTACACTTTGCAACGCATGTGGGTTACATTATGCAAAACTTACCCGCAAAAACACGATGAAGCAGTCACAAGGCTCAGCCGGATCTTCACTTCGACCCAAATCTTCGGAGGATCATTCACCACGATCATAACCTATTCAGTGGTGCCTACTAAACGAAAGGTATATTACCGAAGCACAAATCTAATGTATAAAGTATTTAGCGTTACAGAGCATGAAGATCTCTCGCGATCGTCATCATGGAGTTACGGAGACTTTTGATCGGAGGATCACGGGAATGGGAAAAGTCGCATAATTGCACGTCTTTTAGGGCGTAGAGAACACATATTGGTTTTTGTTCGAGGGTCACGCATGCCAGGGGCATATTTGCACATTGTACTCGCGTCTGAAGAAAGGGTTTTATCTTTCTGTTCTTTTTGGCAGCGGAAGCACATGGAAATTCGCTTCTAGGCGTTACGGTTTGATGGCTACGGCTATGGTTTCAACAAAGAGTTTTGAGACTCTGGTTTGGCATCTGCATAAGATGGCGTTTTTTTATATTTCCAATTACCAGATGTGGAGTTTTGAGTAGCACCTAAATGTGCAAACAACTCTGATCGTGGATCTGGATTTGGGCTGGATATCTTTCTATACCATTTTTATACCATTTTTTATACCTACTGCTTATCTTTCTTATAATATAAGGTTTCGAGCACTCGGGTTTCTGGAAGACGCGCATAGTTGATTACTGGATTTATTCAAGGAGCTTCATTGTTTCCGGGAACTCTTTTACCATATACGATCTACCTAAGTACATTCATTGAGGTTGAGCTGGGCTTATCACGGGAGGTGGGAACAAATTTAAGGAAAGGGACTCGGACACATTGTTGTGCTGGATTGTGAGATTCAGCAGCAGGGGAGGCTACAAGAGGCAACAGGCACTCATTCAGCGGAAGTTGTTCGGAGGCACAACGTAGAAGTGGATGTATAGAAGGGGACGGAAGGGGCGGATGATCTTGCATCTGAATCTGATCTGATCTAACACTGATCTAAGCTATTACTTGTTTGTCAGATGGATGCACCACAGATCGTAAATGATCTTGGCGACGTACAAATAAATATCTTATAATCGAGTTACAGGGGGATAAGCTAGGATAGATCAGGAGATAGCATTGGATAGGACCAGACAAGACAGCAATGAAAGGAATAAAGATAATTATCTACAATTTTCTGCTACATCATCCATTTGTGTGTGTGTGTGCTGTGTGCTGTGCTGTGCTGTGCTGTGTTGTGTTGTGCCGTGTTATGTGATGATTTTATTCGGTTTTGTTTGAATTTCTGTGTATGGTTGGGTAAGATGGTATTTTTTGGTGGTGATTATACTCATTGTCTTCGATCGTCAGCATAAGTGAGACGGAGCCACAGATCGATCCTTTTGAGGCGTTTGGGGTGTGCGTATCGTGAATGTAGAAGTGGAGTAAAATTCGGAGGACAGGACCAAAGTGGCGGGTCCTGGCTCCTTGGTCTGGCATACATGAATTTGGCCGAGTGGCATTCATGTGTGAGTTCCCTTGCTACGAGGGAATGAGATTAAGATGCTTGTGATGGCTTGGGAAGTAGTGATCACGTGGGAGAGGGGGGGATCGAGGGGATCGAGGGTTTGGGGGGTAAGTAATGCCGGAGGTGGTACAAACTTATTAGGCCTCTACGGAGAAAGTCACTTCTAAGTGGTAGGTATCGTAAATGGTTGTTACCTGCGTCCTTTATGATGGGTGGCTTCTGCATTTTTTCCAAGGAATGACCAAGGTCCGGTACATGTTGAGTTCATATTAGCCATGGATATCATATCACTGTACGTTGGAATGTATGGTCAAGGGATTAGAAGGGAGTTTTGAGTGTAGTGTAGTGGTACCTAAGTACTTGCATGCTTTGTAAGATGCGTTACATTGCTTGGCTGTGAGGGAGATGCTACTTATGTGTGAGTGGGCATCTAAAATTCAATGATTCATAAGCACGATTTACAGAGGTCATCAACATAAGGCACATATACTGAATATCATCATGGTGCAAATTCTTGATTGTCAGATGCTGTGTATATACAGATGAATACGTATCAATGGGAATATAGATCTAGTTTGATGTCCCCAACCAACTTGAACATTCAAACCTGCTCGGCCACTGAAGAGTAGAACATGACGACTTAAATCGATCTTTATGCTGAGGGTAATGAGTCTGTCCTCCTTGTGTCACATTTTCAGATTAAAAACGAAAAGGGTTCATAAGCATAACACGGATGTTAGTACAGCGCATTTAGTGAGGAGGATTTCATCATGATGGCAATAAATTCTTGATGTGCACATAGGTTAGTACAGATATGCATACAGCTTCGTATGTGCGTGTGACTTTAGGTTTCGAGAATGCCGGTATATTCATTGGTAAATATGCGCGTTTCCGGATTATGGACTACAGAAACGGAGAGACGAGAAGGGGTGATGTATGTAATGGGATCGATCGGATCGGAGGAGGAAGATTCTGTGTGAGGGATGTGTTGTGATTTTTATGTTGTGAGATGATCTAGTGAGGTTAGGGGAGATAGGGGAGGGGTAGATTATGGTGGATGCTAATGGAAAGATATGTTGTGGAGGGCCGGACTGGCTTGTGACAAAGGGATACCATGTAATGAAGGGAGATGGGGTTGGTGTTCATAATTTATTCGTCTGGACTAGCCAGAAAATGACAGAGCTAGTGGATAAAGAGGTGGTCTAAGAAAAGATGTACAGCAAAGAGTGTTTCTCCAAGTATTTAACGCTCTAGCCCTCAATCAAAATACGTAAGAAACTGTCCTTCGCGCCCTCCCAATTTCATAGTGATAAAATCTAAACAAAAAGAGTTTAGGATTTCGGATGTGAAGTTACACAACATACACAGTAGCTGGGCATATCCAAGCCAAGCGCAGCGAAGCTATGTAAAGCACACTAGAGATTACACACACTAGCGTACTTAATCTGCACTCGTGCATATGCTTTGTAACCTCAGGAAATTAAACGTGATTCTGTAGGTTCCCTAAATGTAGATGTTGATGAACACGAGGTTTGTTGTATGTGTAGAGACGGTTAGGTGCGAAGCCGTCAATCTGCATCAGGTGGGAACACGTGGTCGGTGAAATTTGCGGAGACTTCGGAAGACTTTGAGATCGGGGATCTGAGTTCGTGTCACCTGATGTTGTACAGAGATACGGTATGTTGCTGGGATGAGGGTTTGAGAAGATTGAGTGGGTGACGAATATGCTCGTGGTCTACTTTGGTAGATGAAATGGATTTTTCTCGGAGAACCGGACTTGTGCACTGAAAAATTGGGAAACTCCGAGTTGCGCGTATATCGAGAACTTGCATTGGATCCAATGCATAGGACGGTCTGAATGTATTTTTCCGACTTCCATTAATAGAAAAAAAACCCCAAGGTTACCTGAAAGCAGTTCAATGGAACACCAAAGCCTACATCGTCATGGATTCTCAACTCTGACAATTCCATGATTCATGATAGTATAACAAGTATTAAGACAAAGTACGACTTGATCTCTCCAAACCTTAGTATGATATCTGGTAATAGGTACCAGGTTGCATATGTTTGAGAAGTTTTTCTGGTTCGGTTGTCTTCGGCTCCTCTGTGTCCTCGAAGGGCCTCCATCTCGAAATTATGTCGATCTAGTTCTAGGATTGAACTAGATCTACATGTGATACTGGTGATACTTTAAAGGTTCCTCCGCCTGAAGTTGTTGTCTCATCTTGTCTTAGATCGTTTGTCTCAGATCTAAGACCAGGGCCAGAATCAGCTGTACTCATTACTTAAATCAGTGTGAATCTGATGTGTCATCATACTATATACATTTTGATATTTGGTCGTGTCTTGTACTCATTTTTGAATTGACTTCGGAGGCAAAGATGGCTAGGGACTTACGAGGACTCTTAAATTGTTAGTGAAGGCATGAATATATACACTGTGTCCCCCATTACCCTTTGTGTGTTGGGTGTAAGCTTGGACTACTCCAGCGTTCTTGGAAGCTACTGATACTGCCTTCATAAATGGCCAGTCCTCATCTTAGTATTTTTTTAACAATAGGTTGTACAGTAACAAGCACTCCATCCAAGACAGGTCATCTAGGTGGAACAATCAATCATATGATTTGATAGAGAAAAAACAAAGGTGGGCTTCATGGGGTACCGCAAAAGCTTCTTCATTTAATCAATACACCGCATTAAGCGGAAATAAAACAGCCTTGGAGGGTTGGTCCACTTTTGTGACTGGAATGACGGCTACACTGGAGTTCGCCAGGTTAATAGCTTCTCTATATGCTAGATACCGTCAACCAACTAGGTTGTGATTGTTTGATTCATCCGTAGAGACTCATGTAAGCTCTAATTACCCAAAGCCGGATGCAAAAATGGCGACAACTTCAAAGTTATGGCTGAGTGCATACCACGGAATTTAGCTGGAAATCATCGAATATGTTTGGCAAAATGCCTATTGTTCGAGCAAGATCGAGTAAGGATATTTTAGTGGTTCATTATAATAAGCTAGAAGGAAACTCAACATTAAAATGACGGCTAAGTCAGAGATCAGATAATGTGGTGGCGGGGCCCATTATTTCATCTCATTTACCTCAGAAATGAATCGAGTTAGGGATGGAAAAGTTCATCACAACTTGCCTTTTAAATCTGTTTACTTTACTTGGATTTGTATCTCCCTGAAATTATCAATTCAGCCAACATAACCGAACGTTGTATGTATCCACATCCTTGGCATGAAATTGGTCTTTGAGCAGATGGGAAGTCCATGAAAAGGATCCAAGGGCGACGCTTACTTGCTAAAGTAGCCATCTACTTCTTTAGCATGCCCTCCCGTTTGATGAAACGTGATGACATAAAGACGGCCATCGTGCGCATCCCTGAGCACTTGCACCGAGAATATAATAACTATAAGAGGAAGCGCGCCAACTTGCACGGTTGAGCTCATAATCTGATGTACAATTGCCGCCATTTCACATCTTTGCCTCTGTTGAGATACGACAGTCTAATTTGAACCTCGAGAGGAACACAATCTAGTTGTTGCTGGTAATCTGTATCTTGTCACTGCCATAAGAACGCTTGACAAAAGGCCGAGAGCTGGCGCTGTTCCTTGACAGCTACAAACGAGACCGGCCACTTGAAGAGCCCGTAAGTTGGGACTGTTGAAGTTGAATCTTACAAACTTGGAGCCAGCCCTCCACTGCTATATCTGTTGAAGAAATACCTGTATTGTTAGAGATGGAAGCCGAGGATCAAGAATGCATTGTGTCAATGACTGATCATCCATTGGGTGGAGACACGAACGTCGACATCATAATAATACCAAGCAAAATCTTAGAGATATCTTTAGAGATATCCGGATCCTCTGTACAGTAGTAACTTGCAAGAAGTTTAACCTGGCGCATGTCATGATGTCTTTCATTATTGCTGCAATCAATTTAATTAGGGCCTGATCAGAAGAGCTTTTTTTCCGGGCATAACATTATTAGCCACATGACTCGTAATCTTGCACCAGCCACAAGGAAGCCACTACGCTACAACGCTACAGCATCAAAATCTGCTCAGATTTGTTGCATTGTAGGCGCACCCCACTGTAGGTAGCATCAATTAGTAAACAGCCTGACAAATTCATCATACGCTAAATTGGTCTTGCTAAGGCTGTCGAGTTTTTCTTGGGAACATCTGTTGAAGCATCAATGAGGAGAAAGAAGCCGCTGGATACCTTTCCCAAAGGCAGCATCCGAGTCCGACACTTGTGTAACCGATAAGAAATGAGGGGATCATGAACATGAAGTTGTGATAACACTGTGCAAAGTGGGGCATCGAGTCCTTGGACATAAGAAATATCAAAACCCCGTGGCAATCAATTGGGAACTTTCCTCCATTCTGACAAGATTCCCTGTGTGTGCTTAAGGTCTCAAGATATGGGTCTCCTGTGAGTATCTACAACACAGCCCTTAATATTCCATCAGTGCTAATCTGTGTCGTAAGTGCACTAGGGACACCACTGGAGTGGCCGGAAGCCAAAAATAATGCACAAATAGTAAGGGAATGGGGCATACAGGTACGACTCGGTGCTGGATAAATGATGGAAGGCTGTGCTCATAGTATTCGATTTAGCAATTACTAGCGATATGGAATCGAGCGAAAGGGAAAGAGCGAGATGCTCTACTGTGGGGTGACGAGGTCAGGAAGTATTGATACATGGGAGGCACTATCGCTAAGATATATCCAGGTCGAATATTTGGTCGTGAACTATAAGGACGATGACGAGAAAGTTACATTATCCTTAAGACAGGCAGATATCTTAACCGCATTGGCGCAAGATGAGGAGTTGCGTACCAATGGAGGATGCGTACCAGCATTGCAAGACGTTACTAATACCAAGTGAGTGTTTTGAACAAAGTCGAGGAGAAAGGCGTTAACAGTGTGAAGGGGTAGCGCATTGCCGGTTTTCCATCCCGAATTCGGACGATTCATGCTAGAAGCTACACCTGGAAGACCTTGGGGAATCGGGTTCAAGGACTTATTAGACGTCGAACCGAATATGAAGTGGAGGTGTGTTGTACCAAATTTGAAATGATGTTCTTGGGCTGATAATTTGAAGGCGGAAACTCGCCAAAGAGCATATGAATGCTGAAGAGTATCCTATCACCCTGACAACTTATCCTCGTTTGGGATCACCCGGAATATTTACGTCTCCTTTTTTCCCACCTTCAGGAGAAAAGTTACGGTCACAATTTGTTCCCGATGAGATCGCGAATCCTCATATTCGATTTCCTACCTTGGCAGCCAACATTCGTGCAAGAAGAAGCCGGAAGGTTCAGGTAAATGTACCGGTTTTCAGAGATGAAAATACGGCTTGGCCTTGGAAGGACCCGACTGTCAATTACGACTTACATAATTGGCCAGAGGATAACGATGTTCGAAATGGAGCTGCTCCTGACAACTTTATTCATATGGACGCGATGGCTTTTGGCATGGGTAGCTGTTGTTTACAGATTACCTTTCAAGCTAAAAATATCACAGAAGGGCGACGAATGTATGATCAATTGAGTCCTCTTGCTCCGGTTTTACTTGCTTTGACGGCGGCGACTCCCATTTACAAAGGCTTCTTAGCCGACACAGACGTACGATGGAATCAAATCAGTCGGTCAGTAGATGATCGAACCCCAGAAGAGCTAGGAGAGAAGGTCAGTGAGCTATACTTGATATGCAAACTATGCTAATTATCGTAGCCCCTGAAAGATGATCGATGGCTCATACCCAAGTCACGCTATGCCTCTAATTCTACATACATTTCAGAAGATCCGCGATTACGCAAAGAGTACTTGGATCCAAACCTTGTGATTGATCCCGATGTCAAACAACAGCTTATGAATGGGGGTATGGATGATCGGCTGGCTACTCACTTCGCACATCTTTTTATTCGGGATCCAATTGTCATCTTTGCCGAAGATTTGAAAGAACTTGACCTCTCGAAGACGGACCACTTTGAGAACCTCCAGTCCACAAATTGGCAACATATGCGTTTCAAGCCGCCACCAACAGGAAACGATATTGGCTGGAGAGTAGAATTCAGGCCAATGGAGATTCAAATCACCGATTTCGAGAATGCTGCCTTTTCAGTATTCATTGTACTCATTACACGAGCCATTCTCTCATTCGATCTCAATTTTTACATACCTATCACTAAAGTAAGTGAGAATATGGAAACGTCACATGTGCGAGATGCAGTCCTGGAACAGAAATTCCATTTCCGAAAGAACCCATTTCCAACTCGTGCACCGCGACCATATTCCTCGAACGGTGGAGCATCTGGCAGAGCATCTGGTACCAGCACTCCGCTTAGTATTTCAAGGCCGCCTACACCATCTGGTCCCGTAGAAGATGAATATGCGCTTATGTCCATTGACGAAATTATGAACGGCAGCAAGAGTGATTCAGAGAATAATTTTCCAGGGTTAATACCATTGGTAGAATCATATCTCGATAGTGTCAATATTGATGTCCAGACCAGATGTGAGCTGGCGTCTTATTTGGATTTAATCAGAAAGAGGGCGGATGGAAGATTGTGGACAGCGGCGAAATGGATTAGGAATTTTGTTGCGGGTCATGAAGACTACAAGAAGGATAGTGTAGTGAACGAAAAGATCAATCATGACTTAATAAAGGCGGCAATTGAATTTGGGGAAGAATGTACAAAGGGGATCAAGGATGCGGAGAAATTCTTGGGTCGAGAGAGATGTGGAGGTTGTTGAAGATACAGCATATGGTATTAAGAGAATTAAGTAGTGGTAAAATGGTCGGCAAGGGGATGGATATTTTATCACAATGGTTGAGAATGGCTCCCGTATTCAGGATATATAAGGATCAGGATCTTGAGGAAAATTCTTTCCATAGGTACTAGGTACTAAAACCTCAATAAATGCATATAATTTTGATGATTTCGGACTTAGTACTTATTACTTAGGTATGTACAGGAATGGGCAGATATAAACCCGAAACATTAAACTTTGAGATTTATAAAAATTAAGCTAATTTTTAGAGTGCGATAGTCGAGACACCTTGCTTGTGCCAATTATGTAGGGTAGCCTAGCATACGTGGGGCAGCGGTAGTAGTAGTAGAACACCTCGAATTCTACTACTACCACCTTAATCCAATCCTATGTTTCCATCATACACTTGCTCGGAGTCATACTCTTGACATATTCTACAAAACGCATTTCTATGAAAGTTCTCCCCAACGATTACAGAAATCTACAAATTGGGTGTACAAATATAAAAATGAGATGCCATAAATATAAATTCCCAAAATGGATAACTGCACCCGGAGACAAGAAACCCCGATCGCGACGACAAACACTTTATCCCAACCACAACCACAACCACACCTCTCTATTGCCCAAACCCACACCATTACTTCAAAAATCCTTACTTCCTGTCGGTTTCTATAGCTTATCTAATCGTTTCTTCTCTCTTAGCTATTCTAGGACGATGGCCTATACTTCAAACCCTGAAGCCGACTCAGATATTGGTGATAGTCTTGTCGATGATCTAAATGGAATTGGGGGGAATTTGAACAATTTGACATCTGGAGAAGCTCCCAATGAGACTATAGAGGATTTATGTAGTAACACGCCGCCATTGAGTGTAGAAAATGAGGGTGGTGGTAGTGGGGAAGAGAATGGGAATGTGACGGTCACTCCAAGAACATACCAACTGGAAATGTTGGAGGAAAGTTTGAAGGGAAATATTATCGTTGCGGTAAGTTTTATTATATTATTAGTGGTATTTTTAAAGCTGATAGGCGTAGATGGATACAGGAAGTGGCAAAACACATGTGTAGGTTTGATCCTCAGGTCCCAGTCGGAGCAAGTTGAAACGGGGCCGAGTTCGAGCTGCTATGCATTTCAGAAATGAGCTCGATTATCCTGTGGATATTACCACATTGTCGGCCAGGTGTATTGACGTCTCCTGGAAAAGTTGGGTGCTAGTGAAACTTAGCGTCCACAATATGGTTTACTGTCATATTTCTTTTACAGGAACTAATGTTAATCTAATCTAGGGCTGTTCTTCGAATGCTAAAGGAATTCGACCGAATGGAGCCGGATAAGGTGGGAAGAAAGCTAAAACTCCCTTCTTCTATCACTAACTTTGGTAGCTGATATGGTTTCTTGCACCCACCGTTGCGCTGTGTGTTCAACACTACGAATACCTCCAACTGAATATCACCTCGGCTTTGATTAAATTACTTGTCGGTGCTGACGGTGTAGATCGATGGACAGAGCAGAGACAGTGGGACTCAGTTTTGAATAATGTAAAGGTAGTCGTATCAACCTATCAAGTTCTTTTGGATGCCCTTACACATGGATTTGTCCGTATGGAGCGTCTCTCGCTGATCATTTTCGATGAAGGTGAGTATTGAGAAGATCACAACTCGATAAAAACGACGTCTTCTCGAACTTTACTAAATAGCTATAGCACATAATTGTCTAAATAAAGCTCCAGGAGCTAAGATTATGACATCCTTTTATCACCCAAACAAATCAAAGTTCTCACTTCCTCACATTTTGGGTCTTTCGGCTAGCCCTGTTATGAGATCTGACCCGCAATCGCTGAGCCGAATTGAAGAAACATTGGATGCCGTTTGCCGCACTCCAAAAATACACCAAGCAGACCTTCGAATTCGGGTGAAATTACCTGTTTTATCCATCGTCGACTATGTTCCAGAGCGAGAATACATCGTCACGAAAACCATGGTAAGCCTAAGAAAGGTTATACAAGGCCTTAATATTTTCGAGGACCCCTACGTGCTAAGTCTTAAGAGCATTGATAGCGATAAAAGTCAGAGGGAGCTAGTAAAAACACTCAAGAGCTACAAGACATATAGTCAAACTCAATTGAAGTCAATCTACGACACTAGCCACAACATTATTCTTACGGAGCTAGGTTCCTGGGCCGCAGATTACTATATCTCAGCAGTCGTGACGAAATTCTTGAAAGCAATGTCAGCAACAGACCTTTTCGCGGTTATGGATACAGCGGCTGCCGAAAAACTCTACATTGCTAAGGCCCTCAAGCAGGTCGAAATCTTGCCATCACTTCTTTCTGTCACAGGAAAAGTTTCCAACAAAGCTGCAAAGCTACTAGAAATAATTGGGCAGCAGGAGCCTCCTTTTTCGGCTATTATATTTGTGAAAGAAAGAGCCACGGCCTCCGTGCTGGCGCATCTGATATCACATCATCCGCTTACAAAGGAGCGGTTTAAAGCTGGAACCATGGTTGGTACGTCCTTAAACAGTAAACGCATGCAGAATTTAGGAGATCTTGTCGATCTAGACCAACAAAAAGACACTTTGTCGAGTTTCAAGCGTGGGAAAATTGATATCCTTATAGCTACAAATGTGTTGGAAGAAGGTATTGATGTTCGTGCGTGCAATTTGGTGATATGCTTCAGGTAGGCTTGATAGGTTCCTTCAATTCGCACCCCCCAATATCCAATATGTGTGATTGCTTCGTCTTCTGCATCCTCTTTATTTTCTCATGAAGCCGTGGTTCCGGATTTGCTCCGAAAATCTTTCTTAGTTGGGAATCACTAACTCCCTGATGTTATAGCAAACCGGGAAACCTCAAATCATTCATACAGAGACGAGGGCGGGCGAGACAGCAAGATTCTAAACTGGTTCTCCTTGATGCTATGGGCGATAAAGTAATCGATTGGCATGAACTTGAAACAAATATGCGAAAGATGTATGAAGACGAAATGCGGGAACTACAACACATTTTCGAAATTGAGACAGCTGATGAGCAGTCGAAAGACGGCAGGTTCTTACAGATAGAAAGCACCGGTGCTCGCTTGGATCTTGACAATGCTGTAGCACATCTACATCATTTTTGTTCGGTCTTGACAGCAAATGAGTTTGTTGATCTCAGGCCAGAATTTGTTTACTCCTCTGATTCAGGATCTAAATATGTTCAGGCAAAAGTTATTCTCCCTCTTTTAGTTCCTGGCCCTCTACGAGTTCATGAAAGCCGTGGGATTTGGTTGAGTGAGAAAGGAGCTGCAAAGGATGCAGCATTTGAGGCATATGTTGCATTATACAAGGCCGGCTTGGTAAATGACAACCTACTGCCCCTGATGGTCCACGACAAAGTCATCGATGAGCTAACTTCAGAGCCTGTGGATACTCGTGCATCTATTCTGGAGGTGAAGGAGAGACTAGATCCATGGTTTGACATTGCCAGGGCATGGCAAGAGGCAGAACACAATCCCGGAATTGTTCGTACATCGGTTATGAGCTTAGATGGGTTGAAAATGGATCTCTGTCTTCCAATCGAGCCACCACCAATACCTCCTTTGAAGCTTTACTGGGATGCCAACACTGAGTTCTCTGTTCAGTTTACAAACGATGTCGAAATCGGAACCGGCAAGACTATGATGACACAGGCATTGAATGATACCTATTTACTCTTATTGGGTGTTTTTGGCCGTAGATTTCCTGTCTGGTCACGTCGAATGGTAGTACAATTTATTATACATCAAGCCCCGACATTGCTCAGTCTAGATTGCCTCCCAATTCAACCCGATCAGCTTTACCAGAACACTGGATTCGTCAGAGAGTTTGAGAATTTGGTCCAGCCCTATATTTTTAAAAATTGGTTGCTCAGTAAGCCACCAATCAATGAAGTTCAGCACCCCTATACGGACTATCTCAATGCGCCTGTAGATGTGCCGCACCTCGCTTTAACTTTAGTGAGTAGACGTGCAGACTTCTTGCACAAGGTGCAAAATCAAAGTTTTTTGGAATCTTTAAAACAATTCTCGTATGTCCTGCCAGCTTCTGCATGCGTACAAGATGTGATGCCTTCCCAATTACTACAGTTCGGCATGATGATACCATCCATCACACATCATATAGAGATTCAACTTGTCGTAGACCGTCTATCCAGAAACATTCTCAAGTCTCTCGAGGTCAGCAACCGGGACCTTATCCAAACTGCTATCACATCTTCTAGCTACTCAGGAGTCTCAAATTATCAGCGTCTCGAATTTTTAGGCGACTCAATACTAAAGTTATGTACATCGGTACAATTGATGGCAGAGCATCCCCTTTGGCCCGAGGGATATTTGTCGGCTATGAAAGATCGCATTGTGTCTAACTCGCGATCATCAAGAGCGGCGGTAGAACTTGGACTGGATGAGTATATTATCACCCAAAAGTTTACAGGCAACAAATGGCGTCCAATGTATGTCGAAAACTACCTGGAAATTACAACACAACGAACGAGACATATGTCCTCCAAAACTCTTGCCGATGTAGTGGAAGCACTTATTGGTGCTTGCATGGTCGACGGCGGCATCTCTAAAGCCCTCAAATCCCTGCAACTATTCTTCCCCGAGCTCAACTGGCTTCCTCTCGAAACCCGACGAATGTCTCTTTATCAACAAGCTCCAGATAATATCGACTTCCCCATAACACTTCGGCCCGTCGAAAAAATTCTCGCATACACCTTCACCAAAAAATCACTCATTATCGAAGCCATGACACATCCCTCCTACATCAACGGCTCTCGGTCTCTCGAGCGTCTCGAATTTCTCGGCGACGCTATTCTAGACAACATTATCGTCACAGCCTTGTGGTCCCACGAAACCGAACTTTCGCATTTCCAAATGCATCTCTTACGTACCGTTCTCGTCAATGCGGATTTCCTCGCCTTTCTTTGCATGGAAATGAGTATTGAACAAGACATTACCAATCTTACAGAAGAAGATGACCATAAAATCCACGAAACGCACACGAGACATCGATTTTCCTTGGTTAATTTCCTCCGTCATTCGTGTGATCCCATTTCCATCTATCAAAAGCAAACTCTAGCTCGACATTTAGAACTTCGTGAACAGATTCTCGTTGCGATTAAAACTGGGGATAAGTTTCCTTGGGCATTGTTGTCGAGATTGGATGCGAAGAAGTTCTTTTCGGATATGATTGAGAGTTTATTGGGGGCGATATGGATTGATAGTGGATCTATGGAAGTTTGTACGGGGATTGTGGAGAGGATGGGGCTACTTGGATATATGAAAAGAATTTTGAAAGATGGTGTGAGGATCATGCACCCAAAACAAGAGTTGGGGTTAGTGGCAGCGGAGAAGAAAGTCAAGTATGTCTTGCGGAATAGGAAGATTGGTGGTGGCGGTGGTGAAGATGATGAAGGGGATGGGGGAACAGGTATAGAGTATATATGCAAGGTATTTGTAGGGGGAGAAGAGATCGTGGAGGTTGAGGGTGGGGTTAAGAAAGAGGAGATTCAAGCTAGAGCGGCAGAAAAAGCGATAGAGATTTTGAAGGGGAGAGAAGACCGGGCAGAAACTGAGGAGAGTTATAAGATGGATATTGACTAAGTCATTTTATTTTCTATTCCCCTAACGAGTTATTTGTACAAGATTCTTTTGTTTAATATATCTAATTGGATATTTAAGTTTCAGATAGCATCTAATTATTAAATTATTAAAGATTAATACTAATATTGTGAGAAATCAAGTGTATTGCATGTGGGGTTAAACTATCTATGTTCAGTAGGTAGTATATACCCCATACAGTTAATGCGTAACATTCACGTGTTCTTACAACAAGTTTAACATATCGTGACCGCTTCTGAGTTAAATCAATTCTCAAATACAAGATACCCTAAAAAAGCAAAGACATGGAAAGTTAGTAGATACCAATTAAGCAACTCTCATATGCCATTGCCAACCATGGTATACCATCATTTGTTCCATAGTGAGCCCGGGTGATTTGCCAATGGCTTGTTCGCGTAGTAGTGGCGCGCTGGGAATAGGGGCCGATTAACTACAATACCTTGGCTGGAAGATTACCAACATTGACACTTTGACAAGGTAGATTTATTATCAAAGCCAGAAGAAGATACGTTTGATGATGTGGCTCAGTGATTAGATTGCTTTGGGATGTAGGCCTGTTGGACTTGCAATGCTGATTGATGAAACTTCGACTTTCCTTCTATTCTCCATCATCACCATCATCACCATCCTCAGTATTCTTTCTCTTTTTCTTTGTCACCCCTGCTTCCGCCTTTGATTATGCTTGCTTGAGTCTGTGGATGCTCTTATCTTGTGCTGTGGCTTTTGAATGGTGGGAAACTTTAGCAACAATGTTGATGCTCGCTATGGCAGTCTATCCGGAGCTTTTTAAACAAAGCTAAATTTCAAGAGTTTCAAAATTCATTGTATCTATTCATCTTAGTGGGATATATGCCCAAATTCTTGAAAGGAAAAAGCACAAATCTATTGTCTAGTTCTACTTGAATATTCAGCGAGACTAAATTGGCGGAAGTTAGAAAAGAGTGGATGGGATCGTGAAGTGCGTTCTTTGAATGATCTTCATTTTATTCGATTCGATAAATATTGAAGAACCCACCAATGATTATACTTCAAAGACAGATGGATTACCCATGCCTGGTGGTGAATGTAGAACTAAAGTAAATAATTGTGTAATATCGAGTTTATCTCCTTGATGGCTAGCAATAATATGAAGCATCCACATGTCCCCTTCCCTTCTGCTTGAAATACTTTAACATTTATATCTGCTGATGAGGCTTAGATTTTTGTATTGTGCTCAGGAAGTCTCCAGCTTTGACAGCCAATTAATAATCATCATAGCTTGAACCAAGGCAACTTTCTCTCCATACCTCTCTCCATCCGCACTGCTCGCCTGTATAGTCAAATTCCATAGTCGAAGGATATCAATGTGTTTGTCGGGGGATATTCTGTTTAGCTCGTCCTGGTATTTCCAGATCTCCATATTCCCTTCGTTCCCTGATTGTTTTGAGACGCCGTAAGCGGTAGGGCCGAGAAGAAGTATTGGGATATTGCGTTCGGCACCGTTGGTGATACCAATCCATTCATTTATTGAGTCGATGGAGAACTTCATATCGTGGGAAAATCTATGGCCGAGAGAAAATATTACCGGAGTAGGTCGCCAGGGATCTGGCTTTTGGTATGCTAATGACCGGAAGGTGGCTATAGCAGCGGATGATGCAGGTGTGGTCATGAATGGTATGTAAGCATGGGGAGTTCCTAAATCACCTGTCAAAATCCTGTGTTGGACTAGAATCAAAGAAATCTTACTTTGGCAGGCATACGGGCTTCCTTTTGGGTCATTCGCTTCGTTTTTGATGACTTCCTCGAAACTCTTCACAGAGTATCCGAGACAATTGTTGTCCAGGAATTGAGCATCGCATTTGCATGCAATCCGTTCGTCATCTGTCATCAACCATTCTTGTAGGCCGCCGTGTGATATGTCCTCTCGCAGTAAGACATTGAGAGCAGCATATGTAGTTTGAGCTGTTTCATCACCGAGGAACACGATAGCGCTGAATCGTTCGAGGATCATACATATTTCAGATGTCGAAAACCATCGATATGTACAGCCTAGAAGGATTTTGAGTGCCACTACTAATAAGCGGCAAGAATGTATCCTCACCCTTCCCAACATATGGTTCATCGAATCCATGTCTGCCTCCGCTACTCAAAGCTTCTAGGAGTGTTGCCCTGTCTTTGCAGAAGGGCGAGACGTTTAATTTGGCAGGGTATGGTACGTGATATATTTCTGATTGTACGATTCCACAGTCTTTGCTTCCTAGATAATGTTTGATGGTACTTCTCATGGTTAGAATAGCAATACCATCAGTAAGTTATGGACTTTACCTTTCTCCAGGCTCAATCACCTTCAGGTTTGATGAGACCACAACTTTATCAGATAAAAACCCTCTGAATGGAGACCAGACTGCATAAACGAAGATAAATAGGACTAGACAAATGCCTCCGAAACGGTAGTTGCTAGAAGAAATCATAGTCTTTATAACTTTATCGAAGACGTGGCTCAAGTTGAATTGGAAAGCGATAATACTGAAACAATGTCGTTATTCAGTATCATTTGGTTTGTTTTGAGAAAGAAGATGACTTGAAATGTTGAGGTTGAATGTGGGCAGGTCACCTCACGGATAGTTGCCTTTCTTGATTGACTTATCAAACTGCCCTTTCCCCATTTGCTGATCTCGTGGCACTTGAATGGTCGACAAGTTTCATGCTTCATGCTTCATGAAATCAAATGCACACCCTAGATGAGCCAAACAAGTTATTTGTAATGGAAATAGCCAAAACTTTGGAAGTTCATTTGTATGCATAAATTTCTTCATTCTCCATGATCCATCCTCCGTGATCCATCTCCATTCTCTGGTTTCAACAACACAGAACAAATCTTTCAAAACACAATTGAGCAGGAAATATTGAAGATGTGATAAGTTACTCCTTGCACAGGCAAGTCCTAAATTCAAAAAACCACCCCCCTCACAGTGCACACATCTTTCCTAGATAATGTCGATGTGAGTGAGAGCTTGGTTTAAAAAAAGAATCATCACGTGCTTCGTAATATCACATTTATCCTTTCCCAAATTATATGGGGGCACGGTGAGCTCAAGGAAAAGTAGAAAAGTAGAGAGAATACATCCTCCAAGACTTGGCTCGTTCAAAAATGCAAGAATATATGCGAGCCCTTTTCTTTCAATATCTGGATCTCTATCTCTTCATTTTTCCGCCAATTGAAAGTCTGGGCAAGTACCGGTACAGTAACCTTATCCGCAAGAATGAACCTTCCAGATTTGTCCATGAGGGTAACCCGCATCCCAGGTAGGTAACTTTGGATGTTTGCTGTGTGGAGTAGAGCAAGAGCAAGAGCAAGATTGATGCTGTGAAAGGAAGATCAATATTTATTATTTTTGGCGCCAAACAATCAAGTTAACTCAGCTAGCTATTCATCAAATGTCAATAGTACAGTACCAAGACCGTATAATAAGACAAAATAGGATGATCCTCATCACGAGGATAGAAAATGGTTGTAGCTCTGCAAGCCTACCCTTTGGTCCGTTTCCTATCACCTCGCAGACACACACACTCCTCATGGATCAGCTATATCCAGATTCCAATGCTTCCGTGGCGAGAAGTACGGAGAGGTTACCTAGATAATATAGTATATATATATATAGTATATCCCTCGTTGTCGAACGTGGTATAACATTGAAGAATCAGTAAGGCGGGGAAGGAGAAATACAGGACGGTACCGTCTGTGCTATCACAAGGGCGGGGAAAGGTAAACAAACCAACCTTTCAAATAATAATAGCGTGGCAGCGTGGCAGCGTGATAGCGTGGGGCAGCTGGAGGGCAAGGTGAGCAATTGGAAGGCAAGGTAAGGTAAGGTAAGGTAACCTTAGGTTTATCTCGGTCATTCGGAAACAAGGGGGAGCTGGACCTTTCGGTACTCGAGGTCATACCTTAGGTACTCATCGAGTCATCCATATCAGGAAGTCTTCGATTTGCTGCAGAAAACATGACTACTAGGTACCTCTTAATCTGATCTCGTCCGATTTGAATATATGCACACGATCAATTTCTGAATAAAGAATTCTGACACTGACACTTACATTGTCATCTCTAAGTTCTCTTTTGTTTTTTTTGTTTGCAGACCGGCAGACCAGACAATTTAATTGAAAACAATCCTTTCTAAGGTTCTCTTTCTTTCTTTATTCCAGCTGTATTCAGTCACCAATCACCAATCACCAATCAACTCCTTCGCTTTGCCTCGGTAACCTAGAATTGGCTGGCTAGCTCTGCGTCATTTGAGCAAAGGTACCTTCTACTCCCGCTCCAGGATATCGCGAACGCGGGGAGAAAACTCAACAAGCGTTCAAAAATTGTTATACCACCTATGACAGCTAATGTTAGACTGGAATAATTAATAATTGAAGGGGCTACGATTATATTTCAGGGGCCTGAGGGCCAAAGGAACTAAACAAGATGTCGTGGAAGACAACGGAGATGTTGATGGATACCATCAAACATTACTCACATTTTCCCGCCACCGGAGTGAGCTTAAGGCAGATGGTACAATTCGGAGAGAGGCCATCTACAGGTATGTCTTAAGGATGTACTCTGCAGTTTTGAGACGTGCCGTCATTATTCCCATACTGATCAGCCACCCCTCAACAAACAGGTACCCTTTTCCGAGCCTCGCAATTCTTGTCCGAAGAACTTCCCATAAGACTTGCGCATCGAGTACAAGAGCTATCAGACTTACCAGATGGACTTAATGAAATGCCCTCGATCAAGAGGGTGAAGGAGTGGTATGCACAGTCGTTCGAGGTATGACTCTTCACTTGTATACATGGAAATGTCAAACCTGAATTGACATGTGAAAGGAAATTACCACACTGCCTCGACCGCAGTTATCATCAGATGTCAAAGAAAGGCTTATGAAGCCGTCAAAACTAAATGGGAAGTCATCCAAAATTCTCGCAGAAGCAACACAAAACCCGAGTGTAATGAGGGGGCAGTATAGTTTGAATGGGAATGGGAAGGAATTGAAGTCAACATCAGCAAGAAGATATTTTGCTACCGTAGAAGATAGTACGGATTGGCCCCCGGAACTTCACGATTACAATCAAAGATTCGCACAAACCCTTAACCACATAAAAAGGCGGCATGACGGGGTTGTCACAACAGTCGCGCAAGGAATCCTTGAATACAAGCGGAAACGGCAACGTATGCAAATCGATAATAACATCCAATCTTTTCTCGATCGCTTCTACATGTCCCGTATTGGCATAAGAATGCTTATTGGACAACACATAGCCCTCACAGATCAAAGCCACGATAAAGATCCTAATTATGTAGGTATTATATGCACGAAAACCAATGTCCGGGATCTGGCAGAAGAAGCTATCGAGAACGCAAGATTTGTTTGCGAAGATCACTACGGGCTTTTTGATGCGCCAAAAATCCAACTCGTGTGTCCTCCAAACCTCAATTTCATGTATGTACCCGGCCATCTTTCACACATGCTCTTCGAAACCCTCAAAAACTCCCTCCGCGCTGTCGTCGAAACACATGGACAGGATAAACAAGATTTTCCCGTCACGAAAGTCGTCGTCGCAGAAGGAAAAGAAGATATTACTATCAAAATCTCGGATGAAGGTGGCGGAATACCTAGAAGTGCTATACCTTTAGTATGGACTTATATGTACACTACCGTGGACAGTACGCCTAGTTTAGATCCGGATTTCGATAAGAGTGATTTCAAAGCACCAATGGCAGGATTTGGTTATGGCCTTCCGATTTCAAGACTATATGCTAGATATTTCGGAGGAGATTTGAAGTTGATTAGTATGGAGGGGTACGTTTCACAAGTTTTTCACATACTTTCCTCTCACAAATATGCAATAAACTAACGAATCCCCTCACAAATAGATACGGAACAGACGTGTACCTCCATCTAAACCGGCTTTCATCGAGTTCAGAGCCTCTCCAATAACAATCAGCAGTCATGAGGGATACCTGGAAATCACAATCCCCTCCAGATTTCGGTGGGATGCGGATGAGAAGGGGAGACGAAATATCCCGAGGATTGACGCTGGGTTTAGGACATAAACAAATGAATTTGAAATTAGGCAAAGGAAAAGGGGGAATGGGAATGAGAGAGGTTTCGGAGAGGAAACAGGTTGGCGATGCGGAAAGTATGGTTAATGAAGGAAGAGGAGGGAGTGGTATGGAAGGAGTCTTTATGGGGGAAGGAGGTGAGGTTTAGAGTGGGGATATAAGATGGTGCTGTAGAAAGTGGTTGTGAAGAGTTGCGGCGACGCTAGATATCGGTGGTAGATCGGATAGGTGTGAGAAGGAGTAGGGGACTTTTGTATATATTTGGATATGCACAACACTTGTGCCATATCTGGACTTTGAACTTGCGGAAACTTGAAGGCAGGATGAATGCGTGGATGCAGATGGGCGGCTGGGCCCTGGCTTAATTACTTGTTACGTACCGATTATGAACTAAAGGATATTGAAGATGAGACGAGACGGGATGGGATGGGATGGGGTGCATGGGTACAATAAATGCGATATACAGTACCTACCTAGGCAGAGAAAGATTTCTCTTGGATCAGGATAAGGAGCTCGAGTAATACGTATTAGCAAATGAAAATGAAGAGAGAAAAAAGGCAATACAACGAATGATATCTAAATCCACCGTTCATACTTTTCGCAGAAGCGGAGTGAGCTGCATGTAATAAGGTTTATTACAATGTCGAATGACGGATGCACCAATCGGCAGTGGTGGGTGGTGCCAATCCCAAAGCTAAAATCGTGTATCATGTGGGTATGTATGGTATTTCCAAAGCCATTTCTGAAACGGGGGACTCGGGTATCAAATCGAACCCCTTTATAGGGATTCCCCAGGTATCACCGGGTCAAAGAAAATCCATTTAATAAGAACGATCCACCACGTCAGTATTTTCTTACTAGCTAGCATTCATGTATGCATGTATCTATAGGTAGGTACCTATGTAAACTAAATGCATGTCCCTCATCCAAAAAGTCCTCCGCAGAAACAAACTATCTTTCACGGCTCGCCCAACCGCTAATTATGTCTCGACTAGTATTTCGTACCGCGGACTATTATCATCATATTGTACAGGCTCTGTAAAAAGGGGTGTAATTATATATATAAATATATATTGATACTATATCATGAACGCGAACATATAACAAACACAAGCGAGCGGTCATGAATAAGTGAGAATGGATAGAAGATATCACGTAACTGAAGAATGAAATGATTCTAGGAGAATCGAATCAAATATGTAGAGAAATATAAACAAATGAATGAATATGAAAAAGCCAAAAGTAAAAGCTCTCTGGCCCCTAAATCCAAATTCCCACCATCTCGGTCTGGTATATGCCATCCTCCTCGTCCACTTTTCTAAGTCCCCACCTCCATTTTTCTCCATTCCTTTCTGCTCGCTACCGCGTCCTATTGCACGCCAGAAAATAACCAAGAAATGCCAAAAACACAAACCTAATACTGAACTATAAATTGAATAACATTCCTAATGGTGTGGTATCGTACTCGCTTGTATAACCAAGAATCTCAATGCTAAAAACACATGCATCGATATCGCCAAGAACCTTTCCTATCCTTCCCTTCCCATAATATCCCTACCCAAGCCCCTATCCATTGCCTAACATGGAAAAGATAATGTTTTCCAGAACCAAGAACGACCGTATCCATAATATTAACATCAACATCAACATCGATCCATAACTTCATCTCTCATTCCGTCATCAATAAAAAGACCATTCGTTAATATAATCCCCAAGCCCCCAGAAAATGCCACACAAAGAATCATATCAGTAATACATACTATTCCTCGCACTCTTATCCACCCCACTCCCTCGATACCAATCCTCATAATCCGCGCCGACTTGCGGTTCAATGTAGGAACTCCTAGTTGTGTGTTCACTATATGCTGAGCCTGTAGACTTCGTCGGACGATCGCGATCATAATCGCTACTTCTCGAGTCTAATCCCTCGTGCAACCTATCCCATTTCTCCGCATCTCTCGGACTTGAAAAATCATTTACATACGTGGTGGAGAAATGTTCGCCTTCTGTGCCTCTGCGGTGAGGCCGTTCATCACGTCTCCTGTCTCTGAAATCTCGATGGTCTGAAGAGGAGGGTGGCGGAGGAAAGGAATTGTTAGACCCATATGATGAGGGTCCGAGAGTAGGTGGGAAATTCGCAGATGATGGCGTATAGGTACTTGATCCGATATCAATATTGCTAGGCGTAGAATGACTATAGCTCTTGAGCTGAGGGCTGCGACTGCGTTTCGAAGATGATAGTGGCGGTGGCTTATAATAATCCTGACTAGCATTGCTTTGCGTACGACTGTGTCTTGACCGACTACGCTCACGCTCTTGTGGCTCTTTTACGCGACTAGTGGAGTTCGCCCGGCCAGGCCTGCTTGGAAGGTTGATATTAGTGGCTTCGGTGTGGATTTTGCCATTACCAGGCTGCGCGGAATATGGCTTCCTTTCACGTTCAATTCGTACCCCTGATCCCTCATCAACGCTTGATGACTCAGATGTCACCGAGGGGGCGCCAGCATAAGGCATACGTTCTCGTTCTAGAGGCTTACTAGTCGGTCCTGCATATGAGGCTTTAGGTTGATGTATGTCGAGAGGACGGGATTGCGGTCGATCGGTGGGTGACGTCTGACGAAGTGGTGGGCTAGAGACTGTTGGTTTGCTTCTGCTGTTTTGAGAAATGCCAATATCATCAGAGAAGTGAGATATTGCAGTCCTCATCAGTTTTTCCGAGTCACGATCCCCAATCTCAGGTAATAAGTGGCGTGAGATTTGTTTTGGTAAACGTTCCGGTTTTCCATCTACCATTTGCCCATCGGCATCAATCGGTAAAGCCAGGACAACTTTTCCCAATCTCTCTGATTCTTCGCTGGGGTAAGCGGATATTTGAATCGTCATCCAGTGTGCAAATCCAAGTGGAGTCAAAGCCGGTAATGTAGGGCCGGAATGAAAATCTTCTTGGACTAGATGATGTTGACATCCAAGGTCTTGATACAGTTTTGAAATTTGGGTGTTAGACAGGTTTTTGAAAACGGCTAGATATGGATTGTGAGCACGGATAAAGCTAATGATAGAGGACGGAAAGCCTTACAAACATAGGGATGAATTTCCTTATTGTCAATAGGATATGCGCCATAATATGCTGCCATTTTTGAAGGTGTGATAACAATACTTTTTTTGGGTGCAAAATCATCAACCTGTGAATGGGATCAGTAGGGTGCTTCAGGTTTGAGCTAGAGTCTTTAAGCTCAGACTTGATTGAAGATAAAAGTACTTCTGTGAAAGCCTTGTTCCACAGAAATGCCCCATCCGATTATAGGAAGACTAACAATATGATTTGCAAGACCTCTCAAGAACTGTCCCAGCCTTTCCGTAGGCCGAGAGTCATTATCAAACAACCGTCCCCACTTCTGATCAATTGTAGATAGTTCTAGGGTCGAGTATGTGCGATGGACTTTCTGTGCCGGCCGGTCATTATATCCACGATCACGATCATTAAACCTCGTGAAGGATTTCTCCGAGGATGGACTAGCAGGGGGAGATCTCATAGGTTCTGTAGGAGGAGAAAAGCTTGGTTTGGTAGTTGAAGTTGGTGAAGGAGGAGTGTAAACTCTGCGGTGATCTGAAGGGGCGGGAGATTGATTTGTAGAGCTGGATTTCTCTGACTGTTCGCGTTGCATATATGAGGCTCGCGGTTGGTCATCAAAGGTGCCTGTTTGCTTAAGATGTTCGACAACTGAGTGAATAGGTTTCAGTAAGCATGGGCAATCTGTGAGGCTCAACAACAAAAATGACAAACATGCCGTGAGGAAATGTGCTTACGTTCTCTTTTACCCTTTTCCGTAATTGCTGCAATTATCTCAGGCGATACTGAATCGTGATCTACAACGGCGCCACGATCAGAACCATATGCCGTTCCCATATTGTTTGGTGGTGGGTAGGTCTGTTGTGGCGAGTGTGATGTCACACTTGAAGCGCTTGGGGGAGCATAAGGTATATCTCTAGATTCCGTAGAATATCTGGTCGAGGCCGAGGGGGTTGAATATGTAGGCGTGTGCCTGTTGGAATCATTGAAATCGTAGGTCTCGTAGGTCTCAAAGTATTCCGGTCCTACATTGCCTCGCAATGGACGACCATAAGCGTGGGCCATTTTCAAACGCGAGGCTATGTAATTTGGCGTTTGTCACCTCATAAAGGTTTGAAGGTACGGAGGTTCGATTTGACGTATCTTATTCTTGTATGTTATAGTTTGTCCGTATGATTCGATTGGGAAACAATTTGAGATGATATGTGTTGGGAGGTTTGTTAGACGAGATGTTGTATTTGAAAAGCCTTAATGTTATCGTCGTATGCCGTGGGATGTTAAAATTTCACAATGTCAAGAAGCGTTAATAAGGTAGGAGGAGATGTGAGAAATATCTCGAAGAATGCCGTCCAAAATATCCAGTTAACCTAACCCAGATATCTCTACTCGGTGCAGAAGAAAAGAAGCAAGACTTTTATTACTCAGATGCTCTGCCAATTAAACCCTGTTGTATGGTTTCATTGGCTTATGAGTTATTCGCGTCAAGAGTCCCACGAGATAATAGATAATTCCAGCATAAGTATCGGGCAAGGCCAACGGCAACGGTAACACAGAAAAAAAGATGAATATTTAACAGCAGAACCGGGCGACTGCGATTGCGACTGCGATTAGATTACCTAGGATCTTCCAAAATGACATAACCTTCCTTACTTGCGCATCATAATTATTTTTTAGCATAAAAATTCTTATGACGCAAATCACATCACATCAATTGAATTGACTCATCCAAGATCATCCAAGATTAAAACCCCACGACGATATGATACCTAGGTAGCGATATCTGTCTCACCCGTGACCCAACATTTTCTATGTTCTTCTCCAGACTCCAGCTCCAGCATGCCTTCCTTCAACATCCCCTCAATTGGCTATAATAAGTAATAAACACAACCTACCTAAGCTACACAACCTCTCGAATCCCTCGATGGGATGATCCGTATTTTCAACTTCTCACGGGCATTATTAATCCCCAGTAGCTCAATGGAAAAGGTTTCCAAGCCCGTTCTAACACCAAACTACCAACACCAACTCATCCTCTAGCTCATCGCCCTCCTTCAGTCTAAGCTGTCCGAGCCAATCCCCATCCGTCATGATTCGGAATTTTCTCCATAATTCAAGTCAACTACACATTAGTTTATCCTCCAACCAGTGACAGCGGCCACTATTATAGGTAGGTGACATCTTGGCATCTAATTCATCTCACAATTTTACAGCACATACCGGTAAGGTATCATCACCACCAAACCTTTATTAAACGAGTACCGAACCAGGGGGTGCAATAATTCAATACTCCGCAGGCCATCAACTCCAACTTCCAAAAATCATACTTAATCTAATGTTCAATTGATTATCTCAAGATTTTCTATATTGATCATTTAACTTACAATTAATATTTTCTCAAAATTTCAAGATGTATAAAATATTCGTTCAGTAATTGCCGTCACCCTCAACTCTCTAGATGACCATGAATTAACCTTGCTCCTTGCCAGGATAGAGTAGGTAAGATCTTACATCCCCCCATTCGTACCTAATCCCCAGCTTTCCTTCATATCATCGCCGAGCACCCAACCATAACACTTTTCACCTCCCCTCACTCACCACAAAATGGGGCGTAGTAGTATAAATAGATACCTAGTCATCGAGCATCACGTTTTGTTTTGTTGTTTCGTTTTGTATTGTCTTAACAAGCACCCAACAAGCCATCCCAATCTATTAACCTTACTGTTGCGAACATCCACTAACCAACCCAACGACCTGTCCCTCTACATACATCGCCGACCGTGTTTCATTGGGAGTAAATTTTGACTTGCAGCGTGGGATGAACGCGCCTCCTTATTTCTATTCGGTATTCATTTCTCCGTTTTAAATCCGAGTGTTCGTTGTATAATGTCATCAATCCCGTACTTTCATTCAATCAGTATTTTTCACATGTCAATCCAATTCCCATCCACCAACATCGTATCATATGATTCATATCACATAACTCAGATCATACATCCATCGGATTATATCCCCTAAAACAAGACATCCCCAGCCACCACACAATTCTAACAACAGCCTTCCAACTCACCGTCACCTTCACTCTCACCTCCTACAAACTCGCACTCTCCCCATCAACCACCAATCATCAATCATCAATCCCAATCCCAACCATGACACCGCCCATCTAAAATCTGCGTTTAAAGACACCAGCCAACAAACACAACATAACATATCGTGCCCTCAAAAAAACGGTAATCCTACCATGAACCAGGCAGTTCACGTAGCCACAACCATGAATTTAGATCATCACCGACTTAAACTGCCATTCTTTTGAATCCCTCTCTACTGCCTCATCCTGCGACCTTGAACTCTAAACAACCCCCGGACTTCCTCCCAGATTCCCTCCCTTCCAACATACTACATACCATCGAACTATTTCCCTTCCAAACTGCCTCTTCTTAGCAACATCGCATCTCCCATATCTATATTCACATCCATATCCATTCTACATCCATAACCGCACTATCATACCATCAAACTAACTCCCACTACCCTCCAACACCAACACCAATTCCAACGAACCTACCTGAAAACCAAGCACATCAAACCCCTCTAGAACCAACCCCAACATACTCCCCTAGATACAAATCTTCATATTTCCGAGGTCAAAAATAGATTATAAATCATCCACAAGAAATCAGATGTTAAAATGCTCTTTTATAGCATTCAATATATCTGCTTCACAAATAAACACCTAAGAAAGCCATCAAATCATCCTCAAGAAACCAAATACTTCAAAGCCCTCTAAAACTAACCTAACATACACGGGTACACTAGTATAAATTCTGGGGCCGAGGAGATCTTTTAAATCTTCCCTACCAAGGTAAGATATCCAAACGTTTTGTGACAGGTGTGCTGCATGATATAAAAAAATAAAGGCTTAAGAGAGCTCCGAGATTTTCTATATTCAGATATTGAAAAATTCCTTGTTGTGGATGTTTTGAGCATTATAGAGAATAAAGACTCAAGAGAGCTTTTCGAAAGAATTGTTTGTAAGAAAGAGATCAGACATCGAAAAACTCCGTGAAGTGGGCGTATTGAGTGCTATGAGGAATAAATGCTTGGTAAAACTTTCGAAATATCCTTGAGAAATTAAACATCGAAAGGCTTCGCAAAGTGGATGTGTTGGATGCTTCAAGGAAAGTATTAAATAACCTAAGAAAGCTTATAAATTGTCCTTACGAAGTCAGACGTTGAAAAACTCTACAGTGGAGTGTGAAACACGACATAGCATAATCTATCACTAACGGTATCTCAATTGAAAATGAACCGCCAATATTAACTATTTAATGTCATGCGTCAAGACCAGAGCCCTATTTGCCTTGCTTTCTTTCGAAGCCAAAGCTATGAAGCCCGCAGCTATGACACCACAAGCTATGCAATTAATCTCAGCGCCAACATTAATAGCGCAAGTAAAATGAAAAGAAAACCCATTGTTATTTTGGAAAGAAAATCTGTCTCAACAGTCTCAATGATGGAGCTTCAACGCAGAAATATCTTGTGAACATTCCATGCACTGCCGAGAACCATGGTGCCCGGGGGAGCAACCAGGAACTCTCCAACAGTTTCCTACATCTCGTCATCGCTGGAGTCGTAGGCCGATCTACGGTAGGGCGTATTGGATTCGGGTGCCCACTCAGTTATGGCACCTGGGTTAGCGGGTTGTCTTGTGCGTGTGCCGACCTGGAATTATGAATTAGAGTGGTATAATTGATAAAATTACTCAATGAGCGACGGAGCTAGAAGAGACTTACAGGCTTGGCCCATCCGGTGTTCTGATTGGTAATCACACGAACGGGTGCTGCAGCTGGTGCCGAAGGATGAGAAGCGGTAGCTGCCGGACGTGGGGCAGTGGCAGCGGGCGCGGGAGCGACTACACCAGGACGAGCTGGGCCACTGGTGACAGAAGCAAAGCTTGATGTGCCAATATCTGATGTTGCCACAGAAGTTGTAGTCATCGCCTTCTCTTGGGAATGGCGCACGCCAGAGGCATCGTACGCATTATATCTGATAGCAGGTCCAGCGCGACGTCTAGAATCACGAGTGGACCATCCATCAGAACTGACTTGCATATCGGCGGTACGAGCACCTTCAAAGGGGTTGCTCACAGAGGATTGGGACCTATTCTCCAATCCACTACCAGCGAGTGCTCGGAGATGTGGCGATGCTAGCTGAGAACTGGTGGGAGTATTTCCGATGGAAATGGAGGATGTTTGATTGGTCAACTACAAAATATTGGTCAGTACCGCCGTAAATATTCTCAAGCTTCGAATATTGACATTTGAATATACAAAATAGTTTAGGTCAATGTAAAGCGCAAGTTTAGAGGAATATATAGAAGATACTTACCGCAGCCATACTAGCAGGATAAGAAGAGCCTGTGGTCTCAACTGGTGCACCATTTGTCGCAACTTGCTGTTCTGGCTCACTTCCCGGAGCGGGAGTAAGATCGACATCGGGATGGTGAGACTCCTTCCAGTGAATACATTCCATGCACCACTACAAATAGTACATTAGCCATGGTCTCTATGAAAGACGTTCTACTCATGGAAGTATTGTCAATACCTTGTTGCCACGAGATCTCTGAGCTTTGCTAAAGAGATCCAACACCTTGACATTGCCACATGGTCCCTCGCACTGCAATTCTTGCACTTGTTCACCCTTGCAGCTACGGCATCGCAGAAGAGACTCCACCGCATCCGGTCTCATGCCTGGATTTTGCACAAGCTTATTCTTGTAAGGAGCAATTTCGTTCTTCGAAAAGCAATCTTGGGTCTTGAACACTTTGCAGTGACGGCATTTGAATTTGAAACTGTAGACAAGATCGTCAGCTGGAATATATACCTTTAAGTTGAATAGTGGGAGGGCTTATTTGCTTAATATACAATAAAATAAATTCATGAGATGAATGACTTACTCGATTGGAATGACAACGCCATTGCGCCTACGAATCACCATTAGCCCAAAGACCCAACAAACTCTTATTGGAAAACTTACTGGGCTGCAGGGGCATAACGATTGTTTCTGAACGACATTTTGGGAAGATACCGGCGAAAGACTTGCAGGAATGTTGTTGAATATGGCGGAAGAAAGTTGTAGACGAGGTAGGGTTTGACAGCGTCTGGTAACTACTATTATTGAGAAAACGGTGTTAGTGTTTGAAATTTGAAACTCCGAATTGGATTCACTTTCTTCTTTCACTTTCTCTTGAAAGTGAAATGTGGAGGAATCTTTCAGATCGGGATGCCAATAAGACAATCTGCTTGTGAAGAGCCAGAAGGTGTATGAAGAAGATGGGTAGGCTCGAAGATCGAAATGGATATGAGTAGAGATTGAAAATATAGATAGAATTACTTACTGTTGAAGGAAAGCTCGTGGGGATGAGTGCGACACGTCTTAGAAATGTTGCTGAATTGAAGATCGACCCGAAAAATCAAGTGTAGATTTGGTTCCTTGGACGTATCACTTGATTCTTTAATCTTCAGCAGATCGAGACTTGATCAACGCGTTGAAGATTGTCTTGGAAGGATTAAGAAGTTCTACCAAGGTAGAAGAAGAAGAAGAAGCGTGTCTGTATGTTGTAGTAGAAGAAGAGGTAGTTTGGTGGCGATGGAATGGAATGGAGGTGGAGTTGTTTTTGGAAGAAGGGTGGGAGATGACGAGAACCCTTTTGTAGCTCGTTAGTGTGTAGGCATCCAATCTATCCCGTCTCTCGAGAGTGAATATGGAAGAGGGGTGAGGGAGTTTGAGAAGGCGGAGAATGATACCGCCTGGACCCCTCTCTCAAATGAATTTTGAATTTTGAATTTTAAATTTTGAAATAGTAGGAGCGTTTTGAAAGTATCGCACCTTCCTTCTTAAAATGAGCACTCTGGTCGTCCCATATCCCTTTTCTTTTATCTGTTCCAAGGTTTACGTTTGCTTTATGACGTTTGGTTTATACGCGAAAGGGAACCCGCATGAAATCTAACCTAGGTACCATGAAGGCTTCTTTGGATCTCCGGCTTCCCACCAAATTCTTTTATTCTGCAGCTACAGGCACTCGCTCTATCACGTCCCACCTGCGCATTCTTTTCCTGCCGCCTCCTCCCCTTCGGCTGTTTGCAGTGCTTGCATAGATCTTATGTATTTTGTTTTTAATTCTTGAACTTCTTATTTCCCAAAAGTGATACCAGTCGACATTACGAGGACTATCGCCATACCTTCAACCTTTGAAATGAAATGGAATACATTGATTGCATTATCGCTCTCCATCGGCGAAAATGTACGCCAAATTAACATTGCAATTTCAGTACATGAGGTATTTAATTAAAAGTATGAAAACGCTCAGATGAGAACACAACCAAGAATACAAAATAGCAGGAAGAAATGCAAGCTTCCAATAATGATAATATATCAAAAAAGCATGATTTGGAAAGGTTTTTAATGCATGTTCAGTTCTATCTAGAAGAACAACGATGGTCTCGGTCTCCTTTTGCGCTGCTGAATAATATACTATGAGATGATCCTGCAAGTCACTTGATTGCCAGATCTCGCAAGCAGCAACTCATTCAAGGTTCCGTGTTAAAGATGGACGCATTCAATACCCATGGCTAAGTAACAAAAACTTTTTAAGCATCAAACTTTTGTTTAATAAGAGTTGACTGGAATTCATCTTACAGTTAGGTTAGGGGTAATGACCATGTTCGACCTACACCTTTAATTCTCCGCGAGTGCAGAGTATGACAGATTTTGAAAAGCTTGAAAAGCTCAAAATACTCGGCTGTTTCTAGTGCTGACAGCTTGTTCATCTCACATCAAATCTCATTCATTATTAGATCAGATTGTTTTCAACTTGAATGAGGCCGAGTGAGACCGATGAGCAGTCAGCTTTCATTGAATACCGAAACTTTTCAGCAATGGCCCAACCGAGGGAAGCAGTGCGGAAATATCAATGTCTCCCCGGATTTTTCATTCCTTTATCACACCGCTTCAGCTCGCATATGCAAGCAACCGTTAGACTTGCCCTATTCTTCCAGCCTCGAATCAGACCCGATGGTGTGGATTATGGACAGGGTGAAACGTGTCAATCAGGATCTTCAACGGAAGAAAGAAACGGCAGAAGAAGAAACTAGATCATACTAGACCATGATCAGATATGTGACGGGGGAGATATAGAAGTTAGCATGGCTGGTAATAATGACTTCGACTGTCCGACATGCCCTTTTAGTATTTTTCCATCCAGGGTTGCATCATTTATCTCTGATCACGTTGAAACCATCAAAGAAGTCTGGACGCCACAATCAATCCACAATCAATCTTGCAGGACAAACTACAGATTCAACCGTATCATCCTGCAGGCTTTGATTAGAGGATAATAAACAGGGGCGTTATTCGGGGTCCAAATCAACCATTATCGGTATGATGATGAATATATTCTACAAAATCCGGACTCCCAGAATCCCAGACTCCCAACCTCCTCAAACAATTTTCACTCAAAAAGCGCGCCGGCCCTTGGATAGCTTTTGGAACCGTCGACAGCGGAAGCCGGGAGAGCTAAAATCGCAAACTCAGAAGACCACGTTTAGTGGAGAATGATACCCGAACCATGCCCACAGGAACGGGCAAGGATGAAGTGCGCTAAATGTAAATACTAAGACAAAAGTGGCTGTCAACGGTCAGACCCTGAAGTAGGAAAAGCGTCAAAATTTATGAAATAATAATGAGAAAAGGAAGAAAGGGGGCGCCGCCGATGGTGTTACTGATGGTCATTGGGACGGAAAGCTTCAGATCAACATACCTAGGTAAGAACCTTACAGGCAGACTAAAATAAATGTTTCCCTTCTTCATGTTTTTCATAAATCCATGGTATGCGTAGTCAACTTCCGTCATATTCTGGGGGGAAGCAAATATTCCCAGGCTGGATGCCTGCGTTAATCGGGTCACTGTAATGTAATATGCACTACACAATCACAGAAGTTAGAACATACCGAGCACAAAACATCACTAGATCATCCTGTCTTTCATTAGATTTCTTTTTGGCACGGCCAAGCGGTATGAAAATTCTGAAATCTTATCCAGTATATTATGCAACAAGGCTACACTCGGATGGTCTTGCATTATTGATGGCACGAAACAAGATTTATGTAGACATAGGGTTATATTGAAATTTATACACACCTTGGGCGGCGAAACACGACAGGTCCGTATAATACTATAATGAGATATATTATTAGTGGATTGGAGTAACAATCTATGACTGTACGCATAGTTCACCAATGGACTCTGGAGCAGGCATCATTAACATCAATCTTCCGAGTCCCGACTTTCTTTTCCAAAATGCCCACTGTTCTCCAAGGTTTACGAAATTTCCCTTATTTTAAAAATCTCTACATATTTCTCGAAACGCTCATCAAGTCTGTGGGCACTCTTAATATGTCCTCGAATGATACTAGCATGTATCATACTATCATTAGGTATCCTTAACCGACAGTCTGACACAGCCTCAAAACCACGCTTATTTTCCTTTTTCTTAATATACGGAGTATATATTTCTAGAACAGGAAAATGCAGAACGGCTGTTATTGAAGTATGGCATAGCGTGGAATTACAGAAAGAGGCGCATTAAATGGCTGGTGATAAAAATAACAAGATTCGTCAGGAGCCAGACATCGAATAGGTACGCTAACAAACCAAATGAAGGGGGCAGGAAAAATACCCTAAATTGGCATCATTTAAAGCCGGTAAAAAGAATGTTGATAGAGGAAGAAATGATAAAATATTCGATCATGATATATAGATAGATATGAGGAATAGGTTACATAACTCGAGTCAAGTTCCTAGGCCTGGATTGTATGATTCATTGCCGCCGTATATCGAATGAAGTCCAATTGTAGGGGTAGCTACATAGGTATTATGCATTGGCAATTCAAGATTGGGGGGAATATGAGGATGGAATCAATCGATCAATCAATCAATAAACTTTGATGGTATGGCATGCCGCATGGTATGGTGATAGTTTTGGTTGATCTTACAACTGACTGGTCTTGTGATATGAATTGGCTTGGCCTGAATGACTTCAATTGCTGCACATTTCACTATTATGTACTACTCCGTATAGGTAGTATTATGGTGGTGGTGGTAGTGGTGGTGGTGAATCGTGATGGTGGTGATGGTGGTGATTGAGCTGAAGCTTTTGAGCTAGAGTTTCTATGGTTGGCTTGAAGGGCAATTTCATACACTATGACAGTATAAATTTTATCTCGTAGTAGTATCGGGATTCGGAACTCATCATCCATGACACGCCAACACTAAACACTAACCACTCACTAATCTACAAGCTTCAAACCCCTTCATTACTCATCATACAGTAGATTCAAACTTCACTCATTCTCCACCACCACCACCACCGCGAAGTCACATCCACAACCTTCGTTCTCAGTATCACATCGCCCCTCCAAGCCACGAATTGCATCGCGGCCTCACATTCTTTAAACTGTACCATAACCTACTTACTGCTACTGCTACTATTACTACTGCTACTGCTACTGCCACTAAGAGAAAACTCTTCCTTTCCTTGTACACATTTACAACCATTTTTGCTGTACTGTACCTGCTTCATCGTTCTTCTTCCCTTTCTATCTTATTATGCATATATCTACTACAGTACTGGCTTCAACAAAACACAAAACACAAAATACAAAACACAAAACTCTAAACACCAAACAGTAGAGATCCAATCATCCAACCCATCATCCATATTATTACAACCCACTATTCTGATTCAAGACCCTTTTTACTTTCCTTAATATAACCTCATTGATTGGAAAAGGCCCCGCCTTTAAAGCCCCTCTTCGTTCACTTTCTTTGGAATAATAATACCTACTTCGTACATGAATGACATTACTTGTTACTCTATCAGCTTCCCCGGGCATTGAATCATTCGCGTCCCATCGAATCAGCATAATCACAGTCCCTCAAAGTTCACTCGGTCGCTGTGTTGGCATCACAAGAAGCAATCGAAACTTTTTAGCCGATACTTCCAAGTTCCAGGGATCCAAAACTATCTTCCCTCTTGATTTACAGTGCTCTTATTCAGCTAAACGGCGTGTTGTTCGAGACAGGTCCCACAACCTCGCATATAACTCGCAGTATCAGTTCCCACACACGCACAACCTCAAGTAAACATCAGCCAGCATAATCAAGCATCAGCACCGCACCGCATCGCGCAGGAAGAAGAGAAAAATCTAACTTTCGCTACTTCGTACCACAAATTTACTCGTACACAACCGACCGTTCATTTCTCACTCTTCTAAGTTCTTCCTTCGAAACTCTTCCTTATTAATCATACCGGTACACTCAAATAATGCCAATTATCTAAAATCCATTCGAGACTCACCTATTTCTGGGCACCATATCACCCCTGGAGAAACTACTAAAAGATCCAATCTACTGTTCGATGTCAAAGTGGATCTTAGCGAAATTGGTTATTACTATCATCCCCGAGCTGTTCATGCCCCGAAGATTATCTTCTGGAAGGATTTGCGGAACTTAATAAAACCCAAACTAGAGAAAGCGCGAGCTTGAGGACTTTCCACGGTTCAAGGCCTGGTAGTTTCGATAATTCAAAGTTCATGCAACCCATGCTTTCCTTTTGAGTCTTGACTGACTCCCATGCGCTTGCGATATCCACCTACTTACTGTACGACAAGCAAGCCATCGACTCCCCCACGTCGCCATCAGGAAACTACGAAGGGCCCTTGATCTATTCCAGCTTCTCCTATCATTAAAATACTAACCAGGAACGTCACGAGTCGTCCGTACTTCTTGATCATCGAAAGGCTTCTTGCTCTAGCGGGTCAAGACCCGCACTCTTGGTAACGGGCTCCTTTACCACCCTTGGACTTCTTCTCAGACATCCCATTACACCTCTCTACCTAATCATCTTCTTGATCTTTCAATTCGCTGCTTCACTCATTTGCAATCTCACGGAGGACATCCAAAACATATCATTATCACCTCGATCGCTACCTACCACAATCGACATCTACGTTACATGAATGCTCTGATCAACCCACGGAAGCTCTCGTGGGCTATATACGCGGCAGCATTGGTAAGAGAAACCTCCTGATATTCACCGTGGTCAATATCCAATCTTCGACCATGGCTCAAAGAGATTGCTAACACAGCCAATTTCTCTCAGCATTCACTTTCGGTCATTTAACACGAACATTTATTATTTAAAGCATATATACAATACATTCCTACAATTCAAACCTCACTCGATCTACAAATATGACAGTCGCGTACGATTTGACCCACCGAGGGTCTTCGACCCTTCAAGCTTCAGCTGGACAGGCGTTGGAAGATAGATTTGAAGTTTTGAAAGATATTGGAGATGGTAGCTTCGGTAGCGTTGTTCTGGCACGAGTACGCGGGGCGGGAGCCAGTGTAGCTCGACGAGGAACAATTGTAAGTTTGAGCAGGGTTGGTTGGGGAATTTTTAAAGCTGATTGAAAAATTATAGATTGCTATCAAGACAATGAAGAAGACCTTCGAATCATTCCAACCATGCCTGGAACTACGAGAAGTCGTATTCTTAAAAACGCTACCACCCCACCAACATCTAGTGCCAGCGTTAGATATATTCCTCGACCCTTTCACCAAAAAGTTGCACATTGCCATGGAGTACATGGATGGCAATTTATATCAATTGATGAAGGCTCGTGATCACAAGTGCCTGGATGTTTCTAGTGTCAAGAGTATCCTTTTCCAAATCATGCAAGGACTTGAGCATATACACGCTCATCATTTCTTCCATCGTGATATCAAACCAGAAAACATCCTAGTTTCCACATCAGCACAAGATTCGGGAAACTCCTTCCGACGATACTCTGCCATGGTCACCCCACCTTCTACACCACCAGCTTACACTGTCAAGATTGCCGACTTTGGTCTTGCACGAGAAACTCATTCGAAGTTACCTTACACAACCTACGTATCAACCAGATGGTACAGAGCGCCGGAAGTATTACTAAGAGCGGGCGAGTACTCGGCCCCAGTGGATATTTGGGCGATCGGTGCCATGGCAGTGGAAATTGCAACATTGAAGCCTTTATTCCCTGGAGGAAACGAAGTCGACCAGGTTTGGAGAGTGTGTGAAATTATGGGTAGCCCAGGGAACTGGCACAACAAGGCCGGCGAGAGAGTTGGTGGGGGTGATTGGAGAGAAGGCACGAGACTGGCCGGCAAACTTGGATTCTCGTTCCCAAAAATGGCGCCACATTCCATGGACACGATTCTTCAAACACCTCAGTGGCCAGCATCATTGGCAAAATTCGTCACGTGGTGTTTAATGTGGGATCCTAAGAGTCGACCAACATCAACTCAGGCAATGGCTCACGAATTCTTTACTGATGCTGTGGATCCATTAAGGCCCAAGTCTTCATCGAGGATACTCGGTCGCAAACATTCTGATCTAAGCTACCGTAGCTCAAAGGACTTCTCCGAGACCACACCAAGTTCAACAATGAAACCTTCTTGGTTCAGAAAATCTTTAATCGGCAGAAATGATAATTCTAACACCGCTGCTGTTCAAACTAAGGAGAAGGAGAACGTGGCATCGAAACCTTCACCGATACTTACACCTACAATTAGTGAAATTCCTGTAGCTAAGACACGTCAGCCTGCTTCTAAGCGGTCAACGTGGGCTAACGGGGCTACTAACGCAGCGCCAATGACGATCTTGCCCACAATCAAACCCATCTCACCAATATCTGATACTGCAACGGCACAAGCAAGTAGCAGAACGCCATCATACAATGATCTCTATTCTGGACAAAATGATAAGGCCTCGAAGAAAATCGGTCGTCAATTATCAGTTGCCTCTAGCACGAATCATTATGCGGAAATCCATCGCCAACAAGCAGAAATGGCATTGAATGGAAATTCTGGTTTGGTATCCCCCCCAAGCGGTCACAAAGAAAGTTTCTTCTCTCACCTAAGGAAACGCGCAAGAAGATTCTCTGGTCGACAATCTCTAACTCCCATGTCACCAAAATCAATGGATATTGAATCACAGGCAGGATGTGGACCTTGGTCCAGTAATAGATCATCGATGGTATTGGATGCCAATCAGCCTTCTAGCCCTGCTCCCCAAAAAGTTGATTCGTATGAGGCATTGGACAAAGCGTTGCGTACCGTCCAGCAAAATTTGGATTCCCCCCAGAGTACAAATTCCCCGCCTATACCACCAAGTCATCAAATAAACCCAAGCAGCGTTTTGAAGAGACATCACTCAGTTCCTCATCAACAACCACCGCGTTCAACCCCCGATATTCCAAGATCTGTTGCGCCCATACCAACTAGGAATAGGAGGAGTCATATATCAGGCGTTCAACAATATGAAACTCCTGATGAGGAGGACGAATTACTTGATGAGGCTCTAACATCCACGAAGAAGACAATGAGACGCGGAAATTCAGTCCAGACCGATCATCGACAACCGTTACGACAATCCCACAGTAATACTGGTTTAAATCCATATCCTACACCCTCACCATCCGCCAATGGTAACTCGGTACTCTTTGGTCAAGGTTTAAACAATGCTTCACCAACTCCAAAACCCCATGGAACTAACAAGCAATCTTCGACACCACCGTACGACTATCAGGAAAATGAGTGGGCGGCATCCGCTGCTGCTAGTATATTCGCAGCACAAAATCGATTTTAGACGACCCTCTATCGTCAATTTGTAAAATACTTGGAGGAAAAGTTTCGGGGCATCTACATTGCATGGTGTTTGGGAGATTGGGAGGGGTCAGTTTTGTTCAAACGTTCTTTGTGACATCAGTTTACTATACACCAGTACTGCTAGGTCTAGCGAGTTCATCTACGGCGTTTAATGTTGATATCGAAACCTTCTTTTGATTTTTTTTTTCAGTTTCATACCCCGAGCATAGTAAGCGCCTATAGAAGCGTTTCTTGGTGTTCATCATTTTTTCTCGTCTTCTAAATACCCCTTTATAGACCGCACTAAATTTTGTTTTCCGAGAAGATTCAATGGAAAAACCTGCTTCACAGCATCAAACAATATCTCATTTGTCATCAAATTTTCTATATGGATGTGGCCTGTAGCAAATTCGCTTGAATGCCAGGACCAAATTATATACACGTTATTTTCCTATTTTTCAGGGCCAATGGCGATTTCTAGGCGAGCCACGTGGCGACAGCTAATTGGGGGAGGCAAATCTGTTTGTTTATTCAACACCGGCAGCACAAGAAATACTGTACAACTGATACGTTTCGAAGGCTAGCTTCACAAAAAAATATGGGCACGGGATATCAGGAATGGGATCTGGGATTTGCGGCTCTAGCGGGACGGGCAGAGGAGTGTTTATGGGCATGCATATTTGTGGCGGGGAGGTACATCTACTTAATTATATTTTTCCTTGTTCTCCTTGTCTTTCCTTTGTCGTACATATTTGGTCGGGGCTATCCTGGAATTATAGGGCTATGCTGCAGGAAGGATTTTCTGGGGAACATCCTCGTTCCCGGATATGAGGAGGGGAGGTCCTTGGAGGATTAGGTCTTGAGATGCTTTGCGTTGTTGACTAGCGAGGTTGTTCCTCAATTAAATCGCTGCTGGTCGGTATGTTATTGTCACCGAAGGAGGATTTGCATCGGCAAGTCTTCAGGGGTGATAGAGATGTGATGTGTTGGAATTTGGTGGGGGGATGGATTTTCAGGATCATCAGGAAAGGAGGCTTGTATTTAGACGGTGGCAAGTGTTTAAAGGAGAGAGGGAGGAAAGATGGAGTAGATCCAGCGAAAATTAAAATATAGCGTGACAACGCTCTTTTTTCCTCTCGGTATATATCGTCATATCTCTCTCGTACATTGTCCAACTGAATTTGTGATGTGATATCACATGTATCTCGACTCGTCGAACCAGAAAATGCTCAGAATCATGAATAACATGATTTTCGAAGTGGACCGACCGACAAGCACGGTGTCCCATATCCATATCCAAAACCATGGCCGCATGGATAGATATCTCATATCGATCAATTAAGATAGGAGCCTCCGCGTGACAAGGAAGTTGTAGTATACATGATCTGGAGGGGCAATGACAACGACATGGCATAGGTGATATTCAAGGTGAAACCTACCATTCTTCCTAATTCTTGGAATGATTTTCAGGGTCGATTGTTATCCACCATACTACTGTACAAGTCTCTACTCTCTATGATTGTTGTCGAGATACAAGGTAGTGTACTCGAGAATCGAGATATACAGATACGGTTGATACTACGTAGGTACTGTAGTCGGTTCCAAAATAGTCTATCGCAGCTTTCTCTCCATCGGAACATCTTCCATAATCCCTCCTTGAGTCCCTGCTCCTTTACCGTACAATCTTCAACCGGGGGCCGGCCATCCAACCACCTCCTTTTTTCCTCGTACTCAATAACCACCAACATTATTCATCCATCATTGCATCAATTTCGATACAGTATTATTATCAATTTATCAAAGGCCGACCCGACCCACCGGAGTACCCTAAATGGCAAACCGCCTATCACCGATCAGAGACACGACGGAAAATCAATGCCGCGTCAGAACTCTGTGTGTAATAATGGATTGCCTCGACAACCTGCGGGGGGGGAGCTTAGGAGCTTAGGGTTTAGGAAAAACATCAATACATATTGGGAGAAGCAGGGATATACCCTAAGTACCGTAAATCCACCCACTTACGAATGAAAATCTGAGAATCTGAGAGATGGAAATAGAAATGGAAATATCATTTGCAGGGAAAAAAAATGTTCTAGAATTACTTGGTACTGAAATTTACGTGGTTATTATTATTTACATGGTTTGTACGAGCGAGGATCGGGAGGAGGGAGGTTATATCCGAAATGGGAGTGAGAGAGGGACTGGGACTCTGGGAGCTGGAGGGATTAATTGATTATTGTTTTTTTCTTGGGTATGGTATGGTATAGTATGGTATAGTATGGTATGGTATGGTATCACCGTATCATGATTCATTATGGTAGGTACCTAGGTACGAGGTAGGTACTAGGTAGGTAGGTATGGTCATTGGTTACGACCTATGGTACGGATGGCGGGTAATAAGTGCCGAAAGCCTGCAGGAGGGAAATGCCGTACGGCGTAGCCTCGTAGAGTCATAGCCAGTATGTATGGTTTTGAATTCCAGTCCTGTATCATTTTAAGGCGTTTGTATCGTTTCAACTGTACTGTATGGTAACGTATGTTTTCGCACCGGCCAGGAGGTGTTTGGTAGGTTGGTTTGGTTACTGGGGTTTACTCTCGGATGTTTGTGATGAGTTTGTGATGAGATTTTACACTTACCGTAAGAGATTGGTGAATTGTGATTGATTGATTGATTAGATAGTTTATTGAGTTTTCCTGAATTCTTGATATTCCTTTCTGGGGGTTCACAGTTCGAATCAGTGGAAATAGAAAGCTTGTGTGTTCGTTCTTGATTACGATTTGGTACCTTTAGATAATAAATAATCTTCATTTCTCTCTCTATGTAACTCTCTCAAAGTCTCCCTATTACGGCAACTCAGGTCGTCAATCGTTCAGCGGGGGGTGATCTCTCCTACAAGTAGAATTCGGAAATCCAGGTCTGTCTATCCAACTGGTCGCGGTAACTAGAGTAGTTTCCGTCTCTAGGCCCATCACTACTTGGCGGCTTGGCCATGAAGCTTTAGAAAGTTCCAATAAAGTTAATTTCTAATATTAAACTTTACGGAGCAGTAATTAGTGAAAGAACTTGAGAATCTGAGATGGTAACATCATTCATGGACCATGGTAGTAGTACTATGGTAGACATTGGTAGTGTAGTAGTAGACTGCATACCTGAAGGCTGATGGATGCCCAAGATGCTGATCACTGTGAAGTCCTGGGGCAGAATTGGAAATGATGTTCGAGACGGGATGGAATAGGATGGGATGGGATGGATGATTGGCATGGCATAGGAAATTTAATTTTAAAGTTTTGGGATTGCGGTCGAGGCAACGTTACGGACCTTAAGAGTTTTTAACTTGGAAAAGGTTCCCCGGATGTATCCTTCCAAATTCGAATATTAAATAAAAGAAATTCATTTGTAACTACCTACCTACTATACCAATCAGTCCTGAATTCCCGGTGACGATAGAACCCGGTATTTGATTATACGGTTATATCAAAAACTGGCGCGAGCCCGAGATATCTAGCTAGGCCACATTATACTATCATGCTCTACATATGCACAAGCCTGGAAATAGAAAGAGCATCGATTATTCGATACATGCTCAAATAATTTCAAGAAAATCTAATGCTTCACTTCAGATGAAAGATGTGTCGACTATTCTATCTGTATAGGAGCATTGTAACAAAGTTCTCATCTAATCTCAAAATTAACCTCTTGAAATTCATGGATTCCACCTCGAGCCGTGAAGAACTGAGAGGAGACAGATGGGCTACTCTCATACTCATTCATACTTCTAACATCTCCTATTTCGTTTTGAGTACCGTATCTCACTATTTCCATTCGAGAAGTTCGTGGTATCAGAAGAACTCTCTTTCCTCGTCACCCTCCACCATCTCCCCCCATGCCAACTACCTAACCACCAAACTCCCCAAAAACTGAGCATCCACCAGACCATCTGCCATGTCCATCCAACCAACCTCACAATCTTCCTTCTCAAATTCGAGTTCTCGCCTTGATGGATGGATGGATGACTTCCTTCCCTCCCCCCCGCACTGAATTCAAGACAAAAAAAATGCAAAAAGAGATATCACATACAACAGTAGGGATTCGCTGGTGGTCACCCACCCAACTACTAATCTACCGATCTGAGGCTTGTGTATGGCAGAGCGGACGGGATGCCCAATTCTCCTCAGTCTATGGTCGTATGTGACAGATTCCACGCTGCGTGGGATAATATTAGGAATCCGTCATCTGCTTGCAAATGCCGAAATTTGGTCCCAGCCGTGCAGCGTCCAGATGAGTTCATTAAAGGGAAGAGGTATAGATTATTGTCTAGCAACTGTTGTAGCTAAACGCCGGGTCTTTCAGATCGATGTGAAATATCTATCCGTCTTTCCCCCTTCATCGCCCTCGGTGAACCGAACCTTCTCATCTTCCCCTTCCATCTTTTCACGAAACACGAAAGGGTAGTCGACTCAAATTCCTTTTCGTACACTCCTTTCTCTACCTATCAACATCAAACCAATTCCCCACAGAAGTTCAATACCTTAAAAGCATTTCACCACAAGCAGTGTATGTCCTTTGCTAGCCATTCAAGTTGCTCCCCACAGGCCTCACTATATCTTGAGTAGTATTTACTTGTTGAATCTATGAATTCATCATCGAAAGATTATGTTGAAGCCCCGAGTTGACACAAAAAGATACACTGGAATGATATACAGCGAGCGGTACATGGTACTGTAAGGATACATCAAAGTGGGTTAACTAGCTGATTGACAATCATGCTATATATACCCTTTAGTCCGCGCTCCTATCCAGTGTGAAAGTCTTTGATAAAGTCTGGAGATCCGGATCGAATGCTTCGTCTTGCTATATCGAACTGTTTCCTCTCGATAAATTCCTGAACAAGAACCGAATTGAACCACAGTATTTCCAAATTCATCCCTGATCATGTTCTTCTCGGCGACAGTATCCAATAGTAGGCAATACCTTTTTCTTCCAAAATACAACCCTCAATAATTCTTGAGTATTTAGTACCGTATACAAGCTTTGGCACAGATTTTGTAGTGGAAGTGATGAGAAAGATTTCATAACACATCTTCAAGGTTCAAAGTCTGGCTTGGTCTGCCAGCTTCCGAGCGAACCGATCCTTGGGACGGCCTGTCGCAGTTCAACTGCTCTCCAATAGTTGAAGTGATGATAATGTATGTCCTCGAATATCCTTGGGGGTTCGCCTATCGTCAATCACGATCGAATAGACATCTTCAAGGATGTCTGAGAGTTGAAGTGACGACTCGCTATTTGGTCGGCTCCCCAGATCTCTCGTCATACTCCATGAAACGTGACCAGTTAGACTGGCGTTTGTTGGTAGATGACTTTTTGGAAGCTGTAGGCTCGGTTCTATTCTACTGAGGAGTTCTGCTGTCGTGGTATAACTGTATCGCATTGCAAGGTCGCTGGAAGTGTGGCCAAGAATATCCTTAATCGACACGTCGGCTCCCCATGAAAGAAGGATCTCAATGATCTCATCATCTATATCTAGGGCAGCAGCTGAATGAAATATCGTTTGCCCTTAAGCAACTTCGTTGTTTGGTCTTGCCCGTGCCCTCAGCAGAATTTGAATAATTTGGCCCATTGAATTTCCAACTCCTAACGCCAGTGCCAATGGTGTGGTCTGATTTGAGGTTCGTATATTCACATCTGCTCCATGTTTGATAAGGGATTCTATCATAGCAATGCTCTCGCATTCAATTGCAAGGCGAATGGCAGCTTTTCCCTCGCGTTTGAGAGGAAAAGGGCTGAAAACGCCAGATCTACCTTCATGCTTTGTTCTAAACCCCAAACGTGTTTGCGGTCGCTCCACCATAGGGTCTACGAAACGTTTGGGTTCTGGAGGAGAAAACTCATCTATTGTGTCGTAGCCGAGAAAATCCGGATTCATCCCATTGGATAGCAGCACATTTACAACCTCAACAAAGTCAAGATCTGCAGCAAGATAGAGAAGCATCTCTTGACGGTGGATGTGCGTTTTCAGGAAAACTTCAATCGCTTGAAATTGTCATAGAACCCGCGGCCTGCTGAACATCACGGGCAACTCTATGATAAACTTGTCTCTTCGTTTTCTTATCGACTACCGTCCTTCCCAGGCAAGATCTGGAAGTATATGTCATCAAATTCATGCTCGGTTTCAAAATATAGTAAGATAGATAGCATTTCTTCGAGGGCCAAGGTGCACACAGTGGTTGGCTTGATACTATACTAACCAGGCGCATATTCCAACAATCCGAAAATATGCTTTTGTTATGCAATTTCATAATCCTGTCTCGCCAAACCCCGAATAGCTTTGGAAGGTACTGAGAGTAGCCAGCATGGCGGTTTGACATGCGACCAATCTTGACTCTTTGTGGCTTCGAGACAAAATATTGCTGTAAATTTTCCGGAAACAAATGAAACATAATATTAGTGACTTTCTCAACGCCATTGATCATTGCTGAAAAGGCCTAGCTATTGCCGACAGAAACCTGCGAGAATCAGTTCGCAACTACTCATATCCAAGTATCGTAGGAGTGGCAAGCATAAGTCAACCAGAGCATTGCGAACCTTGATCAATGTACAAATAATATCCCGTGGAACTTCGGCATAGCTTGGGGCCGACTTTATCACAGCATCCTCCAAGCCCTTGAATTGATCGATCCATTTTATGGTCTTTTCGAGACATCGCAAAGTATAATAGCATCCCTGTTTCCGTTTTTGTTGAGCTTCGTCGAGTACAGCCTGAAGAATTGTTTGCTTGTAGGAATGACGGATCGGAGATCGGCTGGAAGAGACTCGAGAGCCGCTTCCTAGAGATTGTCAGTTTCACTACTACCACGTTAGTTATTATCATTTAAAGCTAATTCATAAACTAACCGTTAGATCGTTGTCGGCAAAGATAATTGCTGGTAATTCTCTTCCGAGTCTGCTATCAACTTTTACAGGTACTTCGATGCCATTATAGAAGGTGCAACCTGCCAAAGCTGCGAGGTTGTGTTCATTATTTGTACTCGAGGCTGCGAGGCGTGGAACCACGTGAGTACAGTGTAACGTAATCCACTGCAGCCGCACCTTTCCTTAGGAGATCCTGCATCCTCGATGGTGGACGCCTTAAATCCATATAATAGGGGAAATATAAAAGCAAAAGCTGAAGGATGAAGGGATAATACAAGCGAGAAGGGAGGGAACAAACTAAGATGAGAAAGAATTACCAGGATTTATTAGAGTACTTGGTAAATTATCGAATCAACAAGATGGAGGAAATTGTGACACATTTCGTGATTTTAATGCCCTTGATGTGCAAAAATCTAGATGCTCTTAATATCACTGTATTGTCCACGTCGAAATATGTGTGTTATGCGTAAATGACCATGATATCATTTCAAACATGGTTTCGATTTTCCTTTATCCATGCCGCAAATCTTCTCAGTTCATTCTCCCACATAGCCAGTCTCTGTTGGACCATAACCTCCATAGGTACCGATATCCACACCGCCTTAGTGAAACTCAACTTCTACCCTCCCATACCTATACCCATCGACCTTCAGCTCAAACGCCAACCCGGCACTTTCTACCACCATCTCCAGCGTAAAATCCAGATTGAGAAATTCCACTCCTCTCGTAGTCGTTAACCTCGTGTACAAACTCCTCGGGACGGCCCCCAGGTCGGTGGTTAGCGTACACACGCTTATTAAATCCCTCGTGTAGGACGATGGAGGTTCACCGTCAGAATCGCAGGCAATGAGATCGTCAGATACAATTAGTGATTGACCAGGGCGAAAATTGCGCGTATAGTGAAAAGATACGGGAGTATCAGTGCTGAGGGTATCCCCCTGGGAGGGGTTAGCGGTACTGGCGAGAGAAAAGGGGGGGAATATTAGAGCATACCTTATTGAGATGCCATTGCATTCTGTCACTAACCATCCAACGTTCCCATAAAGGACTCCAATATCTCTCACTGACATTATGTCTGTCTTCGTCATAAACCGTGGCATAAGAAGTTCCATAATGCATTCTCGCTTTCCTGGACACCACCACACTTCCCTCCAAACCTTTAAGAACCGCCCCTCGAACCACAGCAGTCCAGGCATTTATAGGCTGCATAACCTCTACAGAATTGCTTTCTGCTAGGGCTACAGATTGTGCGTGAGTTGGTCGTTCGCTGTATGGCGGTGGTGCTGCGCTGTTAAAATGGGATTTCAATCTTTTGTATAGATGGTTGCTTTGCCCGAATCCTCCAACGAGTACAATACCCGAGACTATACCTCCTTTTTGTCTGATGCCATCAACTTGGCCTTGTACCAAGTCACACACCTCTTTTACAACTGGCTCAAAGATATCCTTGACTTGAACAGTTGTCATAATAAAAAATCCACCATCCAGACCAGCATCTATGTCATCTGCTAGACCCGGAAGAGGAATATTGAACTCGGTGTTATTGTCTTCGTCGAAATCCCGTTTCACATATTCTTCCCAATATTTCAATCCCATTTGCCAGGATTTGGCTTTCTTCATTTTCATCTCTTCGAATCGCGCGACTCCTATCCGACCCTTGCAGTGCTCTTCGAATCGATAATTAAGAAATGCACTTCCGCATAGTCCACCTGTACCTACCGCGGATTCTTCTACTCGTAGTGGTTTGAGAGATATAATTTTGTAGGCAATGAGATCTACTGTGCCTCCTCCAGCATCACATACCACGAAGTTATCACCGGCTTGTAGGTGATTCGGTTGAATGGCTTTCAAAGTGTAGACAGCAGCTGCTTCTGGCTCACTGATCATTTGTATTGCTGACTTATCACCCATTCCGGCCCTTTCTGCAGCCTGAAGCGTGGTGTTCTTCGCGGCATCAGACCAGACTGCTGGGCAAGTAAGGACAAATTCGACTTTTGTAGTTGACATGAATAATTCTCCATATCGTCGAGTTAAGGTTTCCATTGTATGTTTGTAGATTTGGGTCAAATAATCACTGACAGCATCGACAACATTCTTGCTGTGCTCCTTCAGCTGGTTAGCTGTTTCAGCCGGACTAACGTAAAAAGGTAATTTTTGAGAACGGTCGAGAAATAGTTTGATACATCGCAGTCGAGGTTCCTCAGGACGGAATTGACAACCCCATTTTATCGTTGGTTCAGTTCCTACTGGTGACCCCGGCGGTCTAGAATATCCGATTTCTGTTGGTACTTTGTCGGATGTGATTCCATTACTTCCAGGCCAAGTTTTGATGATATCTACATCATCAGGATTTGATGTGTATACAACAGCAACACTGAATCAATATTAGTATTTGTACTGACATTTGAGATTGAAATTGTGGCGGCGCCAATATGAAGAAACTGCTTTCAGGATGAAGGTTCATAAGATGACACCTCTCAGGGTGATGGATGACCAGAAAAGAGAGTTTAGAATTTGACAAGACTCCAAGAGCAGTAGTATAGCTGAACTGCGCAATTATCCAGAAGTATAAGATCCCGCGTTTGGTGCCACAAATATCTTGGCAAGACAAGCTGTAAAAATAGACACATACCCAGAATATGTTGTCCCGAAATCCAGTCCAACAATTAGTCTTTCACTCACAGGTGCTGGCTCTCGTATTGGCCCGGCGATTGCTTCCGTTGAGGATGTCGGAGTATAACTACCAGAGGTATAGTGATTCCGACTCTCATCGTTCCTTCGACTAGCAGTCCGGATAGGTAAATTGAGATTCATGGTGACCATTTAAGACAATTGGGAGTTTTTGATTCGGAGGATATCTCGCTCACGAGACTTTTCCACTGAGATCCGAGATCGTGATCGTGTCGAGATAGGAGGAAGGTCGCTTGATGCCCCTCAATTGATCCCCGCCGAAATCCACACAAGCCCTTTGAACAAAATATTGATAAAATGAAGAGAACAGAATGTTGATTTTATTGCTTAATGGGTGTTTGAGCCAAAGGTTCAGATGGTAAGGTTATTTTTCAGGTATTTTAGTCGCTCAGTGCTTTCCGGTGTAAAGGGTAAGAAAACGTAGGGGGATAATGACAAATAGCAATTGATAGAAGAATATTCGAAAGTCAATCCTTTTGAACTTCAAAAGACACCGACCGGCATGACACAAGATATGAAGGGGTGCAATGATATGATGGCTGATCAGGAACAAGTATTGATGGCTGGCCAGGAGAAATTAAGACTCCGCCATAGGCAGCAGGAAAATGGAATTCGGAAGCCTGAAGTCGCACTGCACTGGGGAGTGAGTACCTTGGGGGAATATTTCCTATTGAATAGGACGGCCGCATGCAAATAAGACGTTGTAATATCTTGGAATGGTTGGGTATGTATATATGGCTATTTTGGATGAGAATTATATGAAGTTGGGATTAAAAAAGCGATGTTTTATTTTAAGGTGATGATGGAGTTTGTTGTTGCATACCTACCTACTTACCAACCTAGGCAAATAAATGTACGGAGTAACGTTTATGGCATGGTTCTAATTGCTGACATCTCACCTACTCCCACCACCTACGATTCGCCCACAACTCATGATCTGATCAGTGTTACATTAGCGAACAAGCTAACGTGGCAGAATAAGATCAACTCTTGTCTTGGTAGGGCTGAATAATCTAAAGGAGGCCGCATCTTTTGGTGATACGAGGTACGAGAATGGAGTTATGGGCATGTGGGTTTAATGCTTGGAATCAACTTCAATTCGAGGGAGATCTTCCTGATGAGCCCGAGGATGTATTTACCTTCAAACGAGTATTGGTATCCAAGGGGAGTATTAGAATTATTGGAACTTCTTTTTCGGCTTGTTTAGGTACGTTGGTATTATTTTTCTTGTCTTCTTATATTCTATTTCAGCGGAAGACAATTTGACTCCAACATTTGCCTGAAACGAAGAGGAAGGGGTTCGGGGCAGGGAGCAAAAAACGAAACTCTCAATTTTACTGGATCGGCTCACGTGATTTAGAACGTGGATTGGAACGTACTAATATCTGCCTCGCTCGGTATGGGGGTTTTCTATGCTGCTATTGCTAGTATATGTGAATAGAATACGTTCCAGGCTCTTGGGCCCTCCTATGTATTTCTGAACCATACACCATAATCACGTGTAATTCACATGATCAGCCAGATCGTAATGAGAATTCAAGAAAGAAACCTGGAGGGAGTAGCAGTCCTGCTCGGTGCTGCAGATTGGAGGCTACGTTAGTTACGGTAGTGGAGTATTTCATTTCCCTAGATCCGAGATTCTAAACTCAATTGGAAAGTTCACGGGAAAAGCTCACCGGGAATCACAATCCAGATACAACTTCAACTCTTACCCGTCTTAGAGTGCAACGCTTGGTGTTTACATGAACCTTAGTTTGGTAGTGGGTTTAATATCTCTGCATTATACATATTTACCAGAATTAGTGGCCAGCTTTCCATCACATTCCTCGACCGGTCAAACAAGTAAAGAGAGATATTTTAGGCGATACACGTTTTAAGCAAACTAATATACTATTTCAACATATATTATAGCTAACTCACTTCTCATTTATAGCAGCAGTATCGAATGAACCTTTAGGCTCCTCCGAGAAGATAAAAGTTGCCGGCTCTCCAGATGGGTTCTTCCAGGCACAACTAAAGCACATCAATGATGCCTCTAAACCACCCCCAGATATCTCAATCAACGCAACACTAGCAGGAAACGATATAATTGCAGGTAACTACCATTCCAATTCCGTACCTGTGGCCACGAACCCTAACAAGCTCCCAGCGTTCACCCCAACAACCCTGACCCAATACCCCTCGCTACCCACCTACCTCTCTCGCGCCAACCCAGATTTTGTCCTCCCCCTCCCTCACATCACCCAAATCGTCTCAAACACCACCACATTTACCGCTCTCACCCGCGAAGGATCCGTCTACACTTGGGGCGATGAACGTTATCCCACCTGCCTCGGCCGCGAAATCACCCCTTCAAATCCCGCAAAGAAACCCACTCTCCTCTCCTCTCTAACCTCCCTTCCCACCGGCCCCATCCGCAAACTCTCATCCTCTGGTCCCCTAACAGCAGCTCTAACCACCGGGCATGATCTTTATATCTGGGGTACTAATAACACCCCCTCTATAATCCCGGAACTCTCATCCTCATCCTCCCCTACAGCCTATCTCGATTACGATCCCATACCACTAGACATAAACGGTGTCGATATCCTCGATTTCGGCATTGGTGAGAACCACATGTTGGTTCTTACGACCGAGGGGGAACTATATGTTATTGGGGAGAATGGAAATGGGCAACTTGGGCTTGGAGAAGAGGAGAAGGGGAGATGTGAGGAGTGGAGACTGGTGAATTTGCAACTTGAGGAGGGTAGTAGGAAGAGATTTGTAGGGGTATGGGCAGGGTATAAGTGTAGTTTCGTTGTTGTGGAGGACATCTCCTCATGAATTCGAATTGGAATCATCCAGTCTAATTTAACACCAACAAGGGAGCAAGAATTGATAAAAAGAAGTAATCAGTATGGTATCTCTGTGCTCATTTTGCCTTCTTATGCCATTCTATAATACATCATGAACTTGGACTACGTTGATTCATTGCTATTGCAGAAGAAAAAGAAAAACGGCTCATAGATTCGTAAGGTAATCCTCAATTTCTTGAGGGCTCAGTTTTCTGAAACGTGGGCCTTGAGCTCCCTCGACTCCCTCGATACCCATTAAATGATCAGCTGGCGGTCCCACGATACCTAGGAATATGTTAGCAAGGTAGAGTGATTATTTAGGTTGTTAAACTTGCCGATCTCCACTGTATCGCCGTTCATCTCTCCTTCAATGGTCTCCTTCAACGTCAATAGAGCAATGTGCACGGCGTCTTCCAACTCCAATCCCTCGGTATATCTCTTTTCCAAGAAAGTCTTCGCTGTAGTGGCATTCTTTCCAATAGCAGTCGCCTTCCATGGAAAGTAACTACCACTTGGATCAACCTGGTATAACATAGGTCCACCCTTCAAAATGCCGCCGGTCTTGCCCGTTGGTTTCTTCTCATCCGGATGCACCTCCGCACCAGCAACCTCCTCTGATTCCGGCTCGATTCCATCATCCCAACCTGCAATCAACAAACTAACACCATATGGTCGTACACCTCCCGATTGCGTAGCCTCTTGCATTACCCGCGCAACATCTTGTACTAATATCCGAGTAGGTGGGTATTCATTGTAGATGCGCTTGTAGCCGGTGTGGGATACTTTGCGGGCCTTGTCGACGAGTACACGGTAATCAGGTCCCATGCCGGAGTAAACCATGCCGATGTTTGGAGTGATGAGGGAGACTTTTGAGAGGGAGGGTGGATCAATGAGGGTTGATGAGGATTTCTTTTCCGTGGCGAGGACAATGCCGTTAGTAGCTGACTGCCAGTCAGTATGAATACGCAGATACAGTACCTGTATGCATACCTTTGATTCCCAATGCAGTAACACCTTGGTTGACGGCATTTAACGCATATTCTGTTTGCGATTTGGTTAGTACATGGATCTGATGGGATGTATTGATAGCAAAGTTGAAGCTCGGCGCATATTCAAATCAAGCTTCATTTGATAGTACGAACCTATTTGAACCAGTTTCCCACTGAAAAATGTTAGCAAAGCACCTCAACATGTAGAACATATCACATAATGAATATCCCTGGGAAGCTATGGTTGTTCAAGCATACCTGGGGGAGAAGGTTGTCAAGGAGAAAGAATATCTATCCGCCATTGTTTTTATTTATTCGAAACTTATGTCGTGGAGTTTTAGAGGTTCAAAATTACAGAAAAGGGTTGTCGGAACCTAGGTAATGTAAAGTATGAGTGGGAACCTTGGAAGTTAAAAGAGTGAAGCTGTATTTGGGATCATTACCTAGTAGGTAGGTAGACTTTAAAGCTCCAGCTACCTACCGACCTACAGGCAGCTCAGGTCCACGACTACCTACGCGATGTAAATTATGAATGCCTTATCCTCCGGGCTGAAGTGAGCTCAAACGCCAGGCATCAACTTTTTATAGGTCTGCACCTCCGGCTGTGGGCAAACGATACCTACTATTCAAAACATTACCTACACCTACCTGTAGGTACTTACCGTGGGAAACTATTGAGAAACTACCTAGGTAGCATTCTCAGTATTCTTATTAGTATTCTCATATCACTTTCCAATATAATAATTTCGAATTCCAATCATGTTGTAAGGGATTCTTCATGTCTTAACAACTACTAGAAATAATGTAGGGGGGCTTTTTTCGGGGACTTTTTTACTAGCGCGATCACGCATACCACAATACCTCAGGATCTGATTCAGATCAACCCGCCTGGGAAATTTTCCTTGAAACAAAACAAAAACATTTTCAAGAAACTTATCAAGCCACATCATCTTTTATTCTCGTTGTTTATTGATGTCCTTACTTACCCTTCATACTTCTTTACTGAAGTTTCCCTATGATTGATCTTGATCTTATTTATTCATTTGTCTTGTCACTGATTCCTTTAGTACATCAAGTTGATGGCTCTATTGAAATTTTCTCTTTGTTTCTTCTCTCTTGAATCGCTTTCAAACCTTTGTGGGCAAGCTATTTCTCAATCTTTGACAACAGCGAGCACCTCGAAAAACCAATAAGCAGCCTAATACTCCTCGCTGACAAAGCTTCAAATCTTCTCAATTCATCGCACAACATGGCAACCCCAGGTACCGCTTGGTCGTGGGACCTTCCAGAAGAATCTACCTCGAAATCTTCACACCATAATCGGCATGATTCGTCCACAAACGATGAACATGCAAATGAAGAAGCTTCTGCGCCAGAACCAGAGCCAGAACCAGAGCCACAACGTCGAAGATATTCTTCACCTCGACAATGTCGAATATGTCTCGAGACCGTCGAGCCAACCTTCGAAATTCCTATTGAAGGCATACCTTCAATGCTCAATCCGCAACCTCGAGTAACATACACATCAGAAGATCCCGAACTGGGCCGCCTCATGCGACCGTGCAAGTGCAATGGGAGTCAAAGATACGTTCATGAAGGCTGTCTGACAGCCTGGAGACATGCAGGATCGCTTCGCGTGGAACGAAACTATTATGAATGTCCAACGTGCAAGTTTCGATATCATCTACAGAGAATGCAATGGGGTCATTGGGTTAGTAGTACGTTTACACAATTGTGTTTGACGTTGGCGATATTGTTTGCAACGGTTTTCATTATGGGTTATATGGCTGATCCGATTATCAATTTGTATTTGGATCCGTATGATACGATTGTTTCTATGCCTTTGAGGGGAGAGACGGGTCAAGATTTTCATCTTGTGGATACTGAGTCAACTACTTGGACCGAGCATCTATTAAAAGGATTGACGTCTTTGGGAGTGCTAGGATTCATTAAAGTTTTCTTCGCAATATCTCCATTGCACTGGTGGAATGTAAGACAGACTGGCATCTTTGGAGGCCGCGCTGCTCGTCGAAATCGTTTGGAGAACATCAGCTGGGCTCTTGTCATTATTGGCGTCGGTGCTTTCTTAGTTGTAAGTTACTACTGACGCTGTGAACCACGGATCTGCTAATAACTCGCAGACTATTTGGAAATGGATCCGAAGTTGGAGTAGAGCAGTGCTCGAAAAAGCTGGCGAGACTGTGATTGATGTTGGAGGCGATGATTCTGAAGAAGAAGAAGAAGAAGAAGAAGAAAGAAGAAGAATCAGCAGCAGCAGCATCAGCTGAACAAGCAGAAGTTATTGAGCAGGTAAATGAATAGGCTGCAAGAGAAGAATGTTCTCCAACACCTGTGGATTCCGAGACCAGGAAAACACACTGAGGATTTAACGGTGGGCTTATCGCATAAGTTGTCAGAGTTTTGCTTCATGGCGTTTGTATATGATATTGGTGTATGATATCCAACCATCTCCAAGCATACCTGTGAGAACCATAAATTTAGGAAGTACCTTTTCTCTTCTCTCCCCCTCATCCCACATCACTACCCGCACATTCTTAAGTTGCCACGAGATCCTTCACAGTATCGTGCCAATTAGTCTTCGTGCGCAGAATAAGCCAACTCAGCTGGAGCCCAGAAATCCCGAACGTCTTGTTCTTTTTTCATATACCGGCGTACCGCGAGTTTATTTGTCAAAACCCCATTTTCTTATATACAGCCGGACTCTTTCTGGGAATGGTTGCAAATGTGAGATGTTTTTTCTGATTCCTTCGCTGCGGCACTGGTTGTGGCTTTATGCTAGGATGGGGAATTGGGGGGGGCTTTGATACATTTATTTTCTTGAGAGTTAGGGAATGCTTTGAGATAATCGAGAGGGTGTAGGGGATGTTGTGTGGAGAGGTGTTAGGGACCGAGGATTCAGGGTTTGTAGTGAGGTCCAAGGTAGTTTATACCTGACTCGAGATAGTAATCGAAATGAATTATATTTTTTGAGATAAGCATTCGCCGATTCTAAAATTATTGCTTGGAAACCAACACTACCATATCTATTCTGTTTGGTGTAAAATCACTACTCCTTGGTATGCCAATTCACTTTGAACATCAAAGATGCCTCGTCTGATATAGAAATTATATATATCTTAACAATCAAGATAATCTATAATAAAATATTTCTCATTCCTGTGCTCTATAGTACAATAATACATTATACAAATCATATATCATCTGTCATCCAATCTACGATTACCTCCCTCATGCCTCACAAAAGGCAATATGAGTCTCCAATTCCTCTTCAGCCTCAAACACCAACTCTGTACCAACGCCTACAAAGAAAACATAACCCTCCTTCACCTCAAACTTCTCCCCTTCCGCGTTCAATGTCCCTCTACCACCGGTAACGATAAGTTACTGGGACCTCTTAACTTCTCAATGGTTTCCTTTCCCCCATTCTTAAGTTCAGTAACCAACATATCAAACTCGCTCATGGGCGGCGCTAACACCTTTGTCTTGCCATTTTTACCCTTGGAGCTTGATGTAGGCATGAGTATACATTCATCCTTTCCAACAGGAGAAAATGTAAGAGTAGCGTTAAATAAATTAACAGAGTCACGTTTGGCGCGGGGACATAGATGGCGTCGCTTTTTTGGAGGATGAGATAGTTCATTGTGAGGAGAGCAACGAGGTTTCCGGGATCGGATTTGGAGTATTGTTCTGCTAGGTGGGGGGAGTGAGGGGATGTAGGAGGAGGTGGGGAATTTGAAGGAGGGGATTTCTTTCAGCGTGTTGTAGATAGATGTTACTTCATCATCGGATAGGGAGAGAATTTTGTGGACGATGGATTTTAAGGTATCTTTGTCAATAGTGTCGGAAGGGGAGGTGAGAAATTTGGAGGTGAGAACTGGTATGTTGGTGAAGAGTGATTGGATGTCGCAGAGGGGTTTCCAGCCAACGAATACTTCGAATTATGATTTTATTAGATTCGAAATGTACGAAATACCTTCTAGGCATTAGAACAACGTTGCTATATTTAACTTTGATATCATTTTCTAAGTCCGGACTCCATCTACATAAGTTGTGGACCCCCACTCTGATCTTTTACCGAGTACCTATACACATGCTCGTGCTCGAGGATGATGTCAAAGCTATATTTTGTATTTGTACGAATGAAGAAATGAATGAATGGATAAATAACTACCTAGGTAGCTAGCATCTATTCGGGGGATTAGAATACCCTCCTAAGAGATCGAGATTAAATAGTCTTGTCCTGTAGATCATTGATGTGTTGTGATGAGATCTCCTCCAAACCTTCTAAAGAAAAACCCCAATAAATATATGAGGAGTTTTGAAAATGTCGATCGTAATCTTTACCTAGAACATCTTGATTCCTGTTGCACCTACCTACTCATAGACATCCGGATATGTCCACGGGTGTTTGACATAACAGTGTAATACCTCTTTACTCTTTTTACTCTTTAGAACAAAGGAGAGGAGGAGATGAAATATAAAATTGTCTGAAACTACCTACCTACCTACTGGGTAATCTTATTTCGTGCTCTCTTATCTATAATCAATCTATCATATTTACTACTAGGATTGATTTTTCGAAGTTTGATTACATTTCATCTATTTCATCTGATCCGAGTGAACTAATCAATGCAAATGGTTACTTGTTCCGACTTTCTTTTTTAAACTTCAAGCCAAGAACAAATTTGCCTGAAATCACATAATCACATAATCTCATAATCTCATTTTCTTCTCACTTGAACGGGCAACACCACTTTCTTTTTTGTTCACCCTCTTCATGTCGCATGAAGTCGACGTTGAAGCATTCTCTTCATGATTGATATGCTATGCTATACTATTCTTTGTAATAACCTTTAATCTCGATTCCAAAAGACCCTGTTACCATCAACCTGGTATCTCCACTCAACGCGCCAAGTGTTCACCCCAACGGTCGGGACCCCAACGGTCAAATACTAAAGGACACAGCGCAACAACCTCACCCTCCTGTGCGTCGCGATCAATTATTACAGAAGTCCCGTACGACGTCGGGGCTACAATTATTGCCAAAAGCTGTAACGATTGTAGCAGGTGCCTCAGGGGCCCAATATATACGACATAATGCATTTGGCATACCCTTCGAGGAAAGCCTCGAACCCTCCAGCATATCTTCCGCCACGGTCCTCACGGTTCCCAATGCTACGCAGAAGTAGGGCGAAGACGATAGTCTTGTGTGCCTGTGCCATTGGGGTGGCATTCTTCATACTTTCGCGTATATTTGGGGGAGCAGATGGAATTCCATCGGGGACTCCGCCAGTTGTAATTGTCACGGTGTTGGATACGGTGGGATACAGTAAAGAATATCAGGATAGCGTAAAGGAGAATCGGATTCAGTATGCCAGGAAACATGGTAAGCAAATGCCAATGGCCACATCTCGCTATGCCGGTATTAGAGAAACCCTCAAACTGATCATTCCTAGGCTATGCAACATTTTTCCCTAGTATTGGAGATTACGATATTCAAGGATCGCCGAATTCATGGACCAAAGTTCCCGCGGCACGACACGCATTATCAAAATTCCCACATAGCGAATATGTTTGGGTTTTGGAGCAGAATGCCCTCATCATGAATCCCGCGCTGAAAGTCGAGGATCATATTATGGACCCAAAACGATTAGAAAGTTTGATGATCAAAGATCGGTCTATTGTACCGCCGGACAGTGTCATCAAAACGTTTCCAAACTTGAAAGGGAAGAATATCGATTTGGTACTCACTCAGGATAAGTATGGTCTGTCGCAGGCTAGTTTTATCATTAGAAAGGGGGAATGGAGCAAATTTTTCCTCGATACATGGTTTGATCCTCTGTATCGTTCATACAATTTCCAGAAAGCGGATACACATGCATTGGTAAGTCCTGAGATGTCTTTTGAAGGGTTGAAATCTTACAATCATTAGGAACACATTGTACAATGGCATCCGACGATCTTATCGAAGTTGGCACTCGTGCCACAAGAAATAATGAATGCATACAATTCAGATGAAGCAGGAGGATACAAAGATGGAGACTTCGTCGTCCGGCTACCAGGTTGCGAACAAACTGGACGAGACTGCGGAAAAGAGGCGGAAAAATACACAAGACAATGGAGAACAGTATTTGCACAACGATGATCCAAACCTCTACTACGAAAATTCCTCCAATCCTCATCAACGACATATAAGCATACTTAGGGCTATAGGAAGCCCTTATGATCTACGAATAGCGGGCAAGGCGTTTGCAGGCGTACGACAGCATGAAGATAAATGTTTGCATACATGTACAATACCGGCAATGATGTCTATAGGAATATGGATATCGTTGACGCTGGCAGATGTAATTTTCTTGGGGAAGTAAGACTTTGTCTTCTGTATATTATTTGAAACCTACATACCCCAGCAGTCAATAGTACTGGTCTTTCAACACTTTAAAATCTCTTCGCTGTAGATTTGTTTTCTATGAGCATGCTCTCCAGGACAAGTTATAATATGATTTCTGATCGGGAGAGGAGATAATAGAGCACGGAAAGTATGTTGTTGCTGTCCAAGGCATTGTCGTTTTCATCTGATTTCAATGAACTTCAGTCTATCTATGTAGCATCCCATTATGAACAATTGATAAATAAGAAACTTGAAAGATCAATTCCACTTTTATATGGCGATGTATGAGACCTCTCAAGAGTCAAAGCCCTCCAGCTTTCGAAATAAATTTACAAGGGGCGGACCTGATAAGGACCATAAAGAAGTAGGTAAGCATGTGATGAGTACTACTAGGTAACATCCTCGGCATCTTCATTCAATCAAGGAAAGAAGAAACCTCCCGATGGAGACAACGACTTTTGTCTTTTCGCATTTTACCTTCCTCCACCACCCCAACTTTCATCTCCATTCTCATCACTCACCGATAATCCGTCCCACAAGATGCCCGGCAGTTCGAGAATGCCCGTAAGCTTGCGCAATAGCTTCACCGTCAAAAAGGGCTCTTCAAGCGGTAGCCAATTACTAGCTCTGAATATTGATCTGTATGTACTTGTTCTATGCTCCTGGACCCACAGTCTATGCGATAAGCTATGCAATCTGTTTGCATCTTGTCATCGATGGAATAAACTTTACTGATCTTATTTCTGTAATGCAGACTTCGAAATGTTGTATTCTTTTTGTTCTTACTGAGATGGACGAGGAAGGGTCTTCTAAAATTGAAAGGAAGGGGGCTTTTTGGTAGTTTCGCCGATGCATATATTTCAATTCGCAGGACACTTTATGGATTATTCCTACGAGCACCTGGTGTGCGATCCCAGGTACAGAAGCAGGTTTCGGAGGCAATTACGAAGCTACAAGGGAAATTAGTGCCGACAGGTCCGGGTGTGGTACGATATTTGACGCTGCCGAAGGAAGGATGGTCTGAGGAAACAGTTATGAAGGAGTTGGAGACGCTAGCCAATATGGATCATACAAGGTGGGAGGACGGATTTGTCTCGGGTGCTGTGTATCATGGAGGGGACTCGTTGATGAAGTTACAAACGGAGGCGTTTGGGAAGTTTACGGTCGCGAACCCTATTCATCCAGATGTATTTCCCGGAGTTAGGAAGATGGAGGCGGAAATTGTGGCGATGATTTTGTCGATTTTCAATGCGCCGCCAGGAGCTGCGGGTGTTACGACTAGTGGAGGTACAGAGTCTATTTTGATGGCTTGCTTGAGTGCAAGGCAGAAGGCTTATGCCGAGAGAGGCGTAAAGGAGCCGGAAATGTTAGTAAATCAGCGGATATGTCATTTTAGTTTTCTATGCTAATCAATGCTAGGATTCTCCCAGAAACAGCACACACCGCGTTTCGCAAAGCAGGTCAATATTTTGGTATCAAAATTCACCTTGTCGCTTGTCCCGCTCCATCTTACCAAGTCCATCTCCCAAGCGTGTCCCGCCTCATCAATAGCAACACCGTCCTTCTCGTTGGCTCGGCGCCGAACTTCCCTCATGGACTTATTGATGACATAACCGGCCTTTCCAAGCTCGCCGTCAAACGCAAAATCCCACTTCATGTCGACTGCTGCCTTGGATCATTCCTTGTCCCCTTCCTTGAGAAGGCCGGATTCGAAACCGAACTCTTTGATTTCCGACTTAAAGGTGTCACAAGTATAAGTTGCGACACTCATAAATATGGATTTGCACCCAAAGGTAACTCGACTGTTCTCTACCGCACTGCAGCCTTGAGAACATACCAATACTTTATCTCTCCCGACTGGTCAGGCGGTGTCTACGCTTCTCCATCCATTGCCGGGTCTCGCCCTGGTGCCCTCATTGCTGGATGTTGGGCCTCACTCATGAGTGTTGGAGAGACTGGTTATATTAACGCCTGTAACGAGATCGTGGGGGCTACCAAAAAAATCATTGAGGCCATAAACGAAAACCCCTCTCTCAACGCCGATCTTCACGTCCTCGGCAAACCCCTCGTTTCCGTCGTAGCTTTCACATCCAAGACGCTCGATATCTACGATATTGCGGACGCCATGTCAGCAAAGGGGTGGCATTTAAATTCGTTACAAAGCCCACCGGCTATACACGTAGCCGTGACATTACCGATTGTGAAGGTGTGGGAGAAGTTGGTGGAAGATTTGATAGCTGTTGTTGAGGCGGAGAAGGAGAAAGAGAGAGTTAGAATTGTGGAAGGGAAGGGCGCAAAGGGGAAGAGCTTGGGGGATTCAGCCGCCTTATACGGAGTTGCAGGCAGTTTACCAAATAAGAGCGTGGTGGTTGAGTTAGCGAGTGGATTTTTAGACACCTTGTATAAAGCTTAGCGAGTTAGTGCGGCTATAGGGAGGGGGATTGAGGAAAGGGCGCGAATATCATCATCTAGGAATTTGTATATATGAGAAGCACATGAGCGAGATTTTCCTTACTATATCATGGTATAGGCTCTTCGTAATAAGATTAATATACCTTCGATGTGGCGTTTAGGAAACTAGATGTGTCTCATCTCGTCTAGCTTCGGATACATCCACATACTTATCCACTTCTTTTGTTTTACTCCACAATCTTTATCTCTTTATAAATTTCTTATAGCTTCGAAGTCTCATCCAAAACGGGCTTGTGGTTTAGTGGTATAAAACCACTCTTACTTGGATATGACATTCGTTATGAATGCTGCTTGAAAAATGGTGAACTTAGATTTCGTAATCAGGGTCCATGTTTATACCGTTTTGGTGATACTCGATCCTGAAAACCGTATTTTGAAATATGGTATTTTACAAAATCTGATTCTGGGATTCCGTAATCTCAATACAAGGATTAATTCGTACTAAATTGAAAAAGGGACTCCGTAAATAGACATTCGAATCTGCAGCAAGGCTTTTTTTCATTGTCAAACTGAAAAAGGAAGTTCATAAACCGTTATAAGGCATTTTTGCTAGCCGAACTAAAAAATAGGGTTTTATAATCGAAGGCTGGTCTTAATTCATAGAATAAAAAACGAACTAAAATATTCTTATAGGTGGATAGTAATTATTAATTTATAGGAGAGTAATTGCTACGGTAGATTTAGAAGAGTGCCTGAGATCTCAAGCTACGCCTGAGATATTAGGCATCTCTCCTCGCTAGATCGTACAGCCGTACGGCTGTACTATCTACCTTACGCATATAAAGGGCTTCGCCCTTTATAGGTGTGAGGGCTCTTCAGCAATATATTATATTTCAACCTCGATGCTTTAGCATCGTGACAGTAATATAAAATATTAAATTAACAAAAGTTTTTAGAAAATACCTGCGGTATCAAATAAATGCTTATAATTGGATACTAAATTCAACGTCTTATTGTTAATTAGCTGTAGCTTGTATATGGTTTGTGTATAGCTCATTGGGATAAATCATACGTAAAGACAGCTTCCAATCGAACTCAAACTAATAATCATTATACAAATCGTCAATTGAGTATCCTGAGTTCGAATCGTACTTTTATAAATTCGAAGTATCAAATCTATAATTGTTCCCCCCTAACTCATACCTCTATCCAAGTAGAAGACTTAAAACTTTTCTCACTTTTTCCTAGCATTCTACAGGCTACCACATAGATCTTAAAAACCCTGTATAGAACAGGGGGATTTGAAATGTGTTCTGTAATTGGTTGGAATTACGACGAGAGGATTTCATAGAATGTATATCAAGCAGTGGCCTATCTGTTACGAAGGTAACTTTACCGTAGGATTACTAAGGGTAATCTCATCTCATGTGATTAATATCACGTGATAGAAAAGCAGACTTGTCGAAATCGGCTTTGCCGCAATCGACTTATCGACTTTCGACTTACCGATTAGCAGAGAACGAAGGTTTATATAAGGTAATGGGATTTCATTACAATATAGAGCTTCGTGCTCAAGAACAATCATTGGTTTCATTACTATAGTTACGAGAATTGCAACCAGTTACATCCTTATTGAATTCCTACTTGAAGTCTAGTCTAAACCACCTCGAGAGATCTCTAGACACTTCGCGTGACCCTAGAGGCAGCTCCCGTAATACCTTAGTTCTCCTTGTACTTTTGCTGAAACTTTACATCTACTATTTCCACTACGTGCTTGTCATGATACGACCTATTTCTTCTTGATGGATATGCGTGTAACGATCTGCTTGTACCTCTGTGTACGGTCCTTCATTGGTAGTGTGATACTGACTGCATATATGCGCTCAGGCGGCTCAGCACCTCTAAATCTAGGGTGTGCCCACTTTAAACCCTTCCACCCTTTTTATTGGTGATATTAAGCGATAGAATGTATTCCGTGTCTCCGCCGAATTAAGAATCACATGATCGAACATCACGACGGAGACATGCATCTACTGTTACCAGACTATCATCCTAACGTTACCCCCTATCAACCTGTTCTTGCAGATGAGAACAGGTACCAAATGCGCAGTCGTGGCGGGGTACTGCTTCTGTCATGACGCGCAACGAGGCACAATGGGGCACAATGGGGCACAATAAGGCACAATAAATCAAATATTTCGAATAGTCTTCCATCACAAACCAATTCAACAATCCGCATTTCCCAGCAACTTTTTGCTTTGTTTTTCTATTTCATATCTGACAACATGAACCTGCTATTTGCCTCGCTGACAGCCATCGTAAGCTTCGTCTGGTTCTTGAACTACGTATTTGGAGTAAAGCGCGATTCCAAAGAACCACCATACATTGATCCAAAATTCCCAATCATTGGACATGCTGTGGGACTACTTCGGGAGAAGTATGGATATTACATCGCACTTAGGTTTGCTTCTCATTTCATCATTTTCCTTTGGAAAGCGAAATCTTTCAGGCATTTTGAACTAACGCGTTCGCGACCCAGTGAAAAGTACAAGTTGCGTATCTTTGGTCTTGCCATACCTGGTATGCCTGGTGGTCGAGTCTACATTATCAACTCACCCGAACTTGTTCTTGCTGTCCAAAGACAATCTAAGCAGCTCTCATTCTGGCACGTCGAAGCAACTTTCACCGTGGGCATGGCGGGGTTGAGCCCGCATGCAGCGAAGATAGTCACACATAATGTGAACGGCGAAGAAGAGGGAACGAGTTTTTTCAAGTCGGGCATGACGCTTCAACATCAAGAGATGCAACCGGGTGAACACCTGTTGAACATTACCAGGGATGGTACTCAGAAGCTCGCACGTACTGTTTCGAGACTAGAAGAAATAACTAGGATTGATCTCAATCAATGGATTGTTGACACGATCATGGACTCCGTAACGGGTAGTTTCTATGGCCCTAGAAACCCATACAAAGACCCGGAAATATCAAAAGCGTTCAGGTAATTTATCAATGTAATAATATGGAAGATCAAATACTAACTCATGACAGAGACTTTGAGGACAATGCTGTTGGACTCATTTCCTTTCCTTTGCCAAAAGTCACATGTCGAAAAGCGTACCAAGGTCGCGAAAAGATGGTCGATGCATTTCTCAAGTATTATGCGGATGAAGGTCCCAAAACGGCGTCTCACATTGTCCAATCTCAGGACAGAGTTGCTACCACTTCTGGAATCTCACTCCTCGATAGAGCTCGTATTGACGCTGTTAGTGGGCACGCCATCTTAGCCAACACAACCCCCACGGCATTCTGGACTGTCTTCCATCTTCTCTCAGACCCCAAACTTGTGGAAGAGGTACGAAACGCAGTGGAACCGTTTGTTAAAACTTCAGAGAAAAACGGACATCTTTCTCGCGAGATGGATATCAGTAAGATCAGGGATGTGCCTATCATCAGATCTATTCTGCACGAATCGCTGCGACATTATGCGGATGGCACCGGAACACGAATCGTGCTTCAAGACACCATGCTTGACGATAAATATCTATTGAAGAAAGATTCATTCATCTTTATGCCGAATCGAGCTTACCATTTTGATGAATCATCCTGGGGAACAGATGTTGACAATTTCGATGCTCATCGTTTTATGAAAAGTAAACCATATCAACCAGGTGCATTCCGAGGCTTTGGTGGCGGCGTTAATCTATGTCCAGGGAGGTTTTATGCCATGAATGAGATATCGTTTCTATGCTCAATGCTAGTTTTGCGTTATGATGTCAAGCCGGTTGGTGGGGCATGGATTCATCCAGGAGCTGATAGTAGCAACTTGTCCCTAATCATCAATCCTCCAATCAAGGAAGTACTAGTGGACTTCAAACCCAGAGCGGGATGGGCTAGTGGCGATTGGTCTTTCACGCTTTAAATGTTACCTCAAGGGTGTATATATAGTAAGACACGAAGTACACAAATCTCCACCTACTGTGTGTGTGGTCTTTAAACTAGGAAAATATATTCATGCAGAATCAGAATCATTCTTTTAAGAACCATCAGGTAGTATTTGTAAGCCTGCTAGATCAAATTGTTACTAAAATCTGAGTAAGATAAGTGTATTTTTGTATTTAAATTTCGAACAAAACATGCCATAAAAAATGTGATCCAGCCAATACAAATGGACCACTGCTTTATTGTGGCTTTTTATAGTCACTCTAAATCAACTAGATCGTGAAAGTACCCTGCCTTGAGCTCGTGGCACCCCTGGCAAACCTTCAGACCCTGGTGAAATCCTCTTTGCCACGTTGTTTGACTGTCTCAATACAATCCTTGTATCGAGGGCTTTGTTGGATCCTCTTCGCATCTTGCTCCATCTGCGAGAGCTGATATGAGTACAAATATGAGTAAATTCCCTCGCAGTGATGTAGGACAGACCTTCAAACTCATCGGTGAAGCTTCTTCTGAATACACAAAATGTTATCCATTTTCAGACGTTTCTCCCTTATAGTCACTCGAACTCTTCTTTTCTTCGATGTCTCGGCAGTTTTGGCAGTTTCAACAACTGGCAACAGTTCAATTCAATGTAGTACTCTAGAACGCCTTCTTCCAAAGCAAGTGTCATACCCCTCTAGCACTACCTATATCAGCTCGGTTCTATCCTACTATTTCGTCCAAGAACGTCTTTCACCGGCCTGCATAGTCAAACCTAGCTGCACGCAAGACGTATCGACAATACTGATAGCGCTATCAAATATCTACAAAAAGCAACCTAATGCTACGTTGTTTTCCATCCGGAGTGGTGGCCATTCTCCGATCGCCGGTGCAGCCAACGATAATGGCGGGGTGACAATCGACCTGACGCTTATGGATACCCTCAGTCTGAACCGTAATGGCTCAATGGTCTCTGTGGGAGCCGGTTCTATCTGGAGCAACATCTATACTCAATTGGAACAAAGGAACTTGACTGTCCTTGGAGGTCGTGTAGCTGGAATTGGGGTAGGAGGTTTATTGACAGGAGGTTAGTGCTCAGCTTACATCGATTCATTTTGCTCAGGCTTTAATTTCTAACATGATACAAATGCATAAGGCGGAGTTTCATTCTTATCCCCTCAGTATGGTTGGGCTTGCGACGGAATACTGGGCATGGAAGTGGTTCTTGCCGATGGCTCGGTAGTTTATGCATAGTCACAAAGTCATTCCGACCTCTTTACTGCTCTTCAAGGAGGCTCGAATAACTTTGGGGTAGTGACTAGATTTGACTTGAAGACTTTTGAACAAAGGGAACTGCTCGGTGGATTTGTTTTCTACAATTCATCTACAGTTCCGCAACAGCTCGAGGCCTTCAATGACTTTATGAGCCCTGTCAACTTTGACCTCCATGCCTCAATCATTCAGGCTTTTGGCTACCAGCAAGGTCTCCAAGCCGTTTCTATGGGCATGGAATACACTTTACCAATTGCGAATACGACCCCGAAAGTGCTTCAGCCGTTCCTGGAGATCAACCAGCTAGGTAGTACCATGCGCGTTTCCAACATGTTGGATTTCGTAACAGAGGAAGCGGATTTTCAGCCTTTGAATACTCGGTATGTCGTATACATTGATTCATGTCAGCGTGTTGCACACGCTAGAAGTCGTCATCTAGGACCACTGGACCAGAAGAAACTTTACTAACACAATTTAATGCAGAGGAATCTATGTAACCACAACTTTCAGTCCGACCCTCCCTATCTTGACCTCAATCTATGATCTCTGGAATGCAACTACTCCAAGCATCAGCGCAATTCCATCGATAGGCTACAGTTTAATATATCAACGGCTCCCAGCAACTGTCCCGGGCAACGTCAATTCTTTTAATCTCCCCTCATCCGCAGAGAATCTGGTATTGGGTTTATTATCCGTTACTTGGGCAAATGAGTCGGATGATGAAACGGTGAATTCAGTGACAACGGCGCTCATGAGTGCAATTGAAGAGAAGACAAAAGAAGCAGGTGTTTACAATTCTTTCAAGTATTTGAATTATGCAGCCAGTTGGCAGAATCCTTTGGGCTCGTATGGAGATAAAGGAAAAGAGAATTTGTTGAGTGTGAAGAAGACTTATGATCCGCAAGGCCTGTTTCAAAAAGGGGTTCCTGGTGGGTTCAAGCTGAAAGGACTTGATCAGTAGTCTTCATAAACACACACAGAAGATAAAATCGTTGTTATGATGTGTAAAATAGTCATGTGTTTATTTTGAGATGTTAGAAAAAGAAAACTTTAGGCCAGTCAAGCATGATCAGATGTTTATAGTTACTTTTTCAAGCCCTACAGGAAATATTGACGAAAACATCATCTCCATCCACTGGGCCCATAATGCCTAAGCAAGGCTTCTTTATCTCCAGACGTGGAAATTGTGTCTTAGCCCTTGACTCAAAGCTCTTTTCATGAATATCAAGCCCAATATCTTCTTTATCTATGAGTTGCATATCAAATCTCCACAGAGCTAAAGCAACACAAGTTAATGCCTCCGCCTTGGCCAGAAATCGCCCCGGGCAGTAAGTTGAACCACCGCCATAAGGTCTGTAGCTCGGGTTTACATTCAGCTTATAATTGGTCATAAACCTCTCCGGGTGAAATTCACCAGCATCGGCCCCGAAAACTTCATCATTGAGTAGTAACTGCCGATATGGAATGATGACTCTCCCGCCTGGCTGTAGTTCTTTTCCACCGACGTAAGTAGGAGATGCGACATTGCGAACAGACACAGATGAAGTTATAAGCCTCAAAACTTCGTGGTACAAGGCGAGAAAATGGGGAGTAGCTGTAGGAACAAATGAATTTGCAAGAGAGTTGGGATCCTGAGATGCGGGAGTTGTCATGATGAGTTTAAGTTCAAGCCGTATCTTGGCCAAAAGGCTTGGATTGTGGAGAACATAAGCGAGCATCCAAAATGATACTTTCCAGGCGTTTGCATTTATCCTATTATTGATCAGTCGCTGTGTTCGATATATTGTGAAAGTGAGGAATATCAACACTTACACCCAATAGATCATCGTAAGATAGGCAGCGATATCAGGCGCTTGAATACCCACAGCTTTCATTTCAATCTCCAATGCTTCCACGAGCCAGCAGGCACCCGGACGCTGACTGGTGGACATTTCGAAATACCTCGTTAGAGCATTCTGGCCAATAGCTTTTGCAGCTTTCATATCATTAGACCAAGGAGCAGGAATCTTGTAAGTCAGTTTCCAGCTACTGTCGTCGAAAGAAAAAAAGCTTTCAAAAAGGTCAGGTTCAATTTCACGGAGCTTAGGTCCAAAAAAAGAAGTCGTGGCTCCTTCCAGAAGCGCTTCTCTGGTCCACTCAAGGAGCGACACGGTACGGGAATTGGTCCATGGCGTAGGTAATATAACTTTCGAGGTCATTTTGTCCCAAGTCATAGAACTATGAACGCTGGAGAGAAACACGTGTTGGAGCTTGTCAAGCCGTTGGCCGGGTTGGAGTTGTTGTCGTATGATAGTTTCGGCAATATGCGCAAGTGGTTTGTTCGGAGGCCAGTTGCCGCCTACTCTATTGAGCTTTTGGGATGAAGGTTCCCACATTTTTCCTATGGCATGTGGTGTAGCTCCGAACGAAACCATCATATCAGTGATATAATCATCAAATGTCAATTGTTCAGTATTTCTGTATACCTCATTCACGGCGAAGATGGATGTGATAATGTAGAGAGTTTCTCCTGCTGCAGTGATGGTGAATGGCTCGCGAGTGTTGCGAAAGTAATTTCTAGCTTGATGTTAGAATCCTTATAGATGTCACGAAAGGAGGTTTTTTGGCGCATAGTACAAGAAGTGATAGACAAACCTGCCATATGCAAACGTGCCGTCGGCGTCATTGAAGAAAGATACGGCATGTCCTGGAGAGCAATCATTAGTTTTTGCTTCATTTTATTCATCTATAATGAAGATATACCCAAGACTATGCCCGCTGAGTCAGTGAACTTGATCATTTGTTACATGAATGGATAAACATACACGGTATCCAATATGGTAGGACTTGAGGTCGATTGGGGTATAACCACGGTAAAATGGTAAATGACCAGATTCTCCAAATTATATAAAGTCCAAATAGACTGAAAACAAGACTGCAGAGCACAGAGATAGTCGTGGTTTGGCCTTGGAAGGCATTTAGATTACTCCAAAACCGCTCCTCAAATACTCCGGATAACATTGTCAGGCGAAGAACAAAAGTTGGGCAAAATTCAGTTCGTGAGGTTCAATCTCAATAATGGATATAGGTGCCTATCACGTAAATATAGTAGATTTTATACCAAGACCGCGTTCGTGTATTAAAATGATTGAAGAGCAGATAATTCGCACAAGTCACTAGAACAATAAAGAAAAGATACAAAAGCCATGGGACTCTTAGCTCGCTTAAAGAAATAACTACACTGCAATCTATATTGCTAAATCTATCTCGATGCAACATCCATCTCACCTAGGCAGCCTTTGTTCGCCCATTCTGAACTTCATTACCAACAGAACCCATGTTTTTCACATCAACACCTAGTTTTGCAAGCCCCCAGCGCATGCTATTCTTAGCAGCCTCATCGACACCGACAAGGGCGTACCAACCAAGTCTCTGCTTTGCCTTGCTTACTTGATAAGTTCTGGTCATACAAAGGTGCTCTAGCTTTGAACGAATCAAAATTTTAGGCCTTCTCCTTCCCTGGTATACAATCCAGAACCAGTACTCAGTTAGCCAAGCCAGCATAAACAAGATCCACGTAGGAATGACCCATATTGTTTTCGGCGGATGCCCCGCTGCCGTATAGAACTTGCGCATATAAAACCAGAACGGGGAGGGAAGGTCGTCTGTGATATTGAATGCTTCGCCGCAAATTCGAGATTTAGGTGGTACTGCATCAATATCTTCATCCCTATCCTTGGTGTAAGCGATGTCCGTCTCTACCTCCGTCAAGAGGGCCTTTGCTGCCAAGACATGACCAAAAACCGCATTGCTGACATAAATCGGATCAAACAGAGTTGTATTGTCACCCAATTGCAGAAATGACAACCCGTAGCGTGCTAGTTGCAGGCCAAGCATTGTCATATTCTCGTCTCCTTCGCCGTAGATACCTGGGATCCGGATACATGCAGTTCGAAGATGACTGTGGGAGCACTTTCCAGCAAGATGACATAGTTTAGAAGAAGGATTATTGGCAGCCAACACCAGTGCATCTGCAAGAGCCTTGCTTTCGGTGTAGGGGTTGTATTTGGTAACTGGGCCGTTGAGAATGGGGTGAGATTCATCCGCGTTAAAGATTTCACCGTTGACATCGTACTTGTATATGGTCAACGAAGATGTATAGACAAGGGCTACAACTGAAGGTGCGGAAGAGGCGCATGCGAGCAAGTTCTTAGTACCTTCCACATTCACCTTCTGATAAGAAAGATGATTGGGTGGATCTTGGTATGGATCGGGAGAGGAGGCATGAAAGATAATACGCGGTTGGATATCCTTGAGCAAATTGGTAACTTCTTCAACAGACGTGATATCGCCAGCATAGTACGATGCTTCATGATAACGGTTTTCGCGCGGACTCCGGCTGAATACAGAAACGTGCTCTACGTTTGAATCATCCAAAAGAGCTTTGACAAGATGATGTCCCATGAATCCACACCCTCCAATGACTAGAACATGACCTAGTGCCTGACTCTGCATAGCTTGTGCCTCGTGATGGTGGCGGTGGTGGTGGTGGTGGTGATGGTGGTATGGAAAGATTCCACTGACGAGAAAGAATAAGCAAACATAAGATTGCATGTTATTAGACGGATAAGCGGATGCGGGTTGCATGGATATTATTAAATTAAGGCTTACCTGACGTTACCGGCGCTTAATGTGGCCTGCAAGACACCCCACACATAGTCACCGAATGACAATGTGAGTGGGGGATAGAGACACACCTACCTCGCTTAGCCATCGAAACATCCTGTTTATTACAAACTCCCCAAATATTTAGCTTATCATCCTTTTCGGACTAGAAATAATCCTCCTCCACATAGTTCCGGTCACGTACAGCAACCTTGACGTGGTGTAACAACAAACTTTGATCGTGGTTTTTGAATCTCGAAGTCGTCTCTTGGTCAACCTGAATGTTCAACACAGGTAGAAGGTAAGCAAGCGTAATTTTTGACGTCAAGAGTATGGAAGCTCTAGCGTCTGCTACACTGTGGTACATGTCAGTTTAATGTAGCAATGAATCCGAGATGTTACCCACGTTGATGGCCAATTTTCCCCAATGTGATGAGGAGGAGAGAAATCCTGAAGGAAATTGGCTGAATTTGCGACTGTAGCCTCTTGCCTATCCACATCTCTCAGAATATCGACTGTTGCAGGCGTTAAAATTCTTATCAGAAATGCGCGAGGGGCACGTCCTTGCAAAAATGCGTACTCACAATAGTTCTCTAAAGATTCTTCCAAAACCCTATGCAGCAAAGGTAGATTATTCAGACCTTCATATGTGCGCAACTTAGGGTCTCCAATCTCTCGACGTAGCGATTCAAGATCCAGTTGCACACAGGCTTGTACAATTGTGTGAGTAAGAATCTACATATCCTCGTCAGTACATGACTGTCTGGTATATTTTTGTTTTAGAATCACTAACAAGTAAAGCCTGATTTGATAGCTTGAGCCATGCAGACAGAATTGCTTCAGCGACAACCGAAGACTTGACCTTTTCTTTACCAGGAGCAACAATTGCGGTCCGCAAGAATTTGGGCTAAATACGATTAGCAGCTTTCTTTGTGAAATATGGGGTTACAGACCAGTTTTTCTTCTTCTGCTTGCTCTAATGCGAGAGCTAGTCGCTGGATTAATATATGCTTTGCGCGCTCATTTCTAGTAACGATGAAATGGACGGTTCTTCCAAGTCAACTCGTGCGCATTCAGAGGTTGTAGAGTCTACTTACGGAGCGATAAAAACGGGCACATATTGTTGCGTATTGTCAGAAAGCTCCATATCGAGAGCATATCGGATCAGTGACGAGGCGAAATCTTGCTCGCGAGCTTGAAAGGGCAAAATGACAATGAGTAACGGAACAAGTGAGTGTATGAAAGGGTACGTGAAGAACTGGGCTTACTCACCTATCTGACCAAAAAAGATCGCAGTCGATGCCGCAAAGACCGAGGGTTTTAGCAACGCGCGTAGATTCACAGATTTCCAACCTGCCCGATTAAATATTAAGAAGGGAGGTGATTAAATTGAAGGGGCCAATTATTGCGGAAGACCAGAGTCATCAGACTTGAGGTGATAAATTCGCATGAGTATAAAAGATTCACGACGTACCATTATAATACCAAATTCTGCCACTGAATGATGATCCACGGCCAGCTTCTGTCAAGATGTTTTCTTTAATTGAAGCCTGGAGACCAGGCGCCACATATTCTGATCCATCGGCAATTGAACAGAAGCTGCAGTTTTGAGATGATTTGCACCTGGAATGGTCATAAGCATGGGATGTCATATTTCGTTGTGATCGTGTTTAAATTTACGGCCAGCTCAGTGCATCAAGATTCAGTGGAAGCTTGAAAGTTCGAAGAACAGAACAAACATGAATGAGTTTCCCAAAACAAACACGGGTTCGAATTGACCGAAAGGCTGACAGCACAAGGATTAAAAATGGGTAGTGTAGGGTTGCGTGCATGCATGCATGCATGCATGATATGATAGATACACTCACATTGATTTTCCTACAACAGGATAAAAAATCCGTTTGATATTACAAAAAGCGAGCGAATTGCATTATACCAATTCACTGTCACCCTCCCATTCATACTAATTAAGCAGAGTGTAACTTCAAGCTGACTTCTGTCCCAAGGAAAATTATGCTCCTATTCTTGATAATCATGGAGAAACCCTGAAGAAATCCTGATGGGAAGAACGGCGCAGCTTAACACACTCTCATGTAGGCAAACCTTTGTACTTTAAATACCTATTGATCCTATCTTTGAAATTAAATTTTATCCTCATCGGCTGCTTTACCATATACTCTCAAGTTTACTCTTACAATCAATATTCGGTCGACTTGCTTTTGCGATGTCCTTGAACGGAACAACTAATGGGATACCTAACTCTGTCCTGGCCCAGACGCCCATAGCTCCTCCTCCCCTGGGCGTTGTATCAAACTTCGTCGATCCACCAAATCGAGGAACAGCTTTCATCATTATAGGAGGGGTCTTACTACCTTTTGTTGCTCTTTTTGTAGGGATACGTTTGGTCACAAAGCTGAGGGTCCTCCATCAAATTGCATGGGATGATAGTATGTTTTCTGATTTACTGATTGATTCTTTGAATTTCGAGCAATAATACATGCATCTATAGACTAATTACATGCTATACAGCATCATGTTTTGCTTCAACGGTAATAGATCTAATTTTTGCCTTCAAACTATACCAAGTGATTGGAGATTGAAGAAGCTAATATGGTCACAAATCTTACATAGATATGTCTAGTTGTTTATTACATCAATCAGGTTCTAGGTACCGACTCCTGGTCCTTTTCCCTTTTTCCTCTCTATACTTGAATGTCGGCTTGATGTCTGACCTATTTGACTTCCAATAGGTATCCAGGTTGGGAAGTTCGGTCGTCACGGCTACGATACTTCAGTTCTACAAATTGTTAACCCCTGGTTAGGATGGGTAAGTGATAGCCCACTTGATATAATTCTAACATTTCAACTTGCCTTCCAAGCTAATCTGTTTGTCCAATATCAGACTGTGTTCACCGAGAACTGGCTCTCGACTGTCACACTCGGCATAGCCAAACTCACTTTCCTATTGTTCTATCTCACTTTGTTCTCACCCAACCGCATCCTGCGATACATGATATACTTTGGAATGGTTGTCACGATTCTTGTTTTCCTTGGCTTCACTCTAGCTCAGACCATTCTTCTCGTACCTCATCCAGGTGAAAACTGGCTAGAGATGTATCAAGACCCTCGAGAGATGGCAGTTTTAAAAATTAGTGTTCCAATCTCAGTGACAAGTTTCATTGTTGATATTTATACCTTCATCATACCAATTGCAGGAGTCTCGGGGCTGAAGTTAAGTCGAAAGAGGAATATTGGAGTTCTCATGGTTTTTATTACGGGACTATGGTATGTTTATAAGGCCTCCTTCAATGATTTTTTTATTTATTTATCTATTCAAGCTATGTATACGCCGAGATATTTGAAGGAGAAACTGACTTCAATTAGCGCTTGTATAGCATCATCACTGAGTATCTACTACAAAACGCGCCTTACTACTATTGATTCAGCTTGGGACTCTATTCCTGTTATCATTTGCGCGTAAGTATATACTTCGTTTTGCCTCGTCCATTTATAGCCAGCACTTTCTTACTCCTTAATCAGCCTGGTAGAAATGTGCATGGGGATAATTTGCTCCTGCATGCCCTCACTCGCCAAGTTTACCTCCCACTACTTTCCTAACTTTTCAATTGTCGAGTCCGTTCTATCACTGAAGTTATTCACGCGACTTACTACACATTCGAAAAGCAATAGCAGATCCTTTTCGATTGTGAATGCAAGAAAAAGATTGGGTAGTGAGTCTGACGAGAATTTGAGGAAGAAGGCAAGTGCAAACGGTAGGGAAAGAGAAGTTGAAATGGGCGAGGACACCTTGTTTGAAATAGAAATGGGAGATCTCGGAAGGGGACAAAATCAAGTCAAGATCATTTCTGGAAATATGAATGGCCGTACTGATTTAAAGTAGGCAGTATGTAGTAAGCCAGTTCAAGTGGTCCAATTCAGTTTGGGGCCTTGTGAGACTGGCTGGGTTGATTCCCCACTGATAATGTTCTCGGTTCGATGCTTTCTTGCCTGCCAGATTAATTGGTTCTATCTGTCTCCTTTTGTGGTGAGGGGTTACATGACTTTAAGTGGGAGTTGCATAATCAATGAAAGACTTTGCCTTAAAGAAGGGCAATCTTAAAGATTCGATCGGGCTTTTCTCTGACTTTAAATCACAAATGCACAAACAAGTATCTTCGCCCAAAATTCTAGCAGGTCCTACCTTTGACTTTGAGTGGTCTTCAACGTCTTCTGGGCAAGGGAAAATCATACTATAAGTCGACGTACTAATGATGATGATTTGTATATAGTTTTGTGATTGATTTAGAGCTGTTTTAATAGATATCCCTTATAAAATTAGAAAAAAACAAGTTATCTAGTGTCTACGCTGCCCGATGAGAAAGTAGATGGACATGAGAAGGTTATTCGTGTCCATTCTGCTTTGCGGAGATGTCAGGTAAAATCATTGGTCAATGAGATCGTGTATCGCAAGTGTGTATATACAAGCTAAAAGATTCACGGAGCGGGGTGGCATATCAGAAGGATTCATCTGGATATCTTCTGACCCCAGTGCGTCCAATAGTCCGGACTGCAGAACGGATTAATAGACTGCGCATAAAATACCCGCCCCGTACGAGTACCCGCGGGTTATTTGCCCCGCAGGTTACCCACGAAACCTTCTACCCGCCCCGCAGGGCTCCGTTGGGATTTCAAAATTACCCGCCCCGTACGGGTTATTTGCAAATAATTCATAAATAATTTATAAATATAATATAAAAATTATGAATAGCTTTAAAAAAATAAGCGAGATCCATAAATAACTCGCAAATCCACAAATAATCCGTATCTCGCAAATAAAAATAATCCACAAATCCGCAAATAACCCGTAAATCCGCAAATAACCCGCACTCCGCGAGTAGATGAATTATTTGCAAATTATTTGCAAATAACCCATACGGAGCACAAAATACCCATTAGGATTTAACATTACCCGCCCTGCATATAGGTTATTTGCAAATAACCCGCCAGCTTCAATACCCGCCCCGCGGGGCCCCGTTGCGCAGTCTACGGATTAAATGACTCGAATTAAACGTTGAGTTGCCTTTTGCTGGTTTTGCTTTTGAAACTGGTTCGCTTACCCCCTGTCTTTTTACTTCAACAATCTACTACCCGATGCCCTGCTTTTCCATATTCAAAACATAAGTTGTTTTCTCGTCTTCATCTGCCATAGAATTCGGTGGAGGATATACTACATACAGGATTGGGGCACCTTGTAGGATTGATATCCCCATTGTTTGGAGGGTTCTGTGTAGACTGTGCAACGGGGCCCCGCGGGGCGGGTATTGAAGCTGACGGGTTATTTGCAAATAATCCGCATGCAAAGCAGGTAATGCTAAATTTCAATAAGTACCCCGTGCCCCATACTGTCACGCCAAGGCCCCTGCCTAGTGAATGGCAGTCACGCGATCGATCATGTGACCACTATGGTCACATGATCAACGCTTATATTAGATAGTGTTCTTTCCAAAAGAATCCTTTTCTCTTTAGTATAGTTCTTTTATTAGATTGTATATCTACGATTTCACCTTTATAATTCTATATAACGCGTATAATAGAATCCTTTTTTTAGATTTTAAACTATTTTAGAAGAAATAAAATATCTTTTAAAAAAAATTATATTACAAAAATAAAGATATATTATATTCGTTTATAGAAAACAGTTTACAAAAAACGATTTTAAAAGTAGCGGTTATCGAGAGTATATATATTTTTTTTCCGATACCGAAGTATTAAAAAACGGGCTTGTGGTTTAGTGGTATAATGTTCCCTTAGCATGGGAGAGGTCCGGCGTTCGATTCGCCGCTAGTCCATCAATAGTGATTCGATCACACACTTTTTTTCTTTTTTTGGGGGTTTTTTGGGCTGGGAATTTGAGGAAATTTTTAATATGGGAAAAGTTGTATCACCGCCTTTGTTCGGCCACTAACCAAATCATTCTGCTGATATAAACCGACCCTTGCAAGCGAAGGCGGTGTAATACTGATTGTAGTCTCGAATGAATCCAATCCTTATTTTTTTGATTCAACTCCTTTCTAGGATTCATTGTTAGGTTGGTGATATGAAAAAGAAACTCATATAACCTCAAGGCAGGGAGGTCTAGAAAACCGTAGACTTACGTTTTATCACCTCAACAGCCAGACCATTTGTCATCAAAACAAGCTTCGGAGCACACATTCTTACATTATCAAATATTGAGGCAAAAAAACGCCTTGTCTGGTTATCTAGGTATCATATACCTTGAGGATCATTCATTCCTTCCATATTGTAAGCCTATCTTGTGAATTACTTGGGTACAAAAATTTCTCTATCTTTTAACATTTGCTATTTAAATACTCTTATCCTTGACTTGTTTCATTCCTTATCCCTCATCCTCAATCCCATATCTTTTTCCCTCTCTCAAACCTTCCCCCTCATATCTCTCCCCCCTCTCATTGCTTCCCCCTCATATCTCCCCCCTCTCATTGCTTCCCCCTCATATCTCCCCCCTCTCATTGCTTCCCCCCTTCATATCTTCCCTCTCCTCTCATTGCTTCTCCCCCCTCATATATTTCCTCTCCGTCATTGCTTTCCCCTTTCCATTGCCCCCCCTTCCCATTGCCCCCCCTTCCCATTGCCCCCCCTTCTCATTTCTTCATCCATTCATCCCCTCCCTTACCCACTCAATATCAATATCAACACAACTTAACTTTCTTTACTCTTAAGTATTTTACTTATATCCCGTTTCAGTTATAAGTTAGAAGGCCGGGGTACGTACCATGGAATACTATAAGCTTGAGGCCAAAGGACTCTTATACTAGTCAACTTAAATCTATACATAGTCCAATATGAGTTATTACTTGCACTTGTTAAATAGATATACTTTTGATTTCGAGGTTTGCTTAAAGTTCTATTTGTTCAGCTTTCATATCTGCACTTATTTGGACAAGTAGTCTTGAAATAAATGATATCAACAAGATATCTAGTGCTTGAAAAGGCGTATATGGATGGAAACTGGGTTGTGGGTTAATATCTAATGCCTACGAATATGATTCGAATTGGGTTTTGAGGGGGAGTAGGTATTCCCAAGGTCAAGATGGAGGTGACTAAGGGAATACATTTGGCTACAAAACTACTTTGGGGTTCGTTACCTTTGCCAGGACGTGAAAACGGCAATGCTTGGTTTGGAAAGTTTGAATTGTGCCAATTGCTAGATTGGGAGTTGGAGCATGCTACATCCCGACGATACTCACAACAACACGAACTTGCATGAGTTCTTAGTTGTATCAACGGGGTTCGACCATGTTCATTGGCACAGTTATCAGATCGACCAGGCGAGTTTTTGAGGTGGGATATCGACCTTACTAGAGTTACAAGGACAACGGGTATGTTATCTGCCATTTCATTCTGTTTACTTGATATGTTTAGGGGCGGTGAGTGATCACATCGGGCGTTTCGATGCGGCAATTGACTATATTTTCCTGAAAAAGGGACGAGTATCGATGTCGAAACAGGAGCAGAGGCGAGAAAGAGAAAAATCAGACAATACTGTCAGCATCCGAGAGCTGTCTAGAATATAGTGTTCTCTCCGGTCCTTAGGCTGATTGCAATAATGCTTCAAAGAGGAATCTTGGACGGGGAGGATGGTGAGGAGGAGTATGAGGATGTATTGTTTGAATCAAGGGTGGTGAAGAGGTGAAGAGGGTCAATGGAATTCCGTTGTTGCTTGCAGGGACAAATCCAATACCAGATGAACTGGAAGAAGACGAAGAAGTAAATGATTCTGAGGAGTTGTTAAAGACGGTAGGCGATGGTGGTTTATTTCCGGAAAAAATGATCATTTTACAAGTGAATAAGGGTAACAACATAAATAGATAATGCTATAGTTACATAGGAGTTTCAATATCGCAGATTTAACAAAAGAAAATGTATTCCCTACTCAATATGAATCTCTGTAAAAAAGAAAACTTAGTTTAAAATAATCTAATTAGTATATTATAATTTATTTCCTCAGCAGACTTTGCACTGTAACTTGGTACTTGATAATACGCAATAGCACCACAATTCTCGGTCCAGGTAATGCAGATTTCCCAATCATCCTTCGAATCTCTAAGGGTGGCCGTTCAAATAAATGGAATAAATGGAATATTGCATCGTGATCGAGGATCGTAGGGGCTGAGATAGTAGTCATTGTCCGAAATTTCAGTACAAATTATTCAATAGTTTTGATTGAGATGAAACCAGATCTTTGAATTCTGTTGAAAGGACAAGTTATTGAGGAAACGCTGCTGGTGAACTGTGTAGATCTGCACACTGCAGATGGAGAAGCAGGTGGGTGCCGTTGTAAATTGATATGAATCCGTCAACAAAAAGTTTAACTATCAAGATAAAACTATTGCTCGGGGTCGTTTCTTTGTGGAAATTCAATTCGCATACATCAGAGATAATTTGTAAGGAGTTTAGTAAGGCGTTGTTTTTTACATTCTTATATAGGAAGTCAATCGAAAGTGAACTGAAGAGTACACACCCCGCCAGTCTCATCGGGCCCCTCCTCGCTTCTCCCAAACATTAACACACATCATCGCCTCCCGTCACTTTCACCCAAACATAATTCCAGCAGTCATCTATCATTTGTTTGAATACCCTTTAAATATATCATTAAATGAATTGGACAGGAGGACGCCTGCAAAGGCATTCTGGAAAATCTTCCCGTGGTGGTGGTGCCTTGACCAATCGACAAAAGGAGCATTTTGCAAAAGTGAAAGCCAACATACGAAGCGGCGGGCAAAGGAATAGTCCTGCGAAATGGTCAATCTTTGGTAAAGTTTCAGTTGATAAACCACAAAGACAGTTATTGGACAGTTATGCCGGGGCAGGAAGAAATACTGAGCATGCTTCGAGCCGGAAGAGAAAGAGAAGTGAAAGTCGGCACGAGAACTGGGATGAACGTGAAGAATACGACGATGAACCTCCTACATCTGCCTCGCTGCACAGAGAGCCCCAAGCTAGATATACGAACACTCGTTCTCCCTCGGTCGAAATCGTTCAAAGAAGTCCCATACCGGACGACGATTTATACAATGCGACCCCTCCGCCATTAAGAATCAAGCGCGAACGTGCTGTATCACCAGAACTTGGAAATGTTACTCGAAATTACAAGCCGCGAGAACCAAAGGAAGAGTCTATAGAAGAAAAGAGACTAAAACTATTGAGTAAAGGGGACTGGGTTGGCTTGAGCATTCGTCGTTTGCCGCAGTTGAAATTCAATCCTCCAAAACATGATGAAGATATCGGGCGAAGAAGAAAGGTAAAAGATGGACACAGAGCAAGGTATTCCAAACTTCAGACAAGAATTGATTCGCCATTCGCCGTAAGGAAAGTCCAATTGTGTGAAGAAGAAGAAGAAAGGGGTCATATACGAGAGAGTATGAAAAGTGATGTTAGAATATCGATTGGTGGCAGGGTTGTCCCACCGGGAATAAGTTCGAGTTCTCGGCGGAGTAAAGTTGTTCGCCAATCTACACCTCGCATGATGCACCGAATTTTGTCATCGGATGAGATGTTGCTCGATGATGAGTATGACATGGACGGCAGAGAAGATTTGAATAGTGATAGATTTCTTTCCGTTTTCGAAACAAGAATACATGGTAGTGGAAGATATCAAGATTCTCCGATGAGCATTCCATCGAGCGGTAACCAGGATACGCACCTTACATATAGATATCAACAAAGGCACAAAAATACCGAACGCGCACCCCTTAGCAAAACTAACAGAAGTGGAATTCCAATTGAACTTGGCGCTAAAGCTTCACCATTTCCCGGTATCCAATTGAGACAACCGATGCCCACGCGCCCTGCCAAACATCCGGTTCTTCACTTAAGCTCGCCTAAGTGCAACAGCAGTGTGTTAGCACATGTTGGGGGGTTAAAGTGTGTTGTCCCCAAAGATCAAGGCATGGATAATGAGACATGGAAGACATGGATGGCACCGTCCACACAGGGTACAGGATATTATGATCATCAAGCCGAAGGACGTTTCGCAAATCGAAATATATCAATAAGCCCAGGAATAAGCGCCATACCAACATTCCGCGAGGACACATCTAGTGTGTCAAGGTTCGATGACGAGAATTCGGGTGGACAATATGAACATGTCGAGTCATCGGAAGGTTGCGAGAGCTCGATGATACAGGAATCTACAGAACCATCTGATGGAAACTGCATCTCACACACGTCGAACATCTATGCCCAGTCTGTCTCATCTGAATATTGCGAGATTGTAAGTGATGCAGAAGTGCCAGTAGCGTCTCATCAATCCTCAAACGAAGACAATATCTCAACAGAGCCGCAATATATTCGATCTTCACAGAGGGCATCTTCAAGCATTCCGTGGGACCCCCCTCAGAACTCAAGTCCTGGTACGACTGAGCCTTGTCAGCGCAAGTTTACTGAGAGTCCGCAGTCCAAGACCTTTTCTCCCCAACAAAACCCCACCCTTTCCGGAAAGACGGTGGAGCCAAAAGATACCACAATACAGCACAGCCAGATTATGTGGTCGAAATTGAACCAAGATTCCGATAGGATAAAGGATTGCCCTGCAAAAAGTGTTCAGAAGGAAACAGACCAAAACGAACTCTGGATGAAATTTGTTTTTGACGAAGATAGTGAAAACGAGGACGTGTTATCAAAAAAGACCATATCCACTAGGGCTGGTGCAAACATCGATATGACTACTAACCGTTTACCTGCGATACGCGAGAAGTTGAAGGAGGAGCCATCGCCTACATTTTCAACCTTTGTACACAATTCAGTCGAGTCTGAAAGCCCATTGCAACCTAGATATGTTGCTCCTACGAACAGTCGCGGAATTTTGAAAAATCACCAGCTAGAAGACAATAGGGTGCCCGAGGATGAAATCACCCAATCCTCAGGGTTTTCAACGTACGTCCATCAGTCTAATGACAACTACAGACCTCTGAGTCCATCTGCTAGGGCTAGGGGTCATCCCCACAAAGAGAAACACTACCAAGTAAATGGAGATTCGGGTGCCAACAATCGTACTTCCGTAGCGTATCCGACTAACTCCAACATCCCAAACCCCAGTAGCCCCTTGTCTTCAGAGTCACAATCGGTTTCTATGATCGCTGTCCCAGGTTCCCAAATCGATGTATCAGAGCCAACTCGGAGGAGGTCTTTCTTGGGAACACAAGAAAAAGTTATCTTCACAAAGCCTCGACCCTTTGTAGGATTGAGAGCAGGCGCGCAACCATCATCTACCGACAGGATTATGCATATTGGCGGAGGGACCAAGAAAGAGATCAGCAGTGATTATGACATGACACTTGCCGAAGACATAGAGGATGATTGAAGGTTGTTGTTTCCAAAATTCACTTGCGTAAAAGGGTTAGGTCAATCCAAGAGCTTTCGGGTGGGGCAGGATATGCTAGCTGTTTTTTTAAAAAATCCTAGAGCTGGAATTGGCTAGTTAGCACTTGATATGAAGCCTATTGGACGTGCCTTCCAGGTCAACCCCCCAAACGGGACAAATAACAAATGGAGAAGCTACAATACCTGGGCTTCATCGAAAAAGATTTATTTTCATTAGCAGTTTTTGGTGATACCCGTAAACGAGTGATTTAATGGTTGGCTCACTTCATTTCAATATATTATCCAGAGGTGTATCAAAACTAATAAACCCTAAGCCACTAGGCCCGACTTTAGGTTGTCATCGCTAATTCTCCATATGCTTAAAGGATTCATTTACCCCTCGCAAATATATATAATGATTATTCCCTTCCTCAACTATACATCTCAACGCTTCTACTCGCAAAAAGAACTACCTAGGTATCGGCGAGTGCCCAAAGTGTACTTGGACTACTGGGGCTTCCGAATTTTCATCGTTGTATCTAGACCATTGATCTAGGCACACATCATACTCAGCTATTTAACTTTCCTGGGGGTGCATCCCAAATCTTTATGGGGAGGATTTTCGAGGAGTTTCGTACTTTAAGATATCAAAGCGACACGCCGGCAACCAATATACTTGAGGAGGACTTTGGAACGTTGGATGTACCATATTATTGCAATCGACCGATGTCTTACGTGCTGGCTACGCGTCGCCGCACATCCTTTCTTTTAAAGTGTGCAACATCAATCGATTTCTAAAATTACCAAAACCACCTGCATGTTGTAGGAACGAGGGGTTATCATATCCCAGGGCAAAACAACCTTATTCGATAAAGAAAGCCAAAAGAAAACCGGATAAATGATCATCATGCATACATAATATCCACAACCAAATGGGAAACAAGGTAATAAAACCCAAAACTTGTTATTTTGGTCTTTTCCAAATATAACGCCACAATAACGATGTTTAAGAAAAGACCCGACGTGGCGGTGCATGTGGCACAAATTATCATCTTTCTTCATTATGATTGGTTGGGTTTTTGAGAAGATTATGTCAAGTGGAATAATGGCAAAGGAAATGCATCAAGAGAAACATGAAAATCCTTTGCTGTTCTCTATACCTTCCTGTCACATCTATATTATAGGAGAGTGGGTAACGTAAGGGAGGAATACAAACTACAAGAGAGAAAATTTAAAAAAGGACGCCCGGAGGCTTGCTCCGAACTTGATTCTAAATTGGAAAAATAACGCTACGTCACGTCAAGATGTCAAGTTTAAAAATATTTTGCTATCATTCACTCGAGGTTTACTCGAACAAGATTATTCACTCAACATACCTACCTAGGTAGCTATTTACTTGAGAGTTAAAGGATATTAGAACCGCTCGTATCCTTTCTTAGCCTCCTGGCAAGTCGAACTCAATATCACTCAACTAACTCTCGAATCTGCAACTACGATACATTCATATCGACGCATACCTCAAACCTCAAACTTACAATTACACAGCAACACCATACAACATAAAAAACTACAAAAATTCAGAATGATAGCCCCAAATCCAACACAAAAGTCGCCCGAAAGAGCCTTTGCTCTGCAGAAATATCTGCTCCTCCACTCCCAGCATGATGCTCTCCAAAAACACCTCAACCAAGTTACTGCTTCCATCCCCGAAAGCTCCACATCCACTAATCGCCATCGCAATTCCTCCGTCTCATCAGGTAGTAGCAATGGTAGCGACACAGCTCTCTCTCCTCTCGACCAACCTATCGCCACCACTCGTTCCCGCAGAGGTAGCCTCCCATCTTCTTTCGGCCATATGCAACATCTTCACCGCGAACATAGAATTAACTCCCTACCATCTGTTGTAGATGCAGCAGTGGTCGAAGAAATTGAGGAAGATGAGCAAAGGTTGAAGAATGTGAACCGGCAAATCAAGACTACCTTGACTGATTTACTCAACTGTGAGACTGTGAAGGGTGATCTGAGATATAGGAAGTGGGTTCAAACACGATTGATGGATACCGAAAGAGAGTTGAAGGAGAGTAGGTCAAAGAGTTGTGAGAGAAGAAGATGTGAGGATATGACTCTATGAAGAGATCGTGGAGACTGAGGATATGATTCTATGTATAAGGGATCGTGGAGATTGAGGATATGATTCTATGATGGAATAGATGAGAGATGAACGAATTGATACCTTGATAGAGCGGTGGTCTAGCGGTGGGTTGTTACGAAACTCAGAAAAGAGTTATCGAATATCCTCATGCTGGATCAGGTTAGAATGGCGTTTAGGAGGGATGGGACTCAGGAAGAACTTTTGGCTTTTCGGATTGTGTTTGATACCCATACACTGTATGCAACAGCGTTATTCAATTCTATGCCTTCCCCAGTAACCTTATACATGACTTTACTTTCACGCATGATTGACTCATGATTCAAGATTTTGCAGATTGTGTGATACTTTACAGTGCACACTGGTAACTCCCAACCTATCCCCCCCACACGGGCATTTTCTTTATCTCACCCGTGGCCTGCCTCCTCGCACCGAGTACGAAGAACCCCTCCCTGCACTCGTACTCGCACCGAGTACGAACAAGTTCAACAACCAACCCCTCCAAAATAAATCATCAAAGGAATTTTTATCATTTCCTTATTATTTCCTAACCACCTGGGAGTTGATGCATCAGTGTGACTCCGCCAATCAAATCATCTCAGTTTGGAATAAAGATACAATTCCATAGCACACATCTGAGCCGAATTCCGACCGTGGCAATGCCGCCGCAAATATGTCAGCATGAATAGAGATAAGAGTTTCAGTTCTCGGATCAAGCAGATTCCGCCTCGAAAACATACATTCCAGGCGGATCTGATACAGGATCACCCCATGCTGTCATGCATTCTGCTATTTTACCCCAGATCATAGGTGAGAAGATGGTAGGCTATGCTGTTTTCATCATGAATATATGGATTTATTGATAGGTATCCACCGCCCGAGCACATTCACATTCACATTCTTTTTGTCTTTTGGATGATATATGGAGATAGTAGCTTTCTGAATCTGTACTTCCTATAGATTCTAATTTTGTGTCTATACGGATATATTCATATCACATTTGATTGCACAGATTGAGACGGACATATTTTTTTGGATACACACTTTGGACTGCAGTGCACGACAAACATATTAGGATAGGAAGCTATGGAGAATTGCAAAGAGGAGAAGATGCCTTCACAGCAGAAGAGAGCCTGGTATGGATTTATAAAGGTATGTTTTCTACCGTCTCCTATGATTCATATTTTGAATATCCGGTTACGCAAGTGAGCAACGGACAAGAGCATGCACGCCGCAGACTTTGGCTGTGCGCAATGGACGATCTTCCGAAGTGAGACTCTGAGCGTTCAATTGGAATGTCCACACTGCACAAATAAACCCCCGAAATAGTTATATCAACACGCACTGACAATTCATTCCTCTAGTCCGTCGCAACATTCAAAGGCGACCTCTCCACCCTCACAGCACCCCCATTTCTCCTCTCACCACAATCAATTGTCGAATTTCCTACCTACTGGGCCGAACACCCATCTTTATTCATCGCACCCACACACTCCGAGTCTCCTGAAGAAAGGGCATTGTTGGTGCTAAAATGGTTTGTTAGTACGTTGAAATGGCAACATAGTGCTCGAGATGAGAATGGGAAGAAGAAGAAGGGGATGAAACCCCTCAATCCTTTTTTGGGGGAGTGTTTTATGGGCTCTTGGGAGGATGACGGGGAGGGCACGGGGAAGACAGAATTGGTTACTGAGCAAGTTAGGTAAGCTTTAGTTGTGTGGGAAGACAATGAGAAATGAAATGCTAATACTTGATAGTCATCACCCGCCAGCCACAGCGTGCAGAATTTGGAATGACAAGCACGGCGTAGCAGTAAGTGTTTATCTTTCTTGTTGATTTTGTCATTATTCACATTCTAATACTATCTCCCTCCAGCTCCAAGGTACCATCGCGCCACAATCTTACTTCAGATCAACAGTGCACATTGAACGCCGCGGCTACTCCCTCCTAACCCTTTCTCAGCACAACGAAACGCATCTAATCACCATGCCACCTGTTCACATAACCGGTTTGATGACCGGTTCTCTCAGTCCCGAATTAAGCGGTACCTCCTACATCCGCTCATCATCTGGCTTCACAACCAAAATATCTTATTCCTCGAAGGGTTGGATTGGTGGAACACCCAATACATTTTCCGCTATCATCTATAAAGATGGATGTGAAGAATCACCAATATATAAAGCAGAAGGGCAATGGAGCGGAGAATCTATCTTCAAGGATATAAGAAGTGGAAAAACTATATTTCAATTTAACGCGAATTCGCTGAAGAGGAAAACGTTAAAAGTAAAACCTCTCGATGAACAAGAGGAATATGAATCGAGAAGGGCTTGGCGATATGTTACACAAGCTATTAATGAAAATGATATATTTAAGATTGGGAAGGAGAAGGGAAGGATAGAAAGTGAACAGAGGGAAATGAGGAAGAAAGAAAAGGGTGAGGGAAAAGAATGGCAGAGGAGATTTTTTGTGAAGATGGGGAGGGATGAAGTTGCAGAAAAGTTGGCGAAAGGTTTAGTGGGTGCGAGTTTGGAAAGTGGGTGTGGGATTTGGAAGTGGGACGGGGAGAGATACAGTGGGATGTTGACCGGAGAGATGGAGAGGAAAAAGATGAGGGCTAGAGTGAGTGGTATGGATGGTATGAATGGTATAAATGATATGAAAAGTTCATCGACGACGAGGTTAGACTCGGGGGTTATGGTTGAGGAGATTAGTGTTAACGTTTGAGGGCTGGATGGGATGTGATACCAAGATATAAGATAGACAAACTGGATTTGCTCTTTAAAAGATTTTCTTTTTTTAAAATATTGAAGTAGTAATATTTCTGGCATTTTCCCAAAAAATGATATATTTATCTGTCAATAAAATAAGCACCTCGACTAACTCCGGTAGTACTATTGTACCAAGAGCACACATCCTCCACATTCTAATTTCAACCCAAGAATACTCCCGAGGTCATAGGTATCCCCTGGCACTAATCAAGCTTTCATACCAAGCTTTCTAGAGATCTGCAATGTACCTAGGTAGGTGGGTAGTTGGAGTACGTAACCTTACCGTCAACGTACTACGTTCCACAATATGCTAGATAATACCAGCTGATTCTAATGACGCAAATTAGCTTTTCCATGCGATACGATAAAATTCATTCCCGTCATCAACTGCCATGCTTCCTTCAAGAATCCTCAGCCTTGTCTTAGACCCTTCTTTGTAAATTGCAGGGAAATCGTCATGTCGACAGGGATTCAAGCGACCTCCGGATGCTATGATGTCATACCTGGCACATGCATCAAATGGATGGGATTCACGTCCACGCCATGATATTGATGATATCGAAGGAAAGGAAGGGAAGGAGGCACCTAGAAAAGAGGATTATGGTTATATAAGGAGGTGTTGCTCTTCTACAACAAATCTGATCATCCAACAAACACAGCTTCCGTACAACTTAATTGAAATCAAATACAATAAACTCAACCACAACCACAACAACCACCAAATAAACAAACACAACAAACAAACCATCCAAAATGTCTGACAAGAATACCTCTACTCTTCAATCATACATTGATTCCGCCAGTGGCGCAGCTCAATCTGCTCTGGGTTCTATCACTGGCAGCACCGCTGACAAGGTAAGACAGCATTCTCCCATACCGATCCTTCATCTCTTCGCAACAAAAAGAAAATCACATACTAACCACCTGGCGACCTACAGCAAGCCGGCGCCCAAAAATCCGACAAAGCCAGTCTCGAGCACGATGCCTCCCACGCAGGAGTCTCCCTAGGCGGCTTCTCCGCCTCCTCATCCGGCGCCGTGACCCAAAACGATCCCGCGCGCCAAGAAGGTAGCTGGAACCAAACGGTCGGATCGGGCAAGGAATTCCTCGGGGGTATCATCGGGAGCGAGGAGATGAAGAAGGATGGGCGGGAACAGAATGCTGCGGGCAAGGGACAGGAAGCCCAGGGTCAACTTAACGATTTGGGAAGTGGGATTGCGAATCGGGTGCAGGGGACGGTGGGGGGAGCGGCGGCGGCGTTGAAGGGCGATAGGGAGAAGGAGGAGTTGAGGAGAGATCAACATGATGTGGGCAAGACGCAGCAGAGGGGCGTGGAGAGTGAGCTACAGAAACAGGCGTAGGTGTTGACCTGTTGGGGGTAGGGGGAATGCTTGTATTATAGATACCCGGTGGATGGATGGATTGGGTTGGTGCGAGGTTGCTTTGGGGTTTACATTACATTACTGCCCATGCGGCGCGAGATTGATATGTTACAAGGGGATAAACAAATTAACGAATGAATGGAATGCATGGTTTTCAATATCCAAACATGGCATTGTTTAAACAGTTCTCTTTCCAGCATGTGCGATGTGAAAACGCCGAAATACAATGATGGTCCGACACAGCCACTCCAACTATTCATATCTTCAGCTACTTATGATGTCCGTTGTCCAAAGGTACACGAATATCCACTTCTCTTGGTATATATAAGGGGTTCTTGTAATCGCAGCTCCTCATCGTCCATTCAATGCTTGGACGATCCTCTTTTTCTCTACTTTCAGGTTTGGGTGTTCGAAGCGCTCTTTAATTGATGGTATTTGCATTCATAATACAATGAAAACCCTATTCTGCATGCCATCATGTCATCTTCCATCCGACTACCTGCCTACCTATGTATCAGAAAATGGACACTTGGCAGACCCTTGGCAAGGGACATCAGATCAGATCAGATCATCTAATCAGATAATCTTTCATCCCCCCGCCTCAACATTTATCAGTGTACTACATACAGTAGCCGGGTAGTATACACAGAAGCAACATATCTAGTAGGTACAACAAATTCATTCAAACACAAAGATAATTCATTTCATGGCCGATGTATATAATATATATGGTGCATGAATTTTGCATACAAAGTAAATACATTTACAGGTGGGTGATAAAGAGTAAATGAAAGGAACGGGATGAATGACACAGACTAGCAGTAGGTAAGGTAGGTACGGTATTTGTATTTCTTCATACAAAATGGGAGAAGAAAATAATATCGAGTAAGCGAAATATGGTAATCTTAAATCTCCACGCTTGTTTGTTTCCATGATCGAACTCCAGTAGCAGTAGCAATCAAAGTTTCAGTCGCGTGCGGAAAGTGATGTTATATATGTACTTTGGTACTCTGAGGAGGGCTCTCCAGCTCTCGCGTTTATAGATAAATTCATCGCATCCAATATAGAAATATGAGAGTTGCCCACTCACTCTCTTACTTCCAAAATGAAGAAGGAAGTATCATTTTGGCATCCACATCGTGCAAATGAACCAACCAACAAGCCAGAAAGGGGGGGGTGAGTGGGGCTTGTTTATAGCGGGACAAAAATAATCTTTCTACTTCTTACTCGAAGGAAGAGTGAGCAAACCTAGCAAATTCCACAGATACAGATATATCAAAAATACTTCATACCTGTGCCACAGTGCAAAGATATCTACCCAGCCCCCCATCTACCCACTCGCCTATTCCCAACCAATACCTTGGGGGGCAATGGTGGGGCAAAAAGAAAATCCAAGGGATAAATGGGCAAAAAGGTTCACGCTGACTTCATGCGCTAATCCTTTCCCCGGGACAACTGCCCCAGGGCGGGTTCCGTCATATAGTCGGCTCTGCACAAGTTCTATGGTAGGCCGCGGTGGGGAACGATGATACTCTATACAGATGCCGCTATAATTTTCGGATTTTTATTTTTATTTTTATTTTTTCCAGGTCCTGGACTTCCCTTGTCGTTTGGGAAGCTGTGTCGACTTTATCTTGGGTGATCAGTCCAAGATTGGTGATTGCAAGGGGCTATGCGTTTCCAATTTTTTGTTGATTTTGTTGTTGATTTTGTTGATTTTGTTGACTTTTAATTTGTTGATTTTGTGATTTATTAAAAGTCTAGTCGGGTGCCGTACCATTGAGCCATGGAGGTTTTTTTGTCGGTGCCAGTCGTATAGGCGAGAGAACTTGAGTTATTGGGGTATATATGCAAGCGGAGGGGAGCCGGTAGTGAATTTATTATATTTGGTGTAGGATGTTACCGGATGTTACCGGCAAGTGAGCTGGCGAGGCGGTTCCCGAATGATTTCGGATGAGAGTTTGGAGCAAGCTAAGATGGACGCTTGACAGCTAAAGGATCCATCTCCACTCATATGCTTTCTGACAAAAATAATTTGATGTATTGTACTTGTTGCCTTACAGGATGGTTGGTATAGAGTTCAGATATGTTGACTTCATCATATCAAAACTCCGCTCGATCTATCATGTAGAGGCTTGCTACCTCATATGAAGATTCAGACCTTCAACTATGCGCCATACCACATTCCATCAATTGTTGTATACTGCACATATCAGTCGAGTATCATAGATGGCCAAGAACGATTATTTGAGTCGCCTTTGGAAGTTGTCAATCGCATAACATAACTTGTATCTTGCAACTTTTGTGATACATCTCATAAAGGGGTTTCCCGACAGCTTGATATCATAACATGTTCAGCCGAGTGGCAAAGCTTGTTCAGTCATTTAGAGTTGGTGGTAATATGATGACTTAAGCCTCAACCATCAACTTACGAGATGCATACCTCGGAAGTTTATGGTCTGGGATGGAATTTTCCTGATATTTGCAATCCTGTCCGTTTGGGCAGTGAGAATGCTGAGAATCCATACAGCGATAAAGATGATGGATTGATTGAGCCTCATCTTTTACTCATGAATCACGTGTTTTATTGCTCATCGATAGTTACTCGCACCTCCAAGGATGTTCGTCTTAGGAGTCAAATCAAAGCCTGCCATGATGGAATTTGTTGTGATCCCAAAATCGGGAAGAGCCTTGTGTGGACGATGTGATATATGCAGTGACCATGAATAGTTTCATCTTGGGACTCGGAGCTCTGCTTGCTCAGCTGAGCAGTGATGCCACATGACCTCTTCGCCGTCTTATTAAGCCGCGAAACTTCGTTGTTGACTGAGATGTCTATAAATGAAAATATTTATGACGAATTAGGACATCGGTAGTGTTATTTTCGGAAGCATCGGTCCCCAGTCATCTCGGTCACAAAATTATGTGCAAAGGTATTCGCAAGAGAATTTTGGGCGTAGGAACGCCTCAATCATTAATTTCCAATATGTGAGCGACATGCACCCCCCTAACCCACCTCGAAAACCACAACATTGTATTCTGAAACCGAAATTTCCCGCCATGGGGTGTTGGAATCCCGGCTATTTATACCCCGCATTGCAAGTCTGGGTGGGGTTGAGGAGGACATGCCCCACCCACCGTCCAGAATCTTAATGACGCTCAACATTGCAAAGCTGCAGAGCAAGTCACTATGCTCTCCCCGAAGGAGAGGACAAGAGTCGAGCAGAGGAGTACCGGTAAATTTCCATGAACAAGTGGCAATGAGTATTGTCCTACATACGGCAAACCATCCACGCAGCTGATATCAACTAGGCATTCCCATTGAGCCTCAAGATTGATAGGCTTGAATGCTATAGAAGGCTTCTCCTACTTTCCATATTGGAAAACATTGCCAGTGCGGGTGTATGTATGCATTCTCTTGTGTGATTGACAGTTTAAGATTGCAAGTCCTTGCAATGAGGCATACTTTCTTGCGTGATCGGCAATTATCTCTGAGAGTTACAGTGTAAATGCAAGGCCGAGAGCCTCAAATGTTGTTCGGGGAACACCTCGGAAACGCGGCACATCCTGCATTCAGATGGATCGCGATCCATCTGGACCTTTGGGATGAGGTTGTCTGCGTATAGAGAGACTCATCTTCGATCCCCCTTTTCCCCAAAAGCAACAATTTGCGAGAGAACGTAACAGTTGCATATTGTCCCATTCAGATACCGCCACGTCTTGGAATTCAGAACCTAGCTGCCATGGGGGTTCGGGCCTGCCGAATGACCGTTTGCAGAATCACGTAGTGCGTCGGAGATGGAGAGGGAGCGGAATAGACTGCATATATGGACCGAATGAAATTTGTGTTACAGCGAATGACATATCCCATAGTATTGATAGGTAGTAATACCAACAACCCACAAACGTCTGCCTTGTTTCACGAGTTGGTGGGGGCAGTACTCATACATCTACCTCTATTCATTCTTGGGAAAGTTGGGATATCTTGCCATTGGCGCGATTATCGCATCTTCTTGGTGTATATATGTAGGTACGAATGTTTATCCTTCGAAATGTTGTGACACTTTGGACCACATGGCCGGGAAATCATCCCACTTCTTCTAATGACTGCAGCCGGTGCAACGAAGGTTGTAAGGTTGTGTAAGGTCTAATGGAGTGATTTATCAAGCCCCAGGAAATCTAAAGGAATCTAGATGTCAAAGTCGGTTGACGGAAAACTTGATTTTTGATAATCGCATGAGCACTAGGTACTAATACCAAATTCCAGCTGACACAAAACGATGAGTATGAGTATGAGTATGAGCATGAGGCATGAGGCATGAGCCTGAGCCTGAGTATATTCAAGGGGGTTGATGTTGAGATAGGTAGGTATACCTTTTTGAAGCATTATCTGTCAAGCCCTAGGATCGACCGATGGAGTAAACCTTAGGTAAGGTAAGGTTATGTGAAAAAAAAGGGTGAAATTTGAGTTTCTTTTCCCGATGATAACACGAGGCCAAGATAGGTTGGTTGCCAAGATTAGTTGCCAAGATAGGTTGCCAAGGCCGGTCACAATTGATGATCAATTAGTAACTCTTGACTCTTATTAAACTCTTAACTCTCGAGTTGAGTTTATGTCATGTCACATGTCCAGTGGAAAGGCTGGCCAGTGTCAGGATTGTGGCTTACCTACTAGGTAGGTAGGTAGGTATGTACTATGTACCTCTATCCCAAGTAAGTAATTCCGTACCGTACCGTACCGTCCACTACCTTATCAACAAGGATTTTCCCGATTAGTCGAATGAAGGGATCAATTGATCATCCTTTACATATTATTTTGTAAGCATGTGCAAAATGACGTTGACCCTTGTTTCTTTGATGATATTTCGTCATTGTGGACATGGAAAAAGTATCGATATGGTAACACTGCCTAGAAAGGGAAAGAGGTCATAAAATTTCCTATCATCACAACATACCTAGATAGGTATCATCTCTTCTACGTCGGTACCTCCTACCTACCAAGCACTTTTACCCCTTTATCCTTTATTATCCTTTTTTTTTACCCACAATATACATCAGGTATATAGCTACCTAGAGTCCAGACAGATATCAATCAAATTTACGGGAAAGGGAAAGGGAAAGGGAAAAGGAAAGTCTAGAGTCAACGTCTACAAACAATACCGCTATCCCTCAGATATCTATCTATATTAGGTATAGTATATCAGTTGTGATCAAGATATACATATATACCTATCTATCTATCACCTACATATGGTACATACCTACATACATCCTTACGGAGTACTGGTCATGAACCCCTTGAAATCACAAATAGAAGAAGTTCAAAACATTCTTAGCATTTTCCATTGAACCCAACAGATCAGATGTCTACAGGTTCGTATCACAAACAAATGAAGATTGGTCCAGAGCCTAGATCTAGATCGACTAGATAATATTATATTATATTATATTACTACTAGGTACCTTGACCTATTGCACCAAGTAAATCAAGGTAACAATTTAACAATTTAACAACAGGTCACTCAAAGACTTTTGTTTTCGTTTGTTCCCATGATACATTATGATAGATATCTAGTATTCAAAAGACTCACTCACCATGCTGTGTCCACAAGAGAGGAGAACGAACCTGGAGAAGAGAGGAATTCTAAGATTCTATTATCAACCGACAGAATACCTACCTTGGTATACATATAATGCAAAAGAAACACCGTAAGTCTGTAACCGTAACCCCACCATCTGCCCATCATGTATCTATCTGCTCACCCATCCACTCCAAAATTGAAGATCGGGGACATCTCGTTCTACTTTCCTTTTTTGCAATACATATTGGCATACTTTGACATTTCGGAATGTTGGGCATGCCTTTCTTGTGACCTCCATGACTCCTTTGGGAAGAAAGAAAGAAAAAGGAAGAAAGGATAATGGAAAGATTCTTGATGATCTGACAATCAAAAGTACTCTGAAACTAACCAACATTCAACATTGAGCATTGCTCGAGGGAATCTCCGTGGTATTGTTAGGTTAATGCTTGTAAATAGAGTCTAGATGTTGCTTGCAATCTTACCCGTCCCGTTTCTCCTTCTCCTTCTCCTTCTCCTTAGACCTTTTCTTATGCCTGGTCCGGTCTAATCTAATATTTATATATATTTAATAAATCTGGACATCAACATAATATATATATACTTTCTGTACAGGACAGCACAGGACAGGAGATTCCAATTGTGATTCGGACCTTGAGATATTAAATACTACCTAGGTATACATATATATAAGATTACATACAGTAGATGTATATATGTGCATTGTGATTATAACTCGCCCTTCCTAATAATATATTCAAAATTAAAAAAAAAGGCTGATAGGATCACATCTGGACAATCTGGAACGATCCTTCCATTGTAATTCGCACCGGTACAATATCAATTCCCACAGATATATATGATAATTATAGACCAGATCCAAGGGTTGACAATCATACAACATTATACAATAATAATTGAGATTTGTTGTGGGGATTGGGACTCTTGATTTCCGGAGAAGTATTCAACACATTATTCATATTCACATTCACCACATTATTACCTACCTATTCACTACTTTCTTCATACCTACCTTATTCACTTCACACCACACCACATCACACCAATACCACACCTTTTTTTATCACCAACCATTTTACTCTTCGTCGCCCTCACCCTCACCCTCACTCTCACCCAAAGTTCTTGTAAAGGAAGTAGAAAAGGACCACCCGACCACCCAATCACCAACTAGAACTTTTCTCGGCTTCTCCCATATTTCCCACTTTCCACTAGGCTATTCAGATTTAGACGAAAGTTACTTGAGTACCTTAGGTATTATTATTATTATTATCATAATTATTCCATCAGTCTTCCAACGCCAAGTTCCTTCAACCCTGCCTTACGTTTACATTCTATATCCACCCCACCATCTTGATCAGAAGCAAGTTAAACCCACTACTGAACAACTTTCCAAAAAAATCACTACATATTATTTCTTGATCTGTTGAACGACAAAACTTTGGTTGTGTCGTTCATGCAAAATCATCACAATGTCCTCTTCCACTTCCACTTCCACTGCTACGACAACTCCGACATCAAAGACTGTAACGGCACCGGCACCGGCACCGGTACCAGCACCGGCACCAGCACCAGTACCAAAACCCGAACCTGTCAAAGAAAAATCTCCAGTTCCTGTTGTTCCACCACCCAAAGTTGAAGAAGAAGAAGATGATGATATTGATGAAAGGGTAAATATCTCCTTGCGCATTCTCTAACCCTAAGTTTACAACCCAAACAGAGTTAAACTGACTCGGCGCAAAACAGAGTGATGACGGTTCCGTTGGTCCACCAGATCTCGGGGATAATATCGATGCAGCTACCTTCGAGCAAATTCTAGAGATGGATGATGATGAAGATGAGCGAGAATTCAGTCGTTCTATCGTTTTTGGATTTTTTGAGCAGGCCGAACAAACCTTTACCAAAATGGATGATGCACTGTAAGTGGGGCGCGTTTATGTGTGTGTCGATCGACATACATAATATATAATAGGAAAATGGGCATATGCGGATGCAAGCACGAATACAAATACTGACACTGTGCAGTAAGGAGGGCGATCTGGCAACACTTTCTTCGCTCGGTCATTTCTTGAAGGGATCCTCGGCAACATTGGGATTGACAAAGGTCAAGGATAGCTGTGAAAAGATTCAACATTACGGACAGAAGAAAGATGAAGCTGGCACAACCGATGAACCCGACGAGGAGAAGTGTTTGGCTAGGATTAAGGAAACATTGGAATCGGTAAAGGAGGAATATGAGGAGGTTGAGAAGGTCTTGAAGAAGTTTTATGCCACTTGAAGGACGGCCGTATACACACACCCCCCAAAAAAACACCATGATGGAGGATCGTTTTCGTGCTTGAGGCTATCTGATGTGGCAGAAGCAACAAAAAAGTATTGCCTATAGGGGCTCTTGTGACGACATTGAAGTTGATGCAGGAGCACTGTACTTCTCTTACAAAACAAGCTCCCCATAGCTCAGGCGTCTCGGATTGCATTCACATACTCTACGTCGTCTGGAAATGGCATATATGGTTTTTTACGGATTTTTTTTGGCTTTTGATTGGTCCTCAATGAAGGAATTATTTTCTTTTGTTTTTGACTTCTCTTTTTCCTCGAGTTTATCTACGGATGACGGAAGTTGAGGAGGGGTTTTAGTTAGATGAGGTGATGAGGTGATGATTTACCAGACTTAAATCGTGGTTACTCAGCACATGAAGTCACGACAGATGCATCAAATCAGAAGATTCATTTACTTCCGATTTTGGCAATTATTCTCCGATGATGCGTTTTGTACTCCAAAAGTGATTCGGAGATTCAGGGCAGAAGATAAGATGTAGGAAATGGACAGGCTGTTCGATTTCTTAATCTCCGATTCCTGTTTTCCAAAACAGAGATTCTATTTCCTATCTTCGCTTCTATTCTCTCTTCTTAACCCGCGGAGCACATATGTTGTAGCATTTTTCACAATATGCCTAGCTCTACCTTTTCCCAGATAGCCCCAATACCACCAATAGAATGCCGTCTCCATCATCTCATCCACCTCCACCACTCAAACCCAAGGCACATCAACCTCAGCCTCAATCTCATATTCCTCCTCCCCATTACCCCCCTTCTTCTTCGCTCCCATCCTACATATCGCCACTTTCTCAATCCTTACATGGCGCATCCATTCGTAGTCTTTGTATTTCGAGATAATATCTCGTGCGTCGAATGTTAGACGCGCGCGGTGCCTGCCGTGGCCTTCGTCTCTTCCTCCTCTACCCCCTCTACCCCCTCTACCTCCTCTCCCTCCTCCCCCTCCTCTGTCTCCTCTACCTCCTCGTGAATTTTCTTCTACTTTTTGAGTTTGTGCCTCGTTGGGGAGGGATGAGCCAACCCTTGCATTTTTAATTAGGTCACCAGGTCGCTGCTCACCAGTTGGTTGCTCGCTAGCTTGTGCCTTATCACCTCCTCCCCTGACATCTTGCCGCACTCCAGGCACATAAATCGTGTTAACAATCGTAGCATGCAACAACAAGCCCCTCCCGTTCTCTTCGGGTAACATATACCCGGCGTTTGTGAAGATATCTTTGAGCGATTGACAGAAATTTTGCAAATGGGATGAGGGGTCGAGAGGGGAGGCGTAGAGGATAGAGGTTTGCCAGGGTTGGTGCATGGGGTAGAGAGATGCGAGGGTTATTTGTAGGGGTGATGAGGGGGGCGCTGGTGTTATTATCTTTTGATTGGGGTTTGCTTCGGAAGGAGAGAAATCTACGCGGGAGGGAGGAGGATGAGATGGAGATGGAGAAATAGATGGAGATGGAGATGAAAAGATGTTTTTCAATACCTCCATTGCCCCTTGAATCCTTTCGGAACTCTCCAAACTCATCACTCCAATCGTTAAATGTAAGGTTCCTAGAGGTCTAATGGCCTTTTCTGGTATCGATATCCTATCAGGAAACTCTTCAGTAGTGGGCCTGGTGACATCTTGCTTGAATTTATCGAGAGAGTTCTGGAGTTGAGGACGTGATGTCGGTGTCACGAGGGGGATGCACAGGAAATGGGTTAGACGGGGTCGAGGAGGTGCTTTGGGTGGCATATTAAGGGGTTTGATTGATTGGATTTGGGGTTTGGGAAGCTATTTGGGAGTGGGATTAAGGTATGTGTAAAAGTGTAATGGGAGTGTAGTGAATGGAGGTTTGAATCTCCATACGGTATTAAAGAGGTGATTTATTAGATGTTGCATTGTATTAATAGTACCTAGGTAGGTATTGTACCCCGCAATCTCACGTTTTGACGTAAGGACAAGAATACTGGTGAATATTTAATCTCTCTATAACTTTCTAGAAATTATAAAGAGGATATGAGGACATTCACATTTCGATTATTGGATAACATAAATCCATTGCATTGCATTACCCAATACTATACTGTACTATTCTATTCCTCGCCCATATATTTTCGAAAATCCAACACCTCACACCTCAAACCTCAAATCTATCATTGATCGATATCGATATCATCCGCATCATATAAAACAAACCACCGTAGATCTCCCGCCTGTTCTGAACTAATGGAACCCCAAACCCCTTACGCTTATTAATTACCTAATTGACGTACCGGACCTATCCATCGAGCACGCACCCACGCACCCGCTAACCTAACCTAACCTAGCCAACCCAACCCAACCCAACCCAACCCACCTGCCTAGGTACCGAAAAACCATATTCCGCGCTTAACCACCTGCAAACATCTTCACTTCCAGGCAGCAGTTTAAGAACCTCTCATCTCTCTTCAAATTATCAACAATACCACACACGATATTTCCGTAAGTGAGTTTTTTCATTTCCGTATTTCCTTTTTTTCGATGTCTCTTCTCCGTCTTTCATTTCTTGACTTTCTTTTCATGTTTCGTTTGTGATTTATTATATACTGGGTAGACAGATTACTACATATAGTATGCTATCTTCATTTTTGTTTCGTGGTGCGCTTTCACTTGAAGATTGAGAGTTGATGCTTTGGTGAATGCGACTCATTGCGATTGCCGATACACGGAGCTCCCTCTTCTCAGCTACCTTACCCCAGTCCCTAGGCAATTGAGGTTTCATACGAAACATTACGGTATTTGTATAACGCTGTGCCTACCACGGAGGTACACATATCCATTCGGTCACTATAAGAAAAGGAAAGAGACACCCTTCTCTCACAACCACAACAATGAGCGCCAAAGAAAATAAACACTCGCTGAAATCCTCATCCTCTCGCATCGATACTTCGAGTCTTACTTCTACTTCAAATCCAATCTCGCATCGCGCTGCTGCTTCCACATCTACATCCGAATCTGCTATCACAGAATCACAATCCTCCGATTACAACCCTCCAACTATATCGAGTACAACCCAATTTCAACCCTCTTCAGAAATAACCGCACCACCACGCGTTCGCCTTTCGTACTCCAATCCAAAATCTATAACCCATCCAACATCCCTCCCACCAGGAAGTAGCATCCCCATCTCCACCTCTCACCCCGGACCTCGATCCCAAACTCCTCCTCCCCCAAACTCAATCTCCCACGACCCCGAAGGCGTCTCACCCCTCTCCTCCGATCCTGACTCCGACACGGAGTCTAGCCCCGAATCCCAAATTCAAAACCTAACCACCTCCCTTCTGCACACGCGCGAAACGCTGCATCTCCTTCAAAACGCACATACGACCCTGCACAACACCTATCTCGCGGCCGACACACAACTCCGAATTTTACGTTCTACGCATGCAAATTGCCCCAGCTCAGGCGAGGTACAAAGTAGAATTGAAGCATTGATGTTGGAACGGGATGCATTTCGCGAAGCGTATAATGAGGCGATGGGCGAGATGCGGGAGAAGGATGAGGAGATTATTGCGTTGAGGGGACAGGTTAGGGGGCTGAAGGAGTGGGTTAGTAGTAGTGGACGGGGTGGTGTCGGGGGAGAACAGGTGACTGATGAGGTGGTTGGGGAGAGGATGCAGTGGATTGGGAATGCGCTGCAGAATTGGGTGATTTCGAATTTTAGGAGAGCAAGAATTGGTAGGTTGGGAGCTCTTCTTTTGGCACTTTCGCATATTGAAGGGGGGGTCTCATGAAAGAATGCTTGTGGGAAATGTGTAGATGCTTTATTACTATTGATAGTGTGGTATAATGTGGTATAGTCATGTGTTGGATCAAACTGACTTGTAATAGATTTAGACAAAGCTTCGGATGATGCACGCCAACAGTTGGAGCGATGGGTACCAACATATGAACATTTAGCAACATTGTCTAAAATCAACTTCATACGATCACTTGTATCAAGTCTGTTGGTATTTGATATCTTCCAAGCATATTTCGTTGGCCTCCCAGAACAACAAGCACAGGAGCTCGCGAAAACGGAAATAACCTTGGGTTCTTATGGTAAGAAACGCAATCCTAGTAGTCGGAGGTTAAAAAAACTGATCGAGATGTGAAGGTTCCGAAGAGGCCATGAACCAATGGCGTTCTACCACACTCGCAATTTTGTTAAAAGAAGCTCCCGAAAAGCTCAAAACAGAAACCGCCACTGTTATTAATACTGTTATTGCGCAACTCAACAGTTTACTGGATCCGATCTGTGATGTCCAGAGTTCCGAAGCTAGAGATCAATCATTGAAAACAATAATAAATACCGCCATTGACCTTTCTCGATTATTGAGAGTTCAAAAGGCGCATTTTGGTATCATGATGCCTATGATTGAACACCATCAAAGGACCATGTTTGACGCAGAGAAAATGGAAGATATTGGGGGAGAGGATGAAGATACCTTGAACGAGCGAGAAATTAGCTGCGTGACATTTCCTGGGATCATGAAAGCCGGAGATGAAAATGGGGAACGAAACCATTTGGTAAATGTTGTTGCGAAGATGAAAGTACTTTGCGCCCCTGATTGAAGGGCAAGAGAGAAAGTAGTATCATCATGTCCGATTGCACAAAAGGGATCCCGCAGATGAGGGTGGAGAACTTCTCATTGCTACGCAGCTATGTGACTCAAGCGCTCATGCAATGAGCATGGAAAGTCTTGAGTGATAGGCTAGGCCATATCTTCAGATAGTAAATCTAACAGATATATTGGAAGAGCTGTGACGATCCTAACAAACAAACATATATATGCATGTATACGTGTACCCAGCATGGTCAAATATATGAACGTTACACCGATACCGTGATTAGCCGTTGGAGATTCTCGCTTAATTCCCAAAGCTGTGTCGAACTGACCTCGGGAGGCTCTGCTGCTCTGCTCACTAAGCATCCTGCCACTTCAAAATCTTTGGTAAGTGCGGGGTTTGGGTTTTGGGCATGGGCCCTGCGAGAAGAACCAAATTCCTAACTTTATTCTTGGGCTTGACCCATTACTATGCATACTATGGCGTATGTGGTTGCGTCGATGCTTTGCATTTATGATTGACGATAATATCGAATTTTGTTTTTCGACTAGTGCGCCGGGTCATCAATTTGGCCGCTGTCACCGTTTTCTGAGACCTGGACCGAGAGTTTGCAGTACTGCAGATGTCGTATTCTAACCTGGGGGAGCTGCGCTGGAATTAATCTCGGCGATAACCCATGAAATTCTGTGGGATTTCATATCGATGATAAGAAAGGCATGTCACGAGAGAAGCCTCCTGAATTTGGAGACGAAATAACTCCTAAAAGCCTGTTGGCGTTAATCATAAGGGAATGATTGGCGTGCAGGATAGCCGCCGTTTGAGTCAAAACAATTATGCTTGTTGACCGAGTAGACATAACATCGAATAGGAATGTCAACCATTTGCTGCCGTAGCCCATCTGAATTGGTTATGGTCTGATGATCCGACAGTTCTAGGAAATAGTTTCTTCTCACCTCCTCATCCGTGACATTCGTTGGTTTGTGTCCATTCAAGAATATGAATGCAAGCCCAAGAAGCGGTGTGGAGTTTCGTGGGTGAAAGCGTTGATAGATATTGCCGAAGCTTTCAGAAACCACTAATTTGCAGGGTCGACGGGTGGTTACATGCAGCAAAAGCATAGGCGTGCATTTGCATTTGCATTTGCATGTCCTCGTTCCAACAATCTAAATTCGAGCAATTTATTTGTTTAGATAACGATTCGAAGCATGTATGAACATCAATGTTTGCTTGTGCTGGATCGGAGTGTAGCAATATCGAGGCCCTTGTTATCCTTGTCTCTGTGGGTGCAGGTGTGTGGTGGTGGATATAGATGTGGTCGGGTTTTGGGCCGATGGAACCATTGCTCGCAAAATGACGAATGAGTGCTCCGCTAGAAAAAGAACTGTTTCATGCCCATGAATAGAAGCGATTGAATAGAATATCGGAAAAGAATGAAGAAAGGAAGAGATATCCCGAAGTTCATCTGAGTCTTGCACTAAGATAAAATGAAAGTAAGTGATGATGGTGGTGGTGTTTAGATACCTAGGTTATTAATACCTTCTCTTTTGCTTCTTTAACCACCCTCGTTCTTCCTTTAAGAACGAACCGTCAACTACCTATTAAATTAATATCTTGGTATTTTCTCTTTGAACTTTCGGAAGACAACAACTAAGAAAGAGGAAGAGGAAGAACGAGACGACACTTCGATTGATTGTTCAATCCTATTTGTTTATTTGGGGTTTTGTTGTTTACCTATTGTTTCCAGAGAAGTGGAGAGAGAGGAGGAGGAGGAGAGGAGAGGACCTCGGGACCGACCGCTCGTGCTTGTTGCACAGGAAACCTGGGGAAAAAGCGAGTATTCCACGCTACTTTGCAGGTGGTTTAGAGTTCCTTCGGATTTCGTCCCGTCCCTGTTGTCAAGTAAATTCCCCGGTCACCCCGCAAAATTGCGAAATATCAATCACCTAAAAAGATAAATCACTACCATCACCACCATCACTACCACCACTACCACCACCCATCATCACTACCAAAACCATAATAATCATCGCAATCATCGACCACCCACAAGAAAATAACACAACGCCGGACTTTCTAGACCATAAATCATAGGTCATACCTAGGTCAGTATTGATTGAAGTTGCACGGAAGTTTGCTTTCATAGCTTTGGTACTCCTTGCTGCATTGGTTGTATTGGTTGTCATCATATCCTCTGACATTTATCATAACTTTAGGTGGTTGCTTCCTTTCGATCAGCAAGATCGTTCTTATCTTATCGAAAACTCTCCGCTTTCCCATCATCCATCATCCATATCATAGAAAGCTTGATCGCCATCATCAAAGGGAGAATTTGCGAAGTTTACTACTCGACTTACGCATAACTGTATGCAAATATGGCGGTTTTCGATAATTCGAGCATTGCCCGGTATCTGAATGATTCCGAAAATGCTCTCCCAAGTCTCCTCACTGCTACTCATCGTCCAAGCTTTGTTGGTATGTCGTCACTTCCTCGACAATACGCACATGGAACGTGCAATGCCCCAACATGCTCCATTATAAGCGAAGAATCTGCATCAGCATCACCCACCGGTGAATCTGATGAGAGTGTGTTTAGCGCGAAGTCTTACAAGTCAACAACGACAGCGACAAGTCGACAATCTGCTCAAATTAATCCAACGGTTGGGTGGCGTCTCCAAGCACCCTCAACCCCTCAAATTAATACTACCGTCGTCCTTCCATGCGAGTTTTTATGGGCAGATTGCCATGTAGAGTTCCATCCCGACAATTTCGAGAACTGGCTTGCGCACACCCTAACCCACTTTGCCAACCTTCCTCCTCCATCAAAATGCGTCTGCCTCTTCTGTGACGACGAGGTGTTCGAAGACAACGATGATCCGCGTAACAACTGGAGGCAAAGGATGATACACAATCGTGAGCATTTTATCGATGGGGAAACGAACATTCGGCCAGACTTTTTAGTAATCGATTATATGTGGAAGAATGGTCTGATAACTGATAAGGATTACCGTTCTGCCGAGCAATATACCGAGCGTCCATCAGTACTTGGTCTCGTACGAAAAGGATTTGAAACACCTGAAGCAAAACTCAAACGGGAGAGAGAGTCCAAAGTTCCGCACAATCTCCACAAGGAAGAACGAGATCGCAAACGTTCAAGCCATACACATAAAGAAAAAGAAAGGCAGAGTTCAATTTCGTCAAGGAAGCATCGGCCTGTATCCATCAAGAATCCATCAAGCATCCAGAACGCACTTGAGTTCTCGAGATTGTCACCTGCGTAAAGGGATTATCTTTCCAATGTAGGAGAGAATGTTTGGAAACGCTGCGACCTTATATGTGTGATTCTGAAGTGGTGCGTGGCTGTGCGGATGACGAATTTTGCCACTAGCTCTCCAGAGTTTCGAATTATTCGTACATGTGTTATTGAACTTTGTTCTCTCGCCGAATGAATCAATTTATATGCGGCCTCCCATGTTGGTGCAGGTAGACGGGGCCTAGCACTCACACCGTTCGCCTCATCAATGGGGCTAGCTGCTCGTTGCCTATAAACACGGTAACCTCAACCCAATAATACACCGAGTGGGACCGACCAATAATCTTTTTCGACTGCGCAGTGTTAGGGGTTTATCAGGCGTTTTGTTTTGTGTCTTTCACAAACTTTGAATTTCGAGATGTTGAATCATGGTCGGAAAGAAAAGTCTCTTGAACGATTTCTATACCCGAATGTGTTTCTTTGTACTTCCCCCAAAGCACAAATGCTTATGTGCTTTACGTTTTGGATTATAGTGATGAACTATACTTCTCATGAGTTATGGAAATGCCGTTATGAATAAATAGCACTTCGTTTGCATTTTTTGTTATACGTGTGCGGAGTTTACTAGGCATTATTCGGTGTCTGTGAATGGTAAGGCATATTTTAACGGAACTTGATGGGATATAATCTCAGTATCTATAGGGCAGACGAAGATATATGTATAGAGCCCTTCCAAATCGGTGTCCAACTAGGGAAGCTACCCAACACTGTTGGGTGTACCCAAGCGTTGGTATAGAATAGTCACCGAATGATCATGCATACAAGGCAATCCGGCATCTAGGTCAAGCAATAGAGTAACAAGGCGACCAGCCTCACGGATAGTGGTCGTTGCGGGGCCCCTTGTCATACCACCCTATTTGGTAAATGTTGAAGTCATCCCAGCCTCCTAAATTGTCGCCTTTCCAATCATACCCAACTAAAATCCGAAGGGCAATAGTGCAGACTCTACCAACCTCGTATATAGTAGTCCCAACATTGAAAAAATATTTCATATGATTAACAGCTGAAATATCACAACCGTCCGTCACTACCAATTCTCGCCCGATGCTTACATACGTAGGGTTTTGCCCCCCCGCATTTCACATACCAGACCTTCTAGAAGAACTTCTAATTTTTAACTTTTCGTGCAGTGCTTGTCATCATGCAGTGTTACATGAGTTCTTTACCAATAACGCCCTTTGCTTTCGGAAGGCGATGCACAGCCTCACTCTTTTGCCTGCTCGGCGTGTTCGGTGAGCTTGTTAGGGGTTTATTTCCATCAAACGATTAATGGCACGGTAGATTCGAATATATTATATTTTATATTGTTTCCTGGAATAATATATTGAATCTAAATATATTAATGGTCGCCCTATCAATATACATCAAATCGCCTGCGAGAAAGTTCGGTGCCCTAGGGTGCGGCAATGAGCCTTGTCATTGGTCAGTGCCCCTTCTCACAATCACGGCTGAGTAGATGTTATCCATCACACATTATTATTGCTTCGATCCTATAAGGGTTGAGTGTTTAATATTGATCGCTAGGATGGTTTTGAGAAAGGACCACGAGGAGCTGGAAAGTGATTAGAACATTCGCAGCTCAGTCATCGAGAAAATCTAAGTGGTGGATTCAGTCTTATGAAAGAACAGCAGAGCTTGAAAAGCCAAAACGAATAAATTGATATGCATGTATGATATTGGGATCTCGAGCAGCCCTGAATTTCATCCGTTGGATTATGAGGGAATCTTGGTCGGAACTTGGGTGTGCAGTGTAGGGGGGGGAAACTGCGTGTATTCCATGGTAGTGACCCTTAGAGCTACCGAGTTCTATTTTGGACAACTCCCGCAGCTCTGCGCGTAGGTTCTTTCCATTCCGTACATTGTTAGTTCTGGTATTGCATGTTGAGAGAAGGATGGTGTGCTATTGACTGAATTTCGTGGAATGCTTGGAAGGAATGAGATGCCCCTGAAAGGTATTTATACGGGGCGACTTTGTCGATCATGAAGTGGTGAGCTTCGGCAATGGATAAAACCGAACTTTGAGTCGTCACAATGTAGGCCCGTGGCCCTTCATCTTGGTTTCTATGTATGCATGTTAAAAGATGGTCCTTCAAAGGGTGAAGCAAATACGATCATCTTCTTACACAGCGACGCCGATTATTCCAACATCCACGATATCCGGATGACGAAGTAAAACAGCTCCAAACTCAGTCGGAGCCACATGATTACCATTCACTTTGATGAGGTCCTATTTGCATTGTCAGCCCTGGTCACATATCTGCTTGTGTTGGAAATGATACCTTTTTACGATCCACTATATACCACATTTCCTCCTCGTCAACATATCCTACATCTCCCGTGGAAAACCACCGATCGGCTCCAGATACCTCTTGGGTAGCATCTGGGTTCTGATAATACCCCGTGCTGCGGCTAGGTGCACGGATCCAGATGTCACCAATGGTATTGCGATTCACAACCCGGCCAGGCTCGCTGGGGGTCCGTCGCCTTGCCTTCGAAGTTGGCATGCAGTTCCCCTACGGATTCGGACATCGAGCAAGCCATCATGTCATGGCCGGTAATCAACCCTAGTTTAGAGAGTGGGTTTATTTGTCAGCATTCAAACTGTCGGTTTGAGGCCTTGGTAATGCTTTCATACTCGGTTAATCCCTAGACTCGGGTAACTCGCCCAATCCCTAAATTTTCTAGCGTTGTTTTGGTTGATTGTCCCATTGGTGCTGCACATGCTTCTACTTTCCTCAAAGAACCTGGTTCTTTTTTTTTCAATACCAAGAGGAGGCCTTTTGCTATTTCCGTGAGCATGGAACTCCAGACAATGGCGTCGGAAATCTCGAAATTTTCCACGGCAGCCGGGATACTTTGCAGACTTGGTTGACACAGTAGATACGGAGGAACTCAAGCTTAGGGAAGATATCTGACGCTAGAGGATCGCTGACCAAGGATGTGGTGCATTCCGCTTGTATCTTTTACGGTATCTTGCATGGATTGATGCCAGTCTGGATGGATAGAGACTCGCCGCATATAACTCACGGAAGAAGAGATGTAGCTGCAGTGAGAAATTTCGACTCCCTTGGGATATCCAGTTGTACCCGATGTGAACATTATGACAATGGTACCGATATACTGGGCTCCACCATCGAAGAAATTCCAAGGGCTAAGGGGGCATAATGAAAAGAGGGATCCCTATATTCACAATGCCACAGGAATCCGGAGCTATGGCTGTCCTGGAGGATCTAGGACGGAGGGAAGGTGCAGATCTAGAAGTAGTTAGAACCCATCCAGATCTCGATTTCATTGAACTTGGTCTCCCTGGAGACTTTTGGCGAATCAATGCTAGCTTAGCCGTGGCCGTAGCCGTAGCCGCAAAATACCTTTCCCATATGGGTTCTCATGACATCTCAGAAACAACGAAGTTTATGCAATCCCCGTTACCCGAGAAGTTGCCCCGGGGTCTCGAAAATGCACGATGGCCGGGACGATGCGAGACGCGCGATCATCATTGGATTCGTTGGCTGCTTGATGGAGCGCACACCATGGAATGTATTGGGGTTTGAGGGTCTTGGGCACAGGGTTGGGCATAGGGTAGGGTATACCCGGGGTAACCCAGGGTAAAACCCGCCAGTTGATCACCCTACTTCTTCTTCGCAGGGTAAAATAACCATCCCGTGAAATGCCTCAGGTATCCGGAGTATCCGGGATATATATTATATGATTGTTTAGTTAGGGGGGAAGGGGATGGAAAGGGTGGAAAGGGTGGAAAGTGGAAGATAAAAGGAAATTGAGGGTTAGGATTAGTATTAGATTTTGAATTAGAATTAGAATTAGTATTAGATTTTAAATTAGAATTAGGGTTAGGGTTAATATTTGAAAAATGAAAAGTAAATATAAAATTGGGAATAACTTTAATTTTAGATAATAGCATTAAACGATCACATGATATATATCCCGGATACCCCGAATACCCGCGGGTTTTATCGGATAACCATCCCGTAGAATCCAGTAGGGTAAAGTAAACCACCCGGAAAGATGAAATACCCCGGGTAGGGTACGGGTGCCCAACCCTGCTTGGGCACCAAAAAACATGGGAGCGCAGCAACAAGCCCGACGTGTTCTTATTTTTAATCAACAGACCAAAGATGCAACCGCGCTTCTTCGAAATCTTTGGCAGATCATGGCATCAGCGACATCGCAATGGCTTGACAGCTTAGAGACAGTGCTCCACCAGGCGATCTTCTGCACGAATATCCCGTGGGAACAAATTGAAGCTCCTGATTTGGAAAGGGTCTCTATGACCTATTCGGGAGGCCCGGTGGAAGATCTTAAGTTGCAGCATGAATTAGCGGAGTGTTGGAGTAAAATGAGGGGGGGGGTCCACCGTGACCGTGGTGCGAACGGTTGAAGAGGCTATTCGATATGCAGCTCAGGGTCACAGTTGTAGTATTTGTAAGGATGAAGAGCCCATCAAGGTGATAGTATTGATTACCGGAAGTCTTCATCTGGTGGGGAGTGCTATAGAATTCCTGGATACGCTTGCGTGCCCAGAAAGTTCTTAAAACACTTGAGTAAGACGATGATATAATAACTTCTCTCAACCCATGTGGGCCCCCCATTTCATTCATTGTACGAAAGTTTGATTTAGCTAGAGAAGAATGCCCTATAAATCCACTTATGTTTATTGATAAGGTATCTTTGGGGTCTTGACTTCACTATAAGTTAATGAAATACTTAATCCACTGAATAGAAAATCTCTCTTACTGATATAGTTGCGTGATTGAATCCATTGAGGTCCATAGTTCGTCTAAAGATATCCGGACAGACTGTCGCAGTACATCAATTGGCAAGCGACCTTCACGTCTCACATGCCAGAATTAACTTGACCATAACGGTCTTCATGGCAGGCTTCAAAAGCTCGCCAATCTGTCCACATTGCAGCATGCATCCATCTGACCACTTAGTTTATAGATCATGCAAGGAATAGGTCCTCTCTTTATCGGTAGTTTGTCAGATATGTATGGCCGTCGGCCAACTGTGCTAATCTCTCTCCTGATTTATTTTGGGGTTAATATTGGATTGGCATGACAGACCAGCTATCCCGTCTTGATGACCCTTCACTGTCTACAGAGTTTTGGTAGCAGTACAGCAACAATCGTCTGTAGTTCTGTCGCAGCGGACCTGGTACCACGGGTGGAATGTGGACGATATATGGTCTATTCATCGCTAGGGGTGACTCTAGGGCCCGCCATTGGTCCGATCGTGGGTGGTGTTTTGACGCAATTCCTGGGCTGGCGGAGTACCTTCTGGCTTCTTGCCATATTTGCAGGAATTATGGCTAGCGTAGTGCTTGTACTTTTGCCGGAGACCTGTCGTGTGGTGGTGGGAAATGGCTCTATCCTACCTCCTCCATGGTGGAATACGCCGCTAGTGCAACATCTTCATCGGGGAACCAAAAGTAGTGAGTTTACTTGCTCACGGGACCAAAATGGGGAGAAACCAGCTCGAAATAAGCGGCCAACCCTTCTAGATAGTATAAAAGTGACAATGCAGAAAGAAACCGCGCCCATTATGACCTTCACGACGCTGCTGTTCTGTGGATAGACATCCGTTCTGAGCACTCTCCCATCACAGCTTGAGAAAAATACCATTTCAATGCCCTACAGGTTGGCTTGTGCTACATTCCTTACGGGGCAGGCAGTCTCACATCCCGTTGGACCATCGGAAGACTCATCGACTGGAACTTTCGACGCCATGCGAATAAGCAAGGGATTGAGATCATTCAAAATCGCCACGTGCAGTTATCTCTTATGCCAGTAGAAAAGGCACGACTGCAAATTACTCTTCCAGTGGTATACTGCGCCTCGATAGCAATTGTGGGCTACGGATGGACAATGAACCATCGAGGCAACCTTGCAGGGCCCCTGGTTATGCTCTTCTTTGTATCGCACCTGATCTCCGGAGCAACGAGTACTTTGATTACACTGGTAAGTCCACTTCATATATTGACCATATTTGGTGGGTTAAATCCATACAAAATATGAAACCCACTCGGATTATGAGTTATACTCAATGACCCATAGTTTATAGGCAAAAAGTTTAGATTTTGGGAATTGGCATTATGCTCAAGTAGAATAAATAGTGATGATGAAAATCAAATATGCATACATGGCGAACTTGTTCGAATACATGTCGTTGATTCATAGTCCTTAGTATTCTTCCTTTTTGAAGGCAGGTCATTTGAGTGGTAATGCTTGATTTTCTCTTTGTTTGAGCCGACTTTCGTATAGGTAGGCATTTTTGGTTGAGTGGGTTTCTCTTGGAAGTTGGGTGAAAGAACTGGAGAATCTGCGGCTCTGAGTCTAGCCGGTCACTGACCTGCAAACGTACATTCAGGTACCCGTGGACATCCATGCTGCTGAGCTATTCCGAATGTTGTTCTCCAAAAAACACCACAACCGTATCACAATAGCAATAGCAATATCAATATCAATTTCACTACAAATCATCTGTCCCTGTATTCTTTTAAATCCATGAGCGAAGATATGTGAATGTGAACCACTTAAATTTCACATCAACTTACACTGGCATCTTCAATAGATATCCCTCTCGAAACAATGGCATCGACGTCTACCGCCGAAGAACCCCTCTTATCGAATCAGCCCGGCGAGGAAGAGGAAGAGGAGGATGATGAAGATGTCTTTTTACTCCTGGAGAAGAATGTAAGGAGCCCAGGGTTGTTTGTTTGGTTACTTACATTTTCGGCGGGGATTAGTGGGTTGTTGTTTGGATGTATGACATTCTCTCAATCATTTCATCTCCATTGCATCAGAATATCGTAGCTAATAACTCAAACAATTATAGACGATACGGGCGTAATATCATCCACTCTAATAAGCATACACACCTCCCTCGGCCGTCCCCTAACAACCCTCGACAAATCCCTGATAACCTCCTGTACATCCCTCTTCGCCCTCCTCATCTCCCCTCTCTCAGGCCTCCTCGCCTCATCCCTCGGTCGCAAACGCGTAGTCCTATTAGCAGATCTAGCATTTGTCATCGGTGCGCTTATCCAAGCAATCACATCCTCAGTATGGGGCATGATACTCGGGAGAAGTATCGTAGGTCTCGCGGTTGGGGCGGGCAGTTTCGTAGCCCCGCTGTATATAAGTGAACTTGCGCCAAGTATGTGGAGAGGTAGATTGGTGGTGTTGAATGTGCTGTTTATTACGTTGGGGCAGGTGGTGGCGTATATTGTTGGATGGGCGTTTGTGGAATGGGGAAGCTTGGAGACGGGGTGGAGATGGATGGTTGGGCTGGGTGCGGTGCCGGCTGCAGTCCAGATTTTGGTTATGATGTTTATGCCGGAGACGCCTAGGTGGTTGGTACAAGTTGGGAGAGTGGATGAGGGAAGAAGTGTTTTGAGTAAGGTTTTTGGGACGGGGCCGGAGATGCAGAAGGTGGTAGACGGGGTTTTGAAGGGGATTGAGAGAGAGGTTAGGGAGGAAGATGAAGCGAAGAGGTTAAGGGGGATGAACAGGAAAAATAAGGGGTCGGAAGATTCTTGGATCAGTGACGGGAAAGATAGCTGGGAAGAGTTAATAGGAGTTGCTGGAAACAGGAGAGCTTTGACAATTGCTTGTCTATTACAAGGTCTACAACAGCTCTGTGGTTTCGTAAGAACATCCTTTCCACTCAATATTAACCCAGCTAATGTAAAACTCACAGAACTCCCTGATGTACTTCAGCGCCACAATCTTCACCATCCTTGGCTTTTCCTCGCCAACTCTCACATCTCTCTCCGTCGCCCTCACAAACTTCATCCTGACCTGTGCCGCTCTAGTCCTCATCGACCGTATCGGTCGCCGTCGCATTCTTCTAATTTCAATCCCCATAATGATCCTAGGACTTCTCCTCTGCTCCATCGGATTCCACTTCATGGATCTCCCCTCCACCCTCTCCCCCATTTCTTCCACTTCCACTTCCACCTCCACCTCCTCCCGCATCCCACCCCTCATAATCCTCACCGCAATAATGCTCTACACCGCTTCCTTTGCCCTAGGCCTCGGAAATGTCCCCTGGATGCAATCAGAACTCTTCCCGCTCTCCGTCCGTTCCCTCGGTTCTTCCCTCTCCACCTGTACAAACTGGTCTGCAAACTTCATCATCGGACTGACCTTTCTACCAATGATGGAGTTTCTCAGTCCGACATGGACGTTTGTGGTATATGCCGGGGTTTGTGCAATTGGCTGGTGCTGCATTTGGTGGGTTTATCCGGAGACGAAGGGAATGGGGTTAGAGGAGGTGGGAGTCCTTTTGAAGGATGGGTGGGGGGTTAGGGCACGGGGGAGGGGAGAGGAAGAGAGAGGGGAGTAGACGGGGATATGTGAGGTTTAATAGGTTGGGTTGGGTGTGCTAGCGTTTTTGAGTTGGTGATGTAGATATTAATTGTAAGCATAGAATAGACGATACATGTTACACTATAACTACCTACCTGAACCCATCAAGAAAGTCTTGCGATCTTCCCAAAAGAATACTTGCACAAATCATGAAAACTCCACCTGCTTTATTATCCTTTTATTATAAGAACTACCTACTTAATTGACTAAGCAAAGCTCGCTCACTAGTAGATACCGTTGATAACTATGTTTGATTATTCTTGTGATCAAAACCTTGGATGTGTTACTTCTTTAGATATGACATTTGAATGCTTTCCCCTTCATCAAACCCTTCCCATGCTCAAGACGTTGACGAAGTCTAATGTCAGATCATGTCAAACCAAGAAATAAGCTGTGGCAAATCCCTCCATACAGCATCTATAGACAGACCTACGGTATATCCTCCCCTTCTCACATACATACAGGCAAGCAAACCCGTATGTAACACCCGTACCACCCAATTATATGCACAATTCTTCTTATCGACTCTCTTGCTCGCTCAATAAATTGATCTCCGAATGGGAGGTCTACCTCTTCCCCTAGCCGTAACCGGTGATTTCAATTGGTTGGTAGATACTGGTGATGAATGGGAATCTTTGGCTGATTTAACAGGTTTAACAGCCGGAATATCGTCATCTGAACTCGACCAACCTTCCTCGTCGGATTCTTCGCTAAAGCTCCCCTTTCTAGCAGAATTTGACGGACTTGGGTTTTTCGGTCCTGGGCTATCATCGTGTTCAGATCCTGACTCTGATTCTGATTCCATGAGTCGGACGACCGTAGGGCCCTTTTTCGCTTGCTTGTTCTCGTTATCGTTGTCAAGGCGTACAACAGTCGGTCCGTTCTTAACTGGCTGTTCCGAGATACTCCTATCGCTTGAGGACGAAGCTGAGGTTGCTTGTTTTGATGGCCCAGCCTGGGCACCTGGTGTTGGGTTAAACGCTATACCTGGTGTCCCAGTACGACTTGTGGATTGGCGAAGTGAAGGTACACATGAGGATGTCCCAGGGCCTATCTTTGATAGAGAAGTTGCATCGTTAGGATATGTACCATTAATGGGGGTAAACAACGGTGACTGATTAGCTGAATTGACTGCCGTAAACGTCGTATCTTTGGCACTTGGCGTAGCTGATTGTCTTTTCTGTTGCTCATCAATCTTCATTTGCTTGGAGACAATCTTCATTTTCTTCCCTTTAAGTGCTTGCCTCTCAAAGAGTGAAAGAAACTGTCTAGGTTTGCCAACCATGGAATTAGAGCCCCCGGGAGGTGGAGGTGATTTAGAAGAAGAAAGAAACTGGCCAGGTCGACCAACTATGGAAGTAGATTTACCAGGAGGTGGAGGCGATTTAGACGAAGATGGTGATCGTAACTCTGCGGCAGGGCGTGGATGAATTGATACATTTTGTGCCTTCTTCGGCGGTCGACCTCTTCGCTTTTTGATAACTACTGGCCCCTCAATAGATTTATAGACAGTAGGTTCTGCCCGTTGTTCTCTGGTCACTTCTGCTACTGTGGCCCTATCATGAGAATCTTCGGCCATGTTCTCATTTGTTTGGTCTTCATCTTCAGACATATCTGGGCTAACTGGATTGAGGGAATTATCCGCATCATTGCCGAAGAGACTACCATCGCTGATTTCTTGGCCATAGTCATTGTTAGTCTGTTCGGATTCATCATCTGGAATGTTAATGTGCGATTTTGGCTCTCTTGGCAATGTGTTTCGGCGGGTTCTCCGTGTCTTCCTAGTTTGATCCTCAAACGGATCATCGCTGTCAGATTCAGCTCCACTTTTATCGTTTTCGGAAGCATCAATAATAGTTTGCCGAGTAGTCCTGGACTTCTTTTCCAAAGGCGCACTATTACGCGAGGCTCTGGATCTTTTGGCTGGTAATTCAGAAGGATACTCTTCCTCATCATCCGCGCCATCATTCCTTGAAAGCCATTTAGACTTTCGAGAAGGTCGAACCGATGCAGATGGCTTATATGGGCCAGGGGAGGCAGTCACAATAGGGGAGGCCGCCAGTTTAGATGCCAGGCTCGGACGACCACGCTTCTTCTTACCATTCGAGATGGGTGTAGTGCCAGCTTTCTGTGTGGTCTGCCCTTTGATAATATAACTCATAGCCTTTGCAGCGAGATCGGCGTCGTCGGTTTCCTGACCAACGCTACGAACTAAACTCTGTCGTGAGGTTCGTTGCGGCTCGATCTCCTCTTCCGAAGTTAACAAATTCTCTACTTCCGCTAGTGATGGTTCGGTATAATCTTGACGTTTATTAACGCGCGATGGACGATGCTCCGGTCTAGAAATACTGTCTGGTTCTGGTTCTGCATCAACCGACTTCTTAGGTTTAGCCTTCCTTTGACGTTTAGAAGTGAAGAATTCTACATCATCCTCATCGTCCTCTGGAATACCTTCAGAATTAAGACGTTTTCTCTTTTTTGCAACACTACGGAACTGATCCAGTGAAGCTAAGAGATCTGCAGGATTTACAGTTGCCGTTTCAGTTGGGTCCGAGTCAGATTTTGGAGAATCGTAAAGAATTCCGTCTATGCCTTCTGTCGGGTAGTAGCCGCCACCAATCATTTCGGTAGTTTTGTTATGAGGTGTTTGAGGATTAGGTAGTGCCGGTTCCCTAGAAAACATGGGTGCTGGTGGTGCTAAAAGTCTCGATGGATATTGTGCTGCTGCACTAGGGGCATGCATTTCAGCTTGATAGTCATCGTCCAGATCGTGGTGTGCATCGACAGTTCCTAAATGCTGTTGGATCTGCTCCTCGATGCTATATTCAGGAGCTTCCAGAGTCTGATTCCAAGATGGCTGGAACCCGTTACTTTGATTTTGAGGCGATTGGTTTGTGTCATTACGAAGTGAAGGATCAATATCTGCCATATCATTGAAATGGTTATCCTCTGGTTCGTCCTCGCGGTAGAACGATTCTTCCTCATATCCAAGATAACGATTATCAATGACAGGCTCCTTGGCTTTATCAATTTCGGCCTTTTCTCTCAATCTTCTCATTCTTCCTGTCTCTTGGGGATTTGGCTGATTTTCGTCTTCGTGTCTTAACCAAGGAAGATTTGTTTTCGAGAAGTCAACTAGACTCTCAACGCTCCTGTAATCGGCCACCTTCTTGGTATCATGACCAAGAAGTGTTCCCTTGGGAGTGTATGGTGTCTGTTTCGGATCCTTCCGGCATTTTGAGCATGAGCACATCTTTAGACATTTTGGACACTCCCAATTTTCCATCTCCATTACGGTTTGAGGCATCATGTCAAACGCTCGCCACAAAGTTCCGTAGCAATAGGAGGAGGAACAGGTAACACAACGCGCCGACTGCCAATTCCAATGGTGATGGCAGCAGATATGACAACTGTTTGTCTTGTTTTTTGTGGCTTGAATCCTACCTCTTCTGACAGGCTTTTTGTATGGCTTCTTTAGGCGTCCTTCGTCATCAGCTTCTGGCTCAACATCTGATTCGCCATCGAATGGTTCTATCACATCTGGTTTAGTAATGTCTTTCCATGGCCTAAGAGCAAGTTGTTCTTGGCATATCTGAGCGACAGTTTTCTTGCCAGTTTTATCTCTCTCGTCCTCCAAAGGCCTAGGTGAATTTTCATGAAGACCTTCAAAGTTCATTACCACACCGCGCCATAGCTCATAGCTTTGTCTGAGTTCATCTTCTTTCCATTGCTCTACCCAATCCAAACAAGAAATGCAAGCGCAAGAACGACCCATAGCGTAACACTCCATACAAACATCATACGTATCTTCCTCTCCTGTGGGGGCCGTAAGTATGCATGATTTACAAGTCAAGAAGCGATTAAAGATATTGCATCGACAGTATGAGCAAGTCACGTTTGAGTCGTATGGTAGGAATTCCACCTTCTTCTCGGGTTGCGCGCGAGAGAATAACTCGCTGATTAGCACTTCTTTGTAGAGTTGAAACAGTCGTTTGAAATCTTCCATAACCTGCCGGATTCGACTTCCAGGTCTCATCCACATCTTTGGCTCAACCGTATCTCGTGAAAGCAAGTGAAAGTACTTGTCTAAAGTGTAATAAATTATGGCCTTGTTCTTATATTGCTCATCGCGACAAACGAGGCGAGCACGAGGAAGAGCCTCGTGGATGGCAAGCTCCAGTGTATCGACAGTTGTTCGATTCCATGCAGCCTTTATAGTCCGCGTTCCGCGATTCCAGACCTGATGAGGGGCAAGAGGTGGAATCAAAATTAGGTCTCCGGCCTTTTGTTCGGTCACCCAAACATTGAATGGGGCTTTCCTCCAGGCGTTCAGTTGCGCAAAATGCTTCTCAACTTCTATATCGTGACCAAGCTTAGAAACGAACCATTCGGATACCATCTCTCTTTCCTTAGACTCGGTCATTAACCAAATTGAGCTTCCCGGCTTTTCTCCGTCTTTCTCACCCGAAGTTTCAACCATGAGATTATGTCCCAAACTTGCACACATTTCTCGGTGAGCTGGAGTATAAGTACCTTCGTGACCAATGTAACACATCATATTCAGGGCTCGCATATCCGTTGGAAGACTACTCATCAAGTCACCAGCAGGCGCAACTCCTTTCCCAAATCGCATCTGACCAAATTCGTTGGGTTCACGGATTGCTCCATCGCCACCAGTTCGCGACTCGACACAATCATTTAGGTAGAAAAAAGCTTCCGGCAAAACGTCTTTCAGATTGTCTTCCCATTCAGAAGGACAGTCAATATCTTTTAGGTACAGTCGTTGTCGTTTTGGATCTCGGTAGGTTTGAGGGGTAAATTGATTCGCTAGTTGGCCCATCGAACGAAGGTAATGTCCCATAGTCATCTGAAGGTCCATGCCATTGGTAATGTCTCGAACATTTTGTACTAAAAGCAAAGGTTAAGGTTAGAAATTGTTTGACTGGAAAGATAATGAGACCACTCACCCTCTCTGCCCAGATTGTCTTCTAGCCATTTGGAGGAAAATAACCAAGGTGGAATATATGAGCCCCATCCTTCAAGAACCAGGGGCCGACCTTCTTGAATGACAGATAAATAGACTAATTGCTCCAGACTTTGCACAGTATGCGCTTCCAAATCGGATTGAGGAACTCTAGGAACATGATCGAAACTTGGATTTTCATTGACTAGAGCGTCGAGATCGATATTAGGTGAAAGAGGCACAAATTGTGCTCTTGGATGTTGTTGAGAAGGCATTGCGATAAGCTATATTGAAATTCCGCGTACGGATTAGAGGCTATGCAATAGATCTCGCAATAAACGCATCTGGCATCGCACAATCGAATTTGTTCGGAATCTTAGATGGAGAATGTGCGGGAATGGTAGGATTAGCGGTGGTGATAAACATCAAAGACGACACGGGTCGCGTTTGTGTCGATAAATCAGTCGCAATCGCAACCTTGATAAATGAAGAAAGTAGGTAGCTTTTGTAATTCCTGAAAACCGAAAAGACAATCGGAGGGGTTTTTGGGAAATAAAAAGCGATTCACCGAAAGCCGCAAGAAATGTAGCCGGAGCTGTTTCGTAAGTTCCGTCTGTATGGTTGTGGTTGTGAAGTGAATTAAACAATAGATGTAGGTAGATGTAGGTAGCCCGGTACCAGTGCCAGATACCTGCCTTTAACTATCTCGCTCGCGATCCGAAATTTGTGAGGAGCTCATGTGCAGACGTGAAATGATTTTCCTTAGGGTGACGCGCTAGTGGCCCATTATTCCACGGTCCACCAGACAATCATCAATCAATCAATCAATCAATCAATCAATCAATCAATCAATCAATCAATCAATCAATCAATCAATCAATCAATCAATCAATCTCAATCAATCATTTATTATTGGCCAGTAACATTTTTCTGGAGAAGGAACATCAAAAAGAGAAAAAGAGCGAATTGAATTGATTGTTCCTGTTACTCTATGTTATGTTATGTTATAAAAGTAAGTACAAGTACATTCATTCAATTCCAACAAGTCACCATATTGTTTTTATTCGCCAGCAATCTTCAAAGTTTGTGGTGGCCATGTTAGGAGAAGGAGGATGAGAATGAGAGGTTGCATTGCATTGCATTGCAGTTTCCATCCAGAGTTCAGGGTATCAAGTATTATCAAGCAATGCCCAGCTGTCCATGTTCATAAAGTTCTGGAAACATGGCCATGGCAAGAAGGTTGTTATTGGCTTAAGGGAAACCTGAATTATCAATACCTACCTATCTGAATGTGTTTTCACAAAAGTTTGGGATTCCTTCTTTGAAAGTTTGCTACGAGCTACTAAGAGCTGTAGCTTTCTTTGTATCAAACTAACAGGAAGTACTCTAGGTGGTGGTTATTGTCTACCTAGGTACTTAGCTATCTCGTTCAATGATGTCTAGATACGGCATATTCGGCTTACCAGGAGGATGTCGGAATACCCTCTTTCAAAGCATTCCCTTGAGTCAGAGGCCCTCACTTAGAATACCTATCAGCCATTTCAAAATCAGCACCTCCTCCTACCCCAGAGAAAAAGAAGCAAGCAGCACCATCAAAAGCCGATATGAAAGATATTTTCACAATGCTAAAGCACGGGCCGCCTCGACGACCCTGATCAATGCAAAGGTCTCGAACATAAGTGACGAAATACCACCACCTGTTGTCACACCTTATGTACCGCCAACTACTGGTTTATTATCGAAACTCCCATCTTCTTGGGTGCCATATGCTGAGCTCATCAGACTAGACAAGCCAGCAGGAACCTATTACCTATTCTTTCCATGCCTCTTTTCAACTTTACTGGCGGCTCCATTGACCGCTCCCATGGTCTCGCCACTTACCGTCGTGGGAACCTCTCTTTTATTCTTCAGCGGCGCCTTAATCATGCGTGGTGCCGGATGTACTATCAATGATCTCTGGGATCGCAACCTAGACCCAAAGGTCACTCGAACTCGGTTACGCCCCATTGCGCGAAGGGCTGTCTCGCCATTCAAAGCCTTAGTCTTCACCGGTGGTCAACTTTTCGCTGGTCTTGCGGTCCTTCTTCAGTTCCCATACCAATGCTTCTTTTATGCTACCCCGAGTTTACTTTTTGTGGCTTCGTATCCGCTGGCTAAGCGCGTCACTCATTATCCGCAATTCGTCTTGGGGTTGACATTTTCCTGGGGCGCAATTATGGGATTTCCTGCTCTTGGGATTGATCTCCTTTCCAATAGTGCTGCTTTGACCGCAACCGGATTTCTGTATGCGTCGAATGTGGCATGGACTATTTTGTACGACATGATATATGCGCATATGGATATCAAAGATGATGCCAAAGCAGGAATCAAAAGTATCGCGTTAAGACATGATGCTCAAACCAAACAGATCTTGACCGGACTCGCTGTGACTCAGATTGGATTACTAGCAGCTGCTGGTGCTGCTGTTGGGGCAGGTCCAGTATTTTTTGTCGGTGGATGTGGAGGGGCTGCTGTCACTTTGGCTGTCATGATCAATAAGGTTAACTTGAAGAGCGTGAAGAATTGTTGGTGGTGGTTCGTTAATGGTTGCTTAATAACTGGTGGTACGATTTCTGCGGGCCTCGGAGGAAATTATCTTGTTCAGTACGCGCAGAGGTCTGACAAAGAGGAATCTGAGGTTGAAAATGAGCGAAGAAAGTCATCTTTTACTCTGTTATATGAATACCTGTTTTAGTATCTAAGGCCGTCCAACCTACTACGCGGGTATTTGGCGCATGAACGATGGGAAAATCCGAACTCGAAAGTTATTATACCTATGGTTTAGATGGGTAATGGAAAGCTATATGTACATACTAGTCACATTTAGACAATGTCTTCCCCTTGCCAAGTGTCAGAACTTCCTTCATCTATGAAGCTAAAAGCCTGGAGAAAGGATCATTGCTCGGTCATGAAACGGATCATCAATCACTAAGCTTGTCAGCTTTGGAATCGATACGGCTCAACAGGGATGGGCTAGTTCCCATGCAACCTCAAGGCGGCATCATCTCCGTTTCCAACATTGAACGGGTTGCATCTTCGACGAGCATGATAGTATTTGAACTCGACGTACATATAATATAGCACCATTAGAACAAAAGGGTAATCAAAGTATCTAGTACCTAGTACGCATTTCGAAAGATTTCTAGTCGATAATAAATAACATCTCCCCGTAGGATTCCTCATCAATATATTTATTTTATTTCTTCATCACGGGCAGCAGGGCACCCTCTAAACCAAATCCATTAGCTGCCGGCGTCAAGGATCGGATAACTACCGAGCGCCCCCTCAAAAACCCCCTACCTACTCCAGATTTACCCAATCGAAGCTCACCCAAGCTTGGATAATTTTCTTGTTTTGTTTTGTTTTGTTTTTATGATCCTTTCGGAACATTTTTCATGTCATCATCAATTTAATTGGAGCTGGGTGGAGTGGAACTTGGATCACTTCTATTTCTATGGATGGTCTTCGACGTTCGGCCAGGGTCTGGGCTTTATCCAAAATCGATGATTTCATCATCAAAAAAGTTGGAAAATAGTCCCTTGATCCCTTCTCTTTCTTTGTTTCGAGAACGGCTTGGGATTGGATCGGATCGGGTCGATTCGGATTATTCATCAATGGATTCTTCAATTAATTGGAATGTAATGTATAGGTAGGTAGGTGAGGAGACGCTTTCATCGAAAGAGTACAGACGGCCGGGGAGTCAAGTAAGGTTACCAAAGAGTTGAGTAAAACAACCTTACCTACTTGGAGTTACTCAACTTTGTCTGGGTCTGGGCAGGGTTGCTGTGGTGAAATATTTGTACGTCACATGAAATGCGGGGGGATTTCTATCATTATCATCGAGGTCATACATTATTATCATTGATGTGGAATAGGTACCTACTAGGTAAGGTCATCAATCTATCTTACCTATTGCATTCGTTTCTTTCAAAGGCCGAAAGTAACAAAAAAGAATCATTCCACCTACCTACAAATCATACAAGATCATAAATACTCCAAGTTTCCTCATTCATCAATAGTATTTTTCTTTTCTTTTTCTTTGATCCATTTTGGTTCACGGTATCGCATCCATCTTAAGTAAGACTTCCATTCAAATTTTATACACATACAAAGACAAATCCTCGACGATTTTAACTCCCTCCCGCACCTTTTCTTTACGTTAATCAACATCGCACGCGAAACTCAACTGGGCAAAAATCCATTCAGATCCCGTCATAGTTGTTGCTTAGGACTATTCACCAACGTCAAGACAAGGAACATTCGCAAGGCAAATCCAACCGCCTTCGAGTCATAGCCATCATCGTCACACTGAAACGCAAGTTTATAGCGCAGAGCTTATTCACGGCTCTCATATACATTTGAGCTTCCTCCCTATCCGAGATTCGTCTTACTTTCATATTGCTCCCTCATATCAACAGCCATCTTTATTAGAGTCAGATACTTCCAGCTTCTTACATATCATATATCCGTTTCCTCACCGAATCAAACACCACAAATTACTCCATCAAAATGGTTTCAATACCCCAATTCATCTTGAGAATTTGCCAGTTTATCTGCATTATTATTGCAACTAGTCTTATCGGCAATGTTATAGCTAGTCAACGCCACTCCCACTCCTCTGTCAACTATGCCATGTTCGCTGCCGCATTCGCATGGATCGCCCTCCTTTATGGTTTTGCAGCAGCTTTCGTGGAGTCGCTTGCCGAACGCATTATACTCATGCCTTTGGATGGCCTGGCTTGCTTTTTCACATGGGTCGCCGGTGTCGTTCTTGCTGCCAAGCTTCACGTACACAGCTGTGGCAACCTGGTGAGTTATGAGATACTAAGGCTACTAAAAAACCCCATATACTGACAAATCAACCAGAACTATGTCATCCATAACCCATTGACCCAAGGGAGCAAGAGTCAATGCCGGGAGCTTCAAGCTGCTTGTGCGTTTTTCTGGTTTGCTTTCGCTTTATTTGCTGGATCTTTGGTAGTGGAGGCGATTAGTGGACGTTCCAGCACGAGCATGCGTCGTCCTGGCTCCCGCAAGAATGCACCAACTATGTCTCAAGTTTAATTGAAGAACTGCAATCAATATAGGTTAGTACTCTCGCCCTGCATCCCTTGCTCCATCTACTCCCGTGAACCTCGACTAACAAAGTCTCAAAACAGGATTAAGAGTCTATAACAGACAACAGATATAACAATAAATTGGAGATGGGAGTTCAGTATTCGCGCTTAGGAAGGATAGGGGGTCGCATATTGAGGGACAGTTATTTCGTGTTGAATTGGGGCGCAACAGCCATGAATGATGTTTATGTCTTTACGGTTATGACAGAAGGAGGGTCGGAGGGGTATTGGGAGGGGAGGTCTTTAATGTGTACAATATGCATGGGGACATGGATTTAATAATACCATGGTTGATGAAGCAAAATCTATTCGATCTTTTAACATATTGTTTGGTATTCCACTTGTCGAGGAGTTGAAGTAACTATGATTCAAAACCAACATGGCGAGACTGCTAGATTGGCTTCGTTAAACTGAGGGATCGTGAAACACATTATTCCAAGATGTACCTCAATCACAGTCAGCTACTACCCCTATTTAACGAGCTTTCGTGGGAAATAACATCCCTTCAAAAAGGTTGTAGATTCACATTCATATGTACTGCGTGAACGAAATCATGTACATCTCTAGCTTGCCTGTCAAGCAATATCTATACACAATGAGCCCCGGCCAATATATCACATATTGGCAATAAACCTCCATGTTCTTCGTCTATCAACGCCAATCCAAATGCCATACTCGATGTTTCTGGGTATCCCTTTCTCGTGACATGACAAGAACTTTCTTCTCTTTGTATGAGGTGTTTGAGGTTGCTTCTCTGCCGCAACTTCCAAGTCCACAGGTTTATGAGTTCGCACGCTCACAAGTTGGCAAGTCCTCATATCCACAAGTCTCCAGTGCCTCTCTCTGGTCCACGGTTGTGATTCGTGAATAAATCTCCTCTCGGATTTGCTTGGTTCAGGTTCGCTGGCTCACAGATTCCTCGGAATTAGGGGCTCTCTCATAATGTAGCTGCGGCTTCGACGGCTCCAGCACCTTTGAAGGTGGGTTTACTTGTGATTTCGACGGTGACGGGATACTTCCATGTCATGTATTTTGCCCAACCTATTCACAGATGCATAGACATATTAGCCAAAATTCTTCCATATGCCATGGATTAACATCTCCCTCTCATCCCCCTCCAGCAGGAAATCAAGGAAAAGCAAGAGAACGAAATGAGAAACAGCGGGAGACATACTCCAGTAAGCAAATTTCCTTCCAAAATATTTCCCAACCCAAGGCACAATCACCATCGTAAGCATCATTTCCAACTGCTGCAAACTGGCTTCCCATTCCTTCTGCGCATCAGATTCGTCTCCATCGTCCGAGGAAGCATAGTCGGAACTATTGATCGAAGAGGGTAGCGAATCTAATTCGTGGAGTTCATCTAGTTCGTCTTGGGAGCGGGAGGATGAGGCGTAGATGTAGGAATCTGAGGCGGACCTGGACATTTTGGGCAGATGGGTGGGTGATGGATGGATGGATGTATGTAAAGGGTGTATTAATTTGTTAGGAGAAGCATGGAAAGGAAATGAAAACCGCTATCGCTATCGCCTGAAAGGGGTCTGGCGATGCATTGAGGGGCCAGGGGAATCTTTGGGGTTGGTGGATTTGGCAGGGAGATAAATGCCGGTAATCTCATGCTGCTCGAAACGGGTGCCGATTTGTTTGACTTTCGTCGGCGCGTTCTGTAGAGTCACGTGCAGGAAAATCTGGCTTTATGCCTATTGGATACCGGATCGAAAAGTTCGACCAATCAAATCCGGTATGACCTGGGTTCCGGTATAACCAGACTTGCATAAATATTTATACAGAGTTTTGTGCAGATTTACCCCGCCTATAGTACCTAGTCGCGTTGGAACACCAACTCGCGCAGAACTCATTAAAATTGAAGTTATTCCCAGATCCTGAAAGCTACAATAGGAATTTTAGAATTTTGATTTCGCGAAATAAATCTTTGGGCTTTAATTGACAATATCACAAAGTTTTAAATCTTTCATTGAAGATTTGATTGTACTGTACAGCTTTGACATATGTAGATAGATTTTGAGGTGATTTTTGAAGTTCATATTAGTGTATGTAGAACTACTTTATATCAACAATCATGTAGAGTCAAGCATTCAGGGATTCAACTTTAAAAAATCAATTCAAAATTATATTATTATTTAATAACTTTTGATGCAGTTCTTCAAATTGAATAAGAATTATATCATTAGATTCGGAATATCAATATCTACAAGTATATCTATTTAACTTTTTATTATATCCAGCTTCAAAGTATTTGTACAAGAAGTAATTCAAATCTGTCAGTTTTGCACGAGTTCGTGTTCTTCACACGAGGCTATAATCGCGCGCTGTAGCGTGAACGAGCCGGACTCAAAATAAGCAACAGTGGGTCGCTCTACACCCACGACTAGAAGATTTTGAGTCATCGGAAATATTGTCGGCGCTGCTGGAGCATCCCACCTCTACATTATGTAATCCATTCTTAGTGCTTGGTGATTGAAAAGACTGTCCTCGGTCATGGATGATTCCTTTCCCACAAAATAAACTCACAACCTTCAGCAACCTTACATTTGAAGAATCTATCACAAACATGTCTTCCGTAGGTTACAATTCCTCCTTGGGTTTTTATTTGTGAATCACTTTCAAAGCAAACAATTTCACGTTTTTAACAATATACTACAGGAAATCGAAGTTAAACTGCCCAAATCGGTAGCCTTCAATGTTGAAGATGAAAAAGGTATCAGCGCGCCATTAATTCCTCAAGCTTTGAATGTATTTACTAATCCTTTTTCAGATAATGGAGATGATGGCTTGGGAGACCTTTCCACAATGAAGAAGAAGAAGAAGAAGACGAAGAAGGTGGAGGAGGGTGAAGAGGGAGGTGATGAAGCTGCAGATGGTGGTCTCGATCTCTCGACGATGAAGAAAAAGAAGAAGTCCAAGAAGCCCAAGGACGCCGAAGATGATTTCACAGCCCGACTCGCAGCCGCCAATCTCAACGGTGATGAAGGTGAGGGTGAGAAAGCCGCTGAGGAAACCCCAGTCGACGATGGTGATATGATGAAGGGAACTGGTATCTGGGCACACGACGAGACCAAAGCCATTAGTTACGAACAACTCCTCTCTCGATTCTTCACTCTGCTCGCGCAAAAGAACCCCGATCATGCATCTTCCGGCTCGAAGAGTTATAAGATTCCTCCTCCACAATGTCTGCGTGAAGGAAACAAGAAGACGATCTTCGCCAATATTGCCGAGATCTGCAAACGAATGAAGAGAACTGATGAGCACGTTACTTCATATTTGTTCGCTGAACTGGGAACCAACGGTTCCGTTGATGGTAGCAGACGTTTGGTTATCAAGGGTCGTTTCCAACAAAAGCAAATCGAAAATGTGTTGAGAAAATATATCAGTACGTTCACATTCCCATTTCTTCAAAGGCCATACTAACACTCCTCACAGTGGAATACGTAACCTGCAAAACCTGTAGATCCGCCGACACCGAACTCAACAAAGGAGAAAACAGATTGTTCTTTATTACTTGCAACTCCTGCGGATCCAGACGTTCGGTCACTGCCATCAAAACTGGTTTCTCCGCTCAAGTCGGAAAGAGAAGAAGACAACAGGGTTAAGTTTGTTAGGCTTCTTAGAATTTCTGCATGCGATATCATGCGGCTTTCCAATTTCATTGTCGGCGTGTCATTCCTAGGTGGATGGATGGATGGATGGATGAACGGGCTACAGATTTTTTGGAGTCTTTTCTTTTGCTTCATTGCTTTCATAGTCTTCGTGTTATTATGGACTATTTTTTCGATTATCCTACCTGAGCTGAGGTCATCAGATATGATATGAAGGAATGTAATGATACGAAGTGTACATAGATAAATATTATGCTTCCAAAACGATACAACACTTTCATGATTAGTTTTTTGGGGCTGTGGTGAGCTTAACTAGATGATTGCAATTTCTGCTTTGGTGGTGCTCCCGGTGATCTTCAGAAATCGGCGTGTTCAAGATGCAAAATGGATTTGAATGGTTTGAATGATTGAAATGATTGAAAATGGAATTTATGAGATTTTTGAAACTAGTTATGCATATCGTAGTAGTCCAATCCAAGCTTCTATTTTGATCCCGGAAGGATGATGATTGGTGGCTGAAAATAGCACAGCCCGCACCAACATGCATGGGAGGAGATTGGGATTGGTATATTATGAGCGGCGGCTGCTGTTTTCTGCGACGGAAGAAAGAAAAGAAGTGAGACGACCATTTGAATTTTTGAGAATTTGGTGTTTGATCTCGATTTTTGATTGGATTTGGATTTGGATTTGGATTTGAAGTGGTGAGTAGGTACTGAACCTTGGGAATTTTGGATGATTAAATTGAATGCGGGGCAAGCTGCAGAGCTTCATAGCCTGCTGAGATAGGATGGGATGGGATGAAATGGGATGATATGCTGACTGGGGGTCAGTTCTATGACAATTACTCCATTACTCAGGAATAACATCATCTACCTAGCTCTGAGTCTTTTTGATTGTTCATTTGGATTCATTTGATTCTTGAGATCAAAATGTCTACATATTATCCTCGTAAGTGCCTTTGGGTCAGCCTGCTACCAAAAACTACCTAGCTAACTCTCCCACAGCTCCTCCTGGAGGCAATGGAGGCAATGGAGGTAAGAGGGCATCTCATCCACCAAGACTATCCCTCTAATCTTTCACCACAGCTTCCCAACAACAATACGCACTCCCACCTACCTCCCCACCCCCAAATCAAACCTCATTCCAATATGCCGCCCCACCCACGTCGCCCCCTCCCGCCCAATCCTCTCAACCCTCCCACGCCTATTACCCACCACCCCCCTCTACCTCCACAACAAGCTATACCCCTCCCCCAAACCCACAACCTACACCTCCTCACCAACAGCCACAACAACAATACGCACCTCCCCCAAACTTTTCTCATCGTCCCTCTTATTCCGGCGGTCAACATACCCTCCCCATCCACACACCACCTCCCCAACAAACACAAACCTACGCATCTTCCTCGGCGGTCTCTCCCCAAGAAACACATGTCCCCGGTTATGGACATCAAGGCTCCAATCCAAATCCAAGCGACTACCCACCCGAAAAGCCAGCCCTAAATACAAGTCTCACGAGTAATTTGGATCATGGAGCACCTAGCGCAGCCCATTTTGTAGGAGCGAGTACGACGCAAGATGATGTGGGCACGTTTAATGGCGGGAGTTATCGCGTCAGCCATAGGGATACGAATACCATTTTGACGATTCAGTTGGCGATGGGGTGTCCGTTGACTGTTAAACCTGGTATTTACTCCCCCTTTTACTTTTCCTTTTCCTTTGTCTAATCCAATTGTGTGTGAGAGAAGTAGAGAGCTAACCAAGGAAAAAGGCGCCATGATCGCCATGACCCCCACCATAACCCTCAAAGGCGCCATCAAATTCTCCATGAAAAAACTCGTCATCGGCGGTGAAATGACCCATTCCACCTTTACGGGCCCTGGCGAACTTCTCCTAGCCCCTTCGTCCCTAGGCGATATAACGAATATTCGTCTAAGCGGTGATGAACAGTGGAGTGTGGGACGAGATGCTTATTTGGCTTCTACGCAAGGGGTTATCAAGGAGTATAAGAGACAGGGTATCGGTAAGGCGATGTTTAGTGGCGAGGGACTTTTCGTGTATAAGATTAGTGGGGTAGGTTTGTTGTGGATTAGTAGTTTGGGCGCGATTATTAGGAAGGATGTATGTTCCCCTTTTCCTCTTCCTTTTCCCTTTTCCCTCATCCCCCATCCCTCTCAACTAACCCTCATTCTTTCCACCATAGCTACAAGAAGGCGAACGTTACATAGTAGACAACGGCCACCTCGTCGCCTGGAACACAAAATACATACTCGAAAGAGTAGCATCTGGAGGTATCATCTCCGGATTGAGTAGTGGAGAGGGGCTGGTGTGTAAGTTTACGGGGCCGGGGACGGTTTTTATTCAGACGAGGAATCCTGTAGCTTTTGGTCAGTGGATTAGTGCGCATTCTGGGGGTGCTTAGGTGATAAAAGTGAAGGAGAGGTGGGGATATGAGATGGGAAAGGGGTATATTTGACGAGTTTCTTCGCAGTTGAGGATTTGGATTCGCCCCTCGGAAATGATGATATGATATGATACCTTGTCCTTCGTTTTTTTTCATGCTTGCTACTTGGGAGTTTTCTCCAAATTATCAAAAGCAAACTACAATCCTCTTTCACGTTTCTCGGAACCGAATATTTATGTGGGGAAGATACTTTGGGTTCATGGATGTAGGTTTATTATCTTATGCTAGCTAGCTAGTCTTGTCTTGTCTTCAGTACAATTAGCTCCTCGTCTAGTCGAAAAGAAATGCCAGTGAAGAAAATGCGGTGGTGTATTTAAAGGGTGTAGTTTTGATTCCTGGGAGGATTTGATGTCTTCAAATGGATGGGCAGTCCCTGATGCAATCGATATAGATAAACTCGATTTCTATTAGATACCTCGTATCGAAACACTTCATCGATGAGGACACGACACATCTCTCCATCTAAACTTGGATCAGGAACGTGAAAGCAATAATCCCCACATGAAGCTTCCTTCAGAAGATGATATCCTAGGTAACATGGAGTGGAATGGATTCAAGGAAGCCGTGTCTGGCCAAATCAAGCAAGATACCAAAAAATGGTAGCCGATGACTCTTTAGAATTGCGCAGTAGCTAGTTTGGTGGGAGAAAAATACACGCTTACATCTATGCACTCAAATAAGGACAATTAAACGCGCATTCAAACTAGGGTACGGCCAGAATTTGCGGCCATCTGAATATCTGGCGGCCTACTGGGGAGAGGAATGGTGGTCGCTGGAGCGATGATTTTCCTCATCCAGAAGAGATGATATGCGGCCTGGTGAGGGAGTGAGCTGTTATACTTGAGAGTCTATGGGATTAAAATGATAGCTATGGGAATGGTTTACCCCGGTTCCTCCTCTACGAGACGACCCCGAGATACGAGTCACAAAAGATATGGCCCTTAACCCTTTATGAAGTCATTACTCAAATCGAGTCCGATAAGTCAGGACTTACGTTTTAGGACTCGCCGACATAGATATGAGCTGCATCAAATTTCATAGAAGCCTCTTAGATTTTTGTCCGACAGTAAGGGATGGGGATGTCTGATTTTTTAGATCGAGTTTATATATTGATTCATTCCACAAACTAAATCTTGCTACGTTATTGAATTCATTGGGACATTAATTTTGAAAACTTTGAGTAAATGAACGATTTCCAAATATTGAAAGACTGTTTTTTGGGTTATTCGATACCATGACTGAAAAAGAAAGTGACAGAAAGCATTATAGAAATGGGTTGTCTCCCCAAGAGTCACTCGCGATGAGTATACTCAGAACCCCATAGAAATAGAGAGATATGAAAAAGATGACATCGTGGGACCACCAGATTTGAGACTCGGCCGTGGTGACAACTATTGGTGTTAATGGAAAGAGCAGCTGGCTAAAACGCCTGTGGTATGACTTCTGGACGTCATTAGCTTCAAACAGAATTCGATAAGATCGACCCGTACTACGTACCCAACTACTCCGATGCTTTGGTTGACAAGTCGGGCATCCAGCTTATACCTGAGTCTCCGTTTTCTTATCTCCTCTCTCCTCTGCATCCATCTCTTCTCTGTCTCCCTCTTCTCCGCCTTCCTCTTCTCCGTCTTCATCTTCTCCGTCCTCCTCTTCTCCGTCTTCATCTTCCCAGTCTTCCTCTTCTCCATCTTCCTCTTCTTCATCTCCGTCCATATAATCCTCCGAACTATCTCTATCCCTCGTATGCGGCTTTCCAAGAGTCTCCCAGATCTGATCCTTCGCCATCGGCTTTCCACTTTGTATCTGCTTAGCCCGTTTTCTCAGCATTCTATCCAAGTCTATCCATGCTTTCTTTTCGGTGTTGAACAGTCCGGTCACTACCAACGACTTGCCAAAACCGTCACCGTAGTCTCTTCTGATGGTGCAGTACCAGCCATCATTTTCGTCATCAACGTCAAACGCGTAATCATGGTCACCCCAGATTATCTTGCAGTTGGCTTCAATTCTTTCGACTTGGAAAGGTGCCATGTTCAGCTGGGTATGGACTGGTTTGCGAGGTGTAGCTTCAGATGGTCAAGCGAGGTTCTCGTTCGTTTGGCGTTGCTTAGATGATGTATCATAAAGTGCTATTTATGAGGTTAACACAGCATTGGGTTAATAGCACATTAATTGCAAAAATAACACAGTTCTCCTATTCATAAGCTAGTCCACTTTGTGTATGAGGGCTTTGCAGTTCGGTCGATACAGAACATGAAGTGAGGCTTTTTCGGAATATCTAAATCAAACTAACCTTTCAGATGGGGAGCTTCGAGATCAAATCTTCTGATGATTGATGGATGGCTGAGATGGGGTTCATAAAGTTGCAGTTGAGAAAATTTCAATGGAAATGAGGGGTAAAGGAACACAAGGTCTTCGTAAATCACCATGCAGTGTAACTTGCTACGCATAGTTTTATTAGGCAGTCCTAGTGACAACTTTTAGTCTACAACTGGAATTCTATCCATCAATATATCTTTTCTTCTGACGCTTTTGAAATTTATCCAGATTGATAGATTGACCGAATCACAAACGCCAATTCTCGTCATGATAGTAACAATTTCATCCACTCCATCCACGTGCTCCACAAATCCACCCATCTAAGCCCAAATAGCTCTAAACTTCTCATCAAATTCTGTCTTCAACTTCCTAAATGCCCGATACACGGTCATCAACTTTTGATACTCCTCATCATCCGTTGCTCCCGCACCACTCTCCTTTTCCTTCTCCAAATAATCCTCTTCAGCAGCCAATCTATCCTCACCCGCATCCCAATCATCTACTACCTTCTTTCTACGAGCCGGCTGAACTTGTTGAATTTCACTAGATGGTGCAGAAACAGGTTGCGGAATTGCATCTTCGGCCATTTTCTCATCGTTCTCATTCTCGACGGAGTCACCTGCTCCCATTACATCCAGAAGTTCTGCATCAGTGTCTTGGCCTAAACCAAGATGCAAGGCCAGGGAGGTAGCGATTGTAGCTAGCACCATAGAGAAGTCGTTAAGTACGAACCAGACGTCTGATTTGCGGATACCATTAGCGTCCTCGAGGGGTTGCAAAGAACCGTGCTTGTAGAAATCGAGGAGATATGAGTTTAGAGGCGATCTTGTTTCATCAGGGTGAAGCTCGAGATGGGGAATAACGGCTGCTTCAAGGAAGACGCCTTCGCGGGTTGAACTGCAAAGATCTTCGATAGTAGTGAACGAGTCACCAAGACCTGACAGGGCGAAAAATGGCGAGCGCGCTAGAGGTTGGGGCATGCTAGGAAGGAAGTCAAGAGCCAGGATTGCGTTGCCGTTCGTTTTGCTTGCTTCAATTGGGCCAACTGGACTTTGAGTGAATGGCAAAGCGTGTTCATCTTCAGTAATGTGTTGCTCGGCGAACGTCTTGACGTAGGTCGAGAACACCTCTAATGTGCTCTTATTATGGTCACGAAGTATATTAGCTGCATCTTCTGGCATGGGCTCAAGATACACATTCGATGGAGAGCGGTGAATTTTCTCTGCCTCTTCAGGGTCATCGATTTCCCTAACAACTCGACGACCGAAGAGATGACTCAATACGAGAATCAGTGTATGCAATACATCTTCGGAGTTGGTATCGATATCTGCACAGAGCTTATGGAAATATTTCCCATTAAGAAGGGCTGAAATCTATTAGCATATGCAATACAAGGAAATACAATAGAAAGACCACTTACCATGGAATGCAAAACTCGAATTCTCGGTGTAGTAGAGATGCGAAACACAACTAGTAAAGTTGACAGGCTCACCCCCAGGTCCAAGAAGTGCATGTCTACGTAAGTAGTCTATAGAGAAGCGAAGATGATGTAAAACCTGCTCTTTGAAACTTTGTCCGCCAAGATACAGTCTGGGCTGAGAGAGAAGAGAGTTGATAGCTCTAACAGCATATGGCGAGTTTTTGGAGTCATTAAGAAGGGTGAACAATCGTAATACCAATGTTGTCGTAATCGGAAAGTGACCAGTAAGTTCAGGAAGTCGAGAGCTGAGAAGTCGGCTTGCTCGCTCTCTAGAGACGCCCTGGAATACAACGTTTCCGAGAAGATCGAAACCACGACGACCAGAACGACCCGCAGCTTGACGGAAATTCAAAGCAGTCAAGAACACTGAATCACCACTGAAGACCACGGTGGCGCAGGGCATGTTAATACCCAAACTGAGTGTGCCTGTTGCAATGACAACCCTCAGAAAGCCTTTACGGAACAACATCTCCACACATTGACGATATTTTCGGTTCATACCAGCATGATGAACACCTATACCTCTCTTCAGCAAGTCGATTAGGTCCTCCCTAATCTCCTTGCGACGAAGTTGTCGGATAAACCCGTCCAGTTCTTCTTTTTGCAAGCGTTTTGGATCAGCAAATGAGAAGTCGGCTTGTGGGGCAGTGGGGTCAAAGAGATCATAGAAGGAAGATCCATCTGTTGCATCCTCACGCATTCTGTCCATTTTTGATCCACCTTCGTCGTCTTGATTGGACTTCTTGGATGGCTTGGCAGGCTTGCGGCCTTTCTTTGCCTTCATTTCTTGATACTTTTCATAGCCGTCCATCAGCTTTTTCCAGGTCGAACCTTTCTTCCACTGCTCCTCGGCTTGAACCAATTGATTCAACAAAGTGTTTGCGATGCTTTCACAGGCAGCTCGGTCGTAGTTAAACAAGATAGCTGGTAGCGCGCGGCGCTTGTGTAATTGATACAGTAATGGTAGAGTTGTAGCTTGTAGATTCAATGGGTCAATAAGCTCAGTCGAAGAACCGGAGGAGCTGTCGATTGAGATATCATTATTGATTTCAGCACTCTCGGGAGTTAATTCCTTTACCACATTGGCGAATTGCGGTCGACACTCTGCCATCCATTGAAGCAATACTTTCTTAAGACTCTTTTCCCATGCGAAAATATCTGCCTTTCGGATACAAGGTGGCAATGTTTGTTCTGGACTCAATGATTCGGGGACATTGAACTCCTTGCTCTGGTGTTTGACCATAGCTTTCCACAATGATAAACAATCTCGAGGTTCAAGTGCAAGGTCCTCGGGTATTCCTCGCGAAGGATCAACCAAGGATGAGACAGGGTGAACAGCTTCGAATCCTTTTAAGCCATCCAAACCTAGACCAAGACCGAACGAGTCTCCGAGGCCTTCAAATTGAAACTTCTGAGGTGGCTCGTACATAAACTTTCGTAAGTCGGAATATCTGGTCGAATGTTTGATCATCTTCAATTCCGATCCGTTTGCTTTCTGGGTTTCCCCTAGCCAATCCGCGAACTGCTCAGGATTACCTACAGTGGCAGAAAGAGCAATAATAGGGCATGGAGCTAACAACAAAAGCTGCTCCCATACCACGCCATCTTCGGATTGACCAATAGAGTGAATTTCATCAAAAATGATGCGCTTTACTCTCGGGGCCCATGACTTCGCATTTGTCGGCGATAGCAGCATAATCTGAAGAATATGAGGCACGGTTACGAGGATTTGGCAACCCGTTGAGTTGTTGACACGATAATCTCTGGTATGAATAGCCCAAACTCCTTTACCTGCTTGGGGAAATCTCTTAGAGAATCGACCTAGAATATAGCATTGTCAGTGGTTACCCTTTATAGACGTAATTGAAAGCAAGGACCTAGATTAGGTTATGCTTGTGATACGGGGTAGAGAGAATTTTGCTCCTTAGTATAACAGAACTTAAGGGACAAGGCAAAAGACGCGATTGTGCTTACCTTGAACTTCGGCAGCGATCTGATTAACAAGTGCTTTTGTTGGCGCAACATAAACCAAAACTCCATCATTATCAGCTCGTAGAACCTGCTCCATAGCATAGAAACTAATGAATGTTTTACCAGCAGAGGTTGGTGCCACAACAAAAACACTCTTATCAGCATCTAACTGATCGAGCACATCTCTCTGCCAGCCATCAGGGATAAAGCTAGAAACACGAGGATCTGGCTTTGCATCAAGCATCCTGTCCATATATGGCCCACAATGCTCGAGCTGGAACACTGATTCTGGAAGGTTAATCTTTAAGGATAATGTCGGAGGTGGATACTTGAAAGTAAACGATAGCTTGCGATCAGCGCCGAACACTTTCGGTGAAGAGAAAGCGTCCAAAATACCAACTAATTTGCAAATTTTCTCGACATGCTGAATTATCTCCTTTGTGACCGGTGCATTGGTTGTGCATATAGATCTTACAGTCGTCCAAATCAATGCAACTACATGGTAGCCATTTTTCTTCTTGTTCTCCTTACAGTACCCAGTCCACCAAGACAATAAGCATTGGAGTATGTAAGTGTTAATATCCCCTTCAAGAATTTTCGTTCTGGCACCATCAAGGTTGTTGAGATATTGTTTTGCCCGAAGATAGCGATTTTCATCGTTAGAGGTCAAATCAAGATCCTTCATAATCATAGACCACGCAAGGAAAGCTTTGTCAATCTCTGTGTCTCCTTTCTTTTCCAGGTTTGCAGCACGGATCTGATCAGCGGCTGAGAGTCCACCACCCTTTTTGGTACCTTTCTTAGCATTGGATCCAGGTTTCTTATTCTGTGAGGTATTGTCAGCTTATTTCCAAAGATTGTGCGTAGGGAATGTGTACTTCGTTTGGAGCTTCTTTCTTTGACTTAGTGGCTTGCTTTTCTACTTTACTTGTCTTCGATGGTTTCTCCTCTGCAACTTTAACTAGTTGTTTGGGTCCTACCACGATAGTTTCAGGCTCAAGCGCTTTGCCCTTTGCTCCTGTTAAACTTGCGGCATACGATGTCATTTCACTCATGTAGAATTGATTTGTTCGCAGAGGATTACTGTAGAATTATTAGCACCTACTAAGACATACACACCAAGGTAACTCTTATTATAGCTTAAAAGTAGAGCTACTTACCGCCATTTAGAGACCTTCTGTGGCGGAGGAGCTTTTGAGATGAGCGGTCTTTTGTGATTATGCCAATGGGTTGTCTCTCTGTACAGCTTCATTGTACCAAACTGCGTTTGCAAAGATTTGTCTGTCTTGACATGGATGCACTGCAAATGCTTGTTGAAGACAGCATTAGTAAAGGGTAAAACTGCAAGTTCTTCAGAGCTTGAGTCCGAGTCTTCGTTTTCAATGATTTTAGCGGAATTCAAGTCAGAGCTCCCTTCCAAGGAAAGCTCTTGATTTGAAAGCTCTCTGGTCAGACTGCAGAGAAACAACCAATCATTTTGTATTGACTCGGGAAAGGGTTCTAAGGATTCGTCACACATAGCTTGAATGACAACACGGAATAATCGGCCATCGACAAGATCATGAGAATCTCTTATAATATCGTTCGTTTCAACAAACTTGCCCCATGTCGGATTATCTAGAATAGCTTGAGCTGTATCTGTAAATAAATATAAGAAATTGGTGATTTCTGCCTCGAAGCTTTCGTCGAAATCGATAGATGGAAATCGACGCTTCGAAAGGGGGATTTTGTTAAGCATAACACTGTGCAATATGAGAGCGGAAGCAAAAAAGACATCGGATGTATTCTGCTTCAGAATATGAGACGCAGAAAGAGCTGCAACGCATGATCTCTCACTCAGATGCTCCTTTGCAGAGGCTGCAGATATCTTCTGAATCATTTCATCGTCAATGGATGGTGTCCTGTCAGAGCTATCGGATTGTAAATCTTCAACAAATTTCACACGAGCTTGGTTAAAATCCTCAGCGTACGTAGAATTCATCAGCAGCTTGCGCTGGCTTGAAATAGTCATGCTCTCCACGATCATCGTAAAAACCTTCGAATCCCTAAATTCTATGCGGTTGATTAGAGCGACGTTGAGCTTGAGGCAATTAAAAGACCATATCATTCCTCGGAGGATCATCTTGGCCGCTTTTGATGAGCGAGGTTTCTTCGCTGTGGCAGCTCCGTCATGCGACATGACAAAGTGAATTGGCGTAATATGAAGATAACTTGAGAATTCTTGACTCTCCAGGGAAGGGAAAGTGTTGATCACGATGTCTGGGTGTGATAATGGCAACCTGTGGTGTAGATGTTGTATAACTACTGTTCGAGTGAGGAGATATCGACCTCGGTGTGAGGATTTTACTCCAGGTGGTACACATAATTGCCGATGCTCTATGAACAAGGTTAGAGTTGCTCACGATACAGTTGGAGAAGAAAACCAGGGTGTCCAATAGTTTGGGTTAGCAGACCAGATCCAAGGTTTCAATATTTGGAAAGTTTTAAATTTTTAAAAACAGGTTGATTGTTTAAATAAATAAATTCGTCGTTTCAAATAAATTCAAAACTTCAAATGATTTGACATTTCAATTCAAGAACCAAAATATCTCATGGTTGGACTGCAGTCTGGACTATTGAGGACACACAGGAGAAAACGTACCTTCGAAGAATGCAATATGAAAGTTGCAATGTCTCTTAACTAGATTCTCAAGGAATTGCTCGACTACATATACAGCATGAAGTAATTGAAATCCATCTGCTATCGTTAGCTCGTTTGTCCTTTTGCGCAAGATGAAATTGAAGAAAACGCCTATGTTGCTCTCACGAGCCTTCCTCGTACATCAAGAAATGCCATGAAGCCTCCATTCATGAAGCTTCCATTCACGATGTGGCGTTGCACATCATTTTGTACGGAAAGCAAGTATACGCGTGGTGGTAAAACCCCCGATATGAAATTCTCCGTGAGACTCCAGCCCACATACCAATCAATGAGCGAAACATAAATAGAAAAGAATATCTTACCCTGAAAATCAATCCTCTCATCTGCGAAACATTCTCTTAATAGAGAATCTCCCTCAACGAGAAACAACTCTTTCCCCGCATAATCCCCAACGAGATCAATCCACATAGGGCGAGTCTCATCATACCAACTCAAAATAGAATCCGGAACCTGAGTTGTCCCGTGCACCTCCACCGCGTCCCCATCGGAAGTCATCATATTATTGTGCCTTTGTCGTTGTGGTAGTTTCTGACTATCAAGATATGTGTTATCTGCAATGATTTCTGATACTTAGGTATGAAGGTGGAATTCTTGTTATGAATTGTGAAGCTTTTGGAGAGAGAAAATTCTGATTTTGAGGACGTGTTTGCCTTTGCTAGCCTGAATGTGTTTCCAAGTTTGCATGTGGTGAATAATCGCTTGTGCCTACCGCACTTTTTACGCTTCATGCTCACGTGATCTGGAAATTTATATGTTTCAAGATTATTGATTTCAAGCCAACCAGTTCATTGATATAATCATAGAGCTATGGTATGATAAGAGAAGACTATGTATAGGTATTTATATCTCAAATCCAGCACTCAGAAGTCTGATATCATCGATTGATTGCTTTGAGAAATCCTGGTCACGTTATCCCAGGCGCCGCTCATATGGTGCACGGACCTTTGCATTTGAGAGTTGATTGATTTACACATATCATCAGCGAGATTGTTGTTGATCACTTCTTCCTTGATTTACGAGAGTTGATAATACCACGGCGCTCTTTGAAATATGATTTAATTACCCCAACAAAGCCGAAGAGCATATTGGTACCAACAATCACTCCATTTGCAAAGTGTCTAAATATATGTAAAGAGGGAAGGGAAGGGAAAAGGCTACTACGAGGACATTTCCCTTCAATAAAATATTGGAACTGGACGATAATATTTGTAGCAAGTTCCTAATTCTGCCTTCTTTAACGGTTGGATGTGATGTTTGAAATGAAGGGCATGAGGCTGGAAGGCACAATATCATGTGCCTACCTAGGTAGCTAGTAGGTGCCGCCGTTCGAGATGGGAATTCACCCTGGGTATTTGTCGACTTCGAAAAGTTCATGCCTGCCATTAGGTAGCTGACCGAGGGACTGGCTGACGAGTACAAATGTCTACTTTGCAGCTTTCCATAGACATTGTTTTCTTGATATACCTGGATTTGACTCAATTTAGGCTATTTCCGTACACCCTCGAAGCAATAGACTCTTATTTTACCATGGACACATGGTACAACGGAACTTGGACTTGTCAGCATCAATAAGTTTGGTCCGATGCTGCCCCTCTGTACCTGCAAGTTCGACTTTGCCTTGCTTTTCGAGCAGGCCGTCCTCCCTGTTATTCCAAACGCCATCTTCTTGCTTATTTCACCTTGGGAGATTTCGGATATCCGGTCAGAAGATGCTCTCTCATCTCGAGGAAGATTGTTCTGTGAAGCCATCAATACTTGCCCAACTGTATATTACCTAAGATACAGGTACTCTTTCGGCTGCTTTTTGATTTCCTCGGGCTCGCACATTGTATCTTGGACCTGGACAGCTACGACAGGTAATTATTTTCTCTTTTGATTTGGCAGTCAAAATTACATTACTCTCTCCTGAAGTATGGGATAAGAGAATCTTTCTCGCAGAAGAATACCGAAAATTTGCCACGGAGACAAGCAATGGCATCTTCGGTAACAGTCTTTTCCCCTGGATGGATAGTATCTTGAAATGGGGTTATAGCAAGGTAAAAATGGCATTGGCAAAGATGAGGTGAGTGAATCAAGTGTCTAAATCACCTCGCGCCGCCCCTTCGTTGAAACAAACGAATAACTTTTTAACTTACGTGATAGCAGTTATTGGACCCTCACGTCCCCGAAAGCTAAATATCCAGCGCATCAAATAATACACTATATGAAAACCTAGTAAAAGCATTTATACAATATGAAACATAAACACATCTAATTACAAATTGAACTAATTATTATTTTTCAAAGTCAGAATTTTTTGGCAATCTGTGCACACACTGTTGGTAAGTTTTAAACATACGGATTAGGTGCTGAATACACCCATAACAAGAGCAAATCACTTCTCGACACTTAGCGTCGTGACATACAGGGCCTCCTCCTCTACTATTGTTTCAACTTGTCGTCGAAGGGCATTTAATTAAAGTTGGTCAACAAGAGTGGTAATCTGCATTTGAAAACGATCCCGGCCAATGATAACCAGAGCTTGCAGCACATGTTGAGAAGGTTCTTTAGCCTATGCGAAATTCGCACGAAAGACATCCGACAGTCGTCACCCAATAACAACTTTTAAATTATTAATATGTACGAAGTGCAATGACAACGAGCTCTGAATCTCTGATATCATCAAGGCTGTGTGCATAGTTGCCATTGGCCGAGAGACCGCTGAATGAGCGTTGATATACACAGTTTGGCTATGAGCATTTCTTATTCTTAATAGAACCTACTCGAATAGCTGCTACTGTTGTCTCTCGATCCCGTTATTTTTGGGTGAGACTGGGCGTTCTTTTTTTTGTCTTGGTACCTAACCAAGCCCCTCAAGTCTTGGTGTGAAGAACAACTAAAAAATCAAAATCAATGTCAAAGCTTAAGCTTAAGCTTAGGTAAGCTCAAGAGCTTTCCCCGCACCAGATTTGGGTAGGATTTTGAAGGGTATTCACGGCTTTTTCTCCATCGTTGATGTCACTGCATGGCATTTCTGGGCATTTTTGCAAACCTTTTCCAATTCACGTACCGAGTTTAGGGGGTAATTTTTTAGTAGAAATTTCCCCAGACACTCAATCATCCCGTCAAAGAGCCGGGTACCTACCGGTATACATAACCACCTAGGTAGATGATCAAACGTATAGGTCGTCATGACAACTATGAAAAGTCACTTGCATGTGGAGGTGGATGTAACATTGGAGGGATAAACTTCAATGCACCCAATTGAATCGACCTGGGAGGATTCTACCGGGTCTCGAGCGGCTTTCCTAGGTACCTTCCTGAAACGTCAATGTTTACCTTTTTGGGTGCATTGTAAATTCCATACCTATCGAGAGAGTGAGCTTCATAGTGATGGTGTGCAAATTATTTGCCGTAAAGATTCTGGTCACTTATTGCCACGTGCATATTCTATCCATAAGAGTAAGGGAATCTGCTGCTGATATTTTTATTTTTCGTTTCATTATCGTTCGTACTACATTACTTCAAATCGTTTTCGTACCCTATTTACTTGTGGCACACGTACAAAGTGATAGATGATCTGATAGGCAAGTAAATATCTTACAGACCTCTGGGCTTCACATATATATACACCGCTTCATCTACTTCGAGGAACAAGCCCACCGCAAACATGTTTGGTGGTAGAAAATATTTCGGTCTCAGAGGCCAAAAACTGAACCTCGCGGTTACCACTGTTGCTGGACTGGATTTTGCGTCAGTATCCCTTTCTTTTCAGCTTTTGTCGTATGCACTACATCATGTCCTCACTCACTGTACGAGTTTCTGGGGAAGGGTTCTGGGGAAAAGCGGAGGTGGGGATGGGGTTTAGTACCACCCACTTTTCTCCATGCTGAAGATCTTGATCTTCCGCTGTTTTTCCGAATGTGGATTGAGTAATGAAAACCCACAGCTAACTCTTTCGTAGTCTTTTTGGTTACGACCAAGGTGTTATGTAAGTTTCTCAGCACCTCGCTCGCCAATTGCACTTCGCCCGAAGAGGTTACCGGTATCGGGTTTGGGCTTACAGTCTCTTAGGGGAGGACTGTTAACTCTTCCATCATTCGTTAAAACGTTCCCAGAAATCGATACTGTCCATGATACATCTAACTACACATCCACTATTCAAGGCATATCAGTGGCCAGTTACAATCTCGGATGTTTTATTGGCGCTATTGCCACCATTTTTATTGGAGACATTCTTGGCCGTCGTCGCATGATTTTCTATGGTTCTTCAATCATGATTGTTGGAGCTGTCCTCCAAGCATCTGCTTTTGGCCTTCATCAATTCATTGTTGGACGTGTCATCTGCGGTTTTGGGAATGGCATGAGTACTAGCACGGTTCCTACATGGGCTTCTGAAACATCAAGGTCACATAAAAGAGGGAAAATGGTCATGATACAGGGTTCCATGATTACTGGTGGTATTGCTTTATCATATTGGCTTGATTTTGGATTCTCTTTCTTGGAGCCAAGTTCTATAGCCTGGAGATTTCCAATCGCTTTCCAGATTGTCCCAGCCATTCTGTTACTTGCGTTTATTCTCGAGCTTCCAGAATCTCCTCGGTGAGTACCTTTCTTCCAATGTTCTACGTCGGCCAATCTAACAAAATGTTCAGTTGGCTCATTTTGAAAGGAGAGGAGACAGAAGCTAGGAGCGTTATTTCAGCACTTGCAGGTCTTCCTGAAGATGATCCCTCTGTCTGCACTGAAGTCACTGAGATCAAAGATACAGTTCTCGAGATGGCCAAGTACGGTTACTGTGATCTCTTCACTATGGGCCGTGACCGCAACTTTCACCGTGTCGTGCTGGCATATTTTAGTCAAGTATTCCAACAAATCTCTGGTATTAACCTCATCACCTATTATGCGGCTACAATATTTGAAAAGTACATGGGTCTCGATGGTCAAACTTCACGTATCCTCGCAGCCGCCAACGGAACAGTGTATTTTGGTACTTCCTTCCTTGCCATCCGGGTAATCGAACTATTTGGTCGCCGCAGACTCATGTTAGGAAGCTCAGCAGGTTTGGTAGCAAGTATGGTCATTCTCGCTATCATGACCCACCTTTCCGAAACCCATATCGGCGGAGCAGGGCCTGGATTCGTCTCCTGCGTATTCCTCTTCATCTTTAATACTTTCTTCGCTATTGGCTGGCTGGCAATCCCTTGGTTGTACCCAGCTGAAATCGTACCCCTCAAAATCCGCGCACCAGCCAATGGTCTTTCCACATCCGCCAATTGGATTTTTAATTTCATGGTTGTGATGGTCACCCCAGTTGCATTCAATTCGATCGGATACAAAACCTATGTTGTTTTTGCCGTCATCAACTTCGCTATAATACCAGTTGTCTACTTCTTCTACCCAGAAACCGCATATAGGAAGTTGGAGGAAATTGATGCCATATTTATTAAGGCAAAAGGCTGGTCTCATGTAGTTCAAGTTGCGAGGAAGGAACCGTTAAGATATGGAAAGAATGGAGAGTCCATCAGTAGTAGTATCAATACGGAGGAAATTTATATTGGGGATCAAGAGGTTAACAATCCGAGAGTGGTAGAAAAGGATGAAATTGGAAGTGGTAATGGAACGGTGACGCATAATGAGAATATTAAGGATGGAAAATTAAGTGCAGCTACTAGTTACGGGGATTTAGGGAACGATAAAGGCACTTCTAAGGAATAGACTGAGGTGGTGTAACGGTTGGACCATGAGTCCAGGAGGTGGCTTTTTTTTATATACCCAACAATAGCAGCCATTGGTGGCTTTAATGCCATGTTCTTTTCTCCGCCCGATAATCATTATTTTCCACCCAGTACCAAAAGTTGAATAGCCATCGTTGTCGTCGCCTATTACGTACGAAGCTTAAAATCAGTATCATCTCCGGGGTGCATAATATTCAGCGCTTCAAATCTAGTATGTGATGAAGTGAAATCACTCTCATATTTCTAGGTTGATTTTTCATATAAAAAAAGTTCTGTTATGACATACGCCAGTATAAGGAAGATGACAATGAAGATGCTGGACCAGGAGATCTGACGTTGATGAAGAAGAAATAGAAGAAGAGCAAGAAGGTGGATATTGTATGCCACCCCTTTCTTTCGCTTTGAGCGCATTTACTGATCTTTTCCAAAGCAATAGTATAACCACAAACATTAAAAATAAGTTAAGCCGCACAAATCGGTGGCTTTCAGTCAAGAAACGACAATTGTGGCCGAAAATGGAGAGGTCACCAGTACGCCGTCACTTTCTCAGGCTTTGGGCGCATTTACTAATCCTTTCTAAGGCAATGAGGACAATGCAATTGCGAACAATGATGATGGATTAGGCGATCTGTCAACGATGAAGAAAAAAAAAGCAAAAGGTTCAGGGAGACGAAATGAAGAAGTTACAATAAAGGAAGACGGAGATTAAGCGGTAGGTTCGATGGGAGGGGGTAGGCTCGGTAGGTTCGGCTTGTGCTCGTACACAGTTTTTTATTCGTTTTTCCGTAGACGATTTTGAGAGAACGGGTAGGTTAATAAAAAAATAATTCACCCATATACAGACGATGATAATTTTCGCGAAGCACGACGTTCATATGGCATCTGTACGAAACTCGTCGATGATAGTGGATGGACTTGTTTGGAAGATACGCAGATGCCCGGACTTTTCTAAAGTCCTGAATACGACGAAACTGTCTCATAGGGCACAGAACTTACTGGAGCGGACGACGCCGACAACGCAGATGGCGCTTTTCCTTTCACGGGTAAATATTTATCAGGAGTGAACTCTGATGGCGAGGTCATCCATCAAGAGTGGCGAGAGAAGAAGGGGACTCTGACCGGGCATTGGGTGAAAGTATTTGGTCCTGCGAAACATGCACTTTCCGGCAACGATCTTAATGTTCAGGACACCATCGATAGGGCCAACATCAACAAGAGAAGATGTACGGCACAAGAGACGAGGCGGGATGAGAATGGAAAGAAACCTCATCTTCCACCAATGTTGGCGGCAGAAAAGAATAGCGAATGGAAAGAGGAGGCGAGGGACTCTACACCATGCACCGAGTGGAAGCCTATGGATGAGATTCTGGCCATTGCAAAGATGTCCAAGGGAGAAGGCAAAGGCAAGACAGCAGCTATATATCGACACTACGCCGCATCTTACGTCTACTCCTATTGTGGGATTTTATACCGCGAATTTTGGCCATTTACAAAGATTAGAAGGATGATGTTCGTGTCCTAAGTGACGGCAATATCAAGCGGGAGGCTGCGGATTCACTCAAGCTGTCGTATCAGCTTTATATAGAATATCCAGAAAGTATCACAGCTCAAGTAAAACTTGCCCTTGGTATTTCTAACCGCCATAAAGACACTCATAGCCTCACAGCATGCAGAATGGGAGATTTATATACGGAGGTCCCAAAACCAGCAAGGAGATGTCAACTATGTCAACGGGGCTGCTCTCTTAAATTGCGGTCTTTCTGGCGATTCTAAGTTCAATGTTAAGAATGTGTCCGCTGAGACGTTTGGAAAGAAACAAATGAAGCAAATGGCGGATGATCTTGTCGTCGCGAAAGTCGAAGGAGAAAACCAGAGAGTGCGTTTGTTGTTGCAAGCGTAGGAGAAGTTCCGTAGTGTCGACGCAAGCCAAATAAAAAAGGCCAACAAGGAGATTCGCCGGTTGAATAGTCGGCTGAGTGATCTTCACAGGACCAAGGATGCTAAGATTGAGAACTTGAAAGCCATGATCGCAGCGATGAAGGCATCATGTACTTGTGATGGGAAGGACCCCGAAACAGATGGTGAGTCTTCTGAGAACAAAAACTCGAACGATGATGAAGGAGATGAAGTCTCTCTGCGTAAGGTATAGTTACGATTAACTCATATCTGCGGGGTATTTGGACAGTGCCATATTTCAATGAGGGGTGGAATCGGTACGAAAAGAGGATGGTAAAGGATGGAGATAAGGTTGTTCTCGTAAGACCCCCTACAGTATCTGTGGACTCCATACATCCAGTAACAATAGGATTCTGGGACCAAACATGCATGGGTGTCTCACCTGGCATTCTGAAGGCCTTCAATGGTGACTACGATGGAGATGAGATGCATCTTTGCCCGGTTTATTCTCCAGGGGCGGTTAATGAATGTAGTAACTGGAATTGTACCCCCGAGCAAAGTGTCAGAGAGACCTAGATTCATATGTGATGCCTCTATATACCGAACAAGAAAGCTGGAAATATTCATTTATGCTACATTCCGCCATGACATTTAATGGGATGAGGTATGGGATTGAGCAGCCACTATTGGCAGAGGAGACCCGAACTAGAGCGGAACATATAGACGGATTGCGATCTAGGTAGGGCACCGATGTGGGATCTGACGGATTCATATCGGAGACGATACGTAGAATTTCGGATACAAACATACAGCAATTGTCTCAACCTCACGTGGGAGATAGGTCCAGAACAGCTCGACTTGCATCATCATGTGTGATCCGCAAGAAAGATGGGACTCTAGGCATCGCATCTAGGATATCCTTCATAACTATAACGAATTGTGACATATAATCCAAGACGGAAATCCAGCAACCAAGGCTATTTCCACAATATGTGCGGGCGCACAGGAAATCCTTCTGGAAGGGCACCATGCCAAGAAAAAGGATCTTCCATCACACGATATCGCAACTCGGACGAGATTCTTGTATTATTCGATGTAGGTCTATCAGACTCACCTATTGACAGATCAGTCAAACCCAAGATGTATATCAAAGGTGCTTATAAATCCACGCATACTCAGTAAGCTTCCCGAACCCAACCACCTCCTGGTATACAAGTTTGGATTACACAAGGTGGTGCAGTATTATTCCTTTGCTCTGTCGGATATTGAGGTCCTTTCACGTATACTGTACGAACCTACCGAATCTCGAGCGTAGAGAGGAATGGGGGTTTGGGGGCTTGTCCCCATGAATTTGAAAGTATTCTTCTAGTTGACTAATTATAATTATAATTATGATAATAACAACATAATGCTTTTTTCTTTTTTTTTTAGAAAAAAATAAATATAAAAATTATCTTCTCATCTAGTTACTATTTAACTTTCTATAGGTAGTGTATTCCTCAACTAAGACCTCTAATACTATATCTATATTGTTTGAGTCCATAGTACAGTGAAAGAGTGTGAGAAGGACAAAGTTCTCATTATGCTATGTAGAATGTGTATGTACTGATATCTCAGTACATTTACAAAATCCCCCACATGAGTTTCGCACCAACCAGTTTCCCGATGATCTCCCAATGTACCCCACCTTACACTTCGCTTAGCCATTCGACGTTTATATTTTCAAAAAACAGCTCCTCTTCCATCAAATACAATAGGTGGTGTGGTGTAATGGTAGCACGTGACGTTGTGGTGTATTCTCATTGAATATCTACGCTTGTCCGTTTCAATCTGGGTTCGATTCCCAGCACCGCCAGGCATTCTAGCTTGGATTGAAAATTAATTGGGATGGTTTGAATCCATTCAATTCCTATGTTTCTTTTTGTCTTTTTTTGCAGTTTTTTTTTTGGTGGCGGTTGTTTGGCGGGGTTGATGTGGTGGGGTAAGCGAGTGAAGGGTGGCTCGTGCTTTTTGCTTGGTACAAGTGCGAATAATGTGGAGCGGGAACTTAAGGAAAAGTACCTACCTACCTAGTTGGCAGTGCGGGGAATGGAACTCAGATTATTTCTTTTGGTATACTACATACATAACAGCTTGAGCTCAATCATTCTTGTACATTTCTTTTTAATTGTAAGAGTACAAATCTACTCGCTCGAGTCTTGCCACACATCATAACGGACGACAAAGCGGCCAACACTTGGAAGAAATGAGAACAGGCAGGACCTCGACAAAGGAGAAGATCCTCTGGAAGTATTTTGCCCCGAACGCAATGCAGAAATGAATAACAACATTGACTCTCATCTGTGCGCCGATATGGGATCCCAACATACCTAGTCAGTCAGTCACCTTTAGAAAAAAGCATCATTTCCGATCAAGCTACCATTTTTGACCCTGGAGCTACCCTTAATGCATTGACCCAGGGCAATAGCTCATGGTCAGACTTTTAGTTATTAATGAACTCGTAAAGACCGAGTGTCATCACGGTCGCCTTCAATGGTCTTCACGGAAGAAGGTGGTCAATCACAAGCTTCTACAAGGATGTGTCATGGTTTGTGTTGGTCGATGTTGGGTTGGGGTTCCGATTGAAATATTGGCATCATGGCATGGTTACTGATAGTATCCCCTTGACTTCATTCTGTTGACCGGGTTTGGATATTAATAAGATCTATTGGTGAATATCTTTCTCCTTAGTAGTAATGACCCGAGGGTTTGGATCGAGTTGTGAGGTGCATGCATGAGGGAGCGTATGCATATTGATTGCAACGGTCTGGAGAGGGGTATCTATCCATGGTTGGTTGCTTACCGTCGATCATCCAAATTTCTGTGTTGAGTGATAATGGATGGGCGCCTAAGTGGGCAGGTTGATTATGATTATTTGAACGGGGTGCATACTCTACCTGTCGTGGGCTTACCATGACACGACAGAGTAGTATTCTGTGTTAACCTCTATAGATATCTTTTATAGGAGGTAATTGTCTGTATTGGGTAGCTATAAGAGGCGCGGAAAAGTATTCAATGGATGGTTCATTCGCACTTGATTTTTGTTTTCTCGCTCCCAATCACACCATTTCATACATAACAAACCAGTTTTCAATTACATTCACCATTTCAGTTTACCTTTCGAGGTAACTAAGAAATATGTCCCATTCAAACAACTCATCTTTCAACCCCTCCTCTCTTCTCCTCTCTCCTCTCTCCTCTCCTATTGTCTCAGCATCATCGTTCACGATTAAGCTCGACAAAGAATTCAGAGAGTTGAGGAAGGTCGACAAATGATCGACAAAATGGAACACGCACTAAACAAGACTGAAAAGCTTGTTGATATGGTCGATATGGTCGATATGAAGCTCGAGGAGATTGCCGATTCAAAAACCAAAATGGATGTGTATTGCAAGGTGATCGATATGGCGATGAGTATGGAGTTTTTGTATAGTTTTGCAAGTGATCTTGAAACTTTGATATCGGGCATTTGAATGGTTATCCAGGTGGAAAAGACCGAGGAAGTCGAAGGATTTCTTTTTAGCTTGCAGGATGAACACATTCTTTTTGGATTTAGAAACTTGCAAGAGTCAATGTGCTTAAATTAATTTTTGAAGTGGGGATTTCATAGGAGAATAGAGTGCTTCAACATTTATAATTTTGCCTAAGTATCCCTTCAAATTCTGTGCTGAATTGATGACAGATGACTCGGAGAACTTCCACGAGTCCCGATTGATTGGAATTATGATGGATATCTGAAACCACGTCTCATATTGTATGTAGTGAAGCAATTGTGAAGGATTGATGGGGAGGAGATGAAAAAGTAAAGTCAAAATGAACTGAGAAAGAAAAGAGGAAGGATTGATGAAGTCTCTGAGGATTGGGGAGAGGAAGGAGCATAGCGAAGAGAAGAGAAGATGAGAAAATAGGCGTCCAATCAAAGGATTACTAGTACTTCCCCTCGTCATTTCTTTGCAATATCAAAAATATACCTAGTCTATTTCAATTCTTCGCGGATAGCGGGTAGAATGAAGAAGGAAGGTAAGCGATGCGGTTAATGTTGCCGAGAATGAAGGGGTATTAACACTGGCATATCATTTTTATGGTGTAGAAGGGCGGTCGTCCAAGGTACCTATTATATACGAAGAAAAAGGCAAGTCTTGTGATCAATGTTGCAGAAAATGAGAGGTAAGGCTATTTATCCCAAATCATCATTATTTTTTAGCCCATGGTATCCTTTAATATGCAACCTTTTTTGACTTAGTCAATTTTTAATTCAGCAGCCAATTTTGGTCCATTAGTCCACTTTAGGGGGTATGTATGTTTTACCTAGACAGGAGCCTTTTTTGGTAGGGTAGGCTTGCAGGTCTTTCGTGCAGGAAACTTCAAGGGTCGTGAAGGATTATGTTGGGGATTGGACGAATCAAAACTGGACGACAGCCCATGTTGGAGAAGGATGAAAACCAAGATCAGAACAGCCTACTCTGTAATAAGATGATAGTGAGCCGTTTTTTGGCACTCTCAAAATTTGTTAGAGCCAATAAAAATGCTAAATAGGAAAAGGATTATTTAGGGTCGAGAAAAATATTATGTGGCAAAAACATATGTGGGAAAACAAGGATAATCTAGAACACTATTTAGGAGAGTACTATTTAGGAGAATAATATGGCGTCTTTTTTGGGACAATTCGAGACACATGCATGCAATGGGTGTTTTTGAAAATCGTAAGTTGTGGATCACATATCGCGGAGTTGCAATCGCGTTTAATACCCTAATAGGATTAGCTCTCACAAGAGTATGCAGGAGGTTGCAGGAGCTCTGCGATTTTTTTGGAGGGGGGAATGCTTTGAGGGGAAATGAAGAGCTATAAGAGAGTAAATGACAATTTAGACTAGAAAAGAGTGAAAAGCTTACTGCGGAAATGGAAGGCTTGAGAGAGTAGAGAAATGAATACACAGGAATTCTAACCCTTGTCGATATGTGATATGCGATGGCCATGCCAGAGACATCATAAATACTATTTAGGAGAACACCACTATTTAGGAGAACACTATTTAGGAGAACCACTATTTAGGAGAACACTATTTAGGAGAACACTATCTAGGACATCATTATCTAGGCCGAAAGAATATTATGTAGGAAAATGAAGATTGTACACAGCGAAACGTTCGAATCTTGTGTAAACAAATTAGTATATTATCTATACAAAATAAAAGATACAGATTGAACATTGTAAACCTCATCTAGTATATAAGAAGTGTCAATTCCACCATGAAATCAGAATTTAAACATCAATTCAATTACTTTCTATACTTGAACTTGACCCTCGATTCCGGAGCTGTATTTCACAAACACCCTCCGCCCACCCATTACTATCTATTTACTTATTAGATATTCAGTGAGCACAATTTGGATAGTGTGACTAGTTAAACATTAAATATTAATGTATGTTGATCACAATTTTTTTTTGATACATGATTGAATATATTTTGTACTGGGGGGGGGGGGCAACCCGCCATTGACCAAGGCTTATGGCCCCCACCACCCCGAATGCTCCCATGGTTGGATACAGTACTTATGCAAGCACATTTCAATAGCACCAGCCGTTACACGTACCACACAGTTGAAACCCTCAAATAAGTCGTATATCAAACCAAAAAACATTTACGTCATGGGCCTATTCGGAAGACAAGTATGTACACCCCACTCTGCTACAACATAAGCATTATTAATTTGAGATCTATAGACGTCAATAACGATACCGGCTTGTGTGACTCAAATAGTCACAATAGTAACGACCTTCCGATACGCTATAACGCCATCCGCGGAAGTCCAAATGTCAGATATTGATGACAAGCAGGCGTTAGACGCCATGACTGATGCCTTCAGTAATTGGGATCTAAATATTTCCTGTAACGATGGTGATGCAGGGACCGAACAAGAGAAGGAGCGATAAGGATGTAAGTGAAGAAAGGAAGAAACACCGGATTCTGGCTCGGGAAGATAGGGGAAATCTTGTTAAATATTGGGACGAGAACTAGTGTAGAGTGGCAAGTTACTGTTCTTTGGACGAAGGGGAGGGAACGAGTTTGTAACAAAATGGACGCTAGCGACAGCACTAGTCGAACAATTGATAACTATTTCTCATCAATTTATGACTCGATACATCTATCTCATATAGTTGAGAATGATGATTAAAATGAGTTGGCTGCATCGGGCGCGTTTACTCTCGTCACTTGAGGGCGGCCGATATCCAGCCTGCATGGTCACACGTATTGTGAGCTTATTTTCTTGGAAAGTCAAATAGTTTATATATGGTGCTGCCATGTCTTTCAGCGGACGAAGAATTTGCAAAAAACACGACACACACAGCAATAACGCCTGAGCACTCTCATGGCTGCGACAGAAAAATATAAATCAGGATTGGGGAAAATGTCCAAAAGGGCGAGTACAAACCAGGAATGGAGAGGAGAAGATTTGGTATCTTTTGTGACAATTTTGGGTAGTTGCACTTCCCCAGGTCGAATATCCAGCTCAAGATATCATGAATCGTGGTCTAGATCAAGATCCAAGATTCTTCATTGCCCACATAGAAATAAACGATTTACTCCAGATGAGATAAATAAGCTTTAGGGAGGAGAGGGGCGAGTTCCGCTTGATATTGAGATGGTATACTTCTTTTGACAAATAGGATAGGGCGAGGAGTCCTAGCCCCCCATCTTACCTCTACCGGTATATCTCCTATAAACTACTATAAAAAGCGACCAGAGTATATATAAACAAAAGAACTGTGAGATGGCTGCTGAATGCATTCCAAACCGCTCTATTTCGGTAGCATTTCCTTCCAATCGACGGAAACCTCCCTCTCGGCACCAACAATATCATTTATTTTTCACAACCATAAACAAACAGGGAGAACCTTCCAAGTATTTCCCCTTAAAAATTGAAATAAAACAATGCGATGGAGATCAAAGATCAAGAGCCACTTCTTCATGCTTAAATTATACATAGCTTTTATATCATCGTATTCCATTATACAAATGTCTTCGCACACTAGTAAAACATAGGGTCTTATTCTCTGTAAAAACCCTCCCCGTAAGCCGTTATCCCCATACCAATCATCGTACTTACATCTAGATAAGATGCTTTGATCTATTCCCCAAATGTTAGCATCACGCATCCTCTTTTTGGCAATTTCCAAAACACACCTGAAGTACGCCCTCAAATACACCACCTGCCAAACTCCCAACGAGACCAACATTCCCATTGTTCCAAATGCAAACCATTTAACTCTGTTATTCGTGCTCTCATTTGTATCTCTCAGCTTTTGTTCTCTGTGTCTGAGATAGTCCATTTCCGAAACAATTTCCGCGACCATTTCCTCAATGCGCCGTAATTCGGTCTCGACTGGCTTAAGTTTCTCAGTAGCTTGGACAGCGGTCCAATCTTTAGCATCGGCTCCAATATCGATATCGAGTTCAATGTGGCGGCGAGGATTGTTAATACGGTTTGCTGAGTGAGAGTTAGTACTGGCTGGAATGGAGATGAAGAAAGGGCAAACGAACATGATTTAAAGAAATTGTAGAAGCACACAGCGAATGATGCATCGGCGTGAGATGTGAAGGCCATTCTCTTCTCGCCTATTAGATCCTTTGGTTTTGCATACTCATTTCCAACAGCGTCTTTAATCTATCCTTCATGTCAGCATGCCTTCAGACTTCCTTCAAGTAATCTCAGAAAACATACGTGCATATCGATTTGCATACCATCCGACAATGATCCATCAACCGTAGCCGTAACTACTACCAAAGTATCCTTTGTCACAAAATTCCTAATACATCGCTCCGAGTGCATGTCCCCTCTCGGATGAGCGTCGATGTCGAATTTCAGTGCTTCTGCAACTGCTAGTATCAGAAAGAAACCGCAAAGAGTTTGCAGAAACGACTTTGTATATGCCATGATGCGCAGGAACCAAATTGATAGTGTGAACAATAAGAAGCCTCGGAAGATGTTCGTAACTGTAACGGAACCAGATCGCGACAACCCAAGATTTAGACGACGTGTAAGGTTTGGGGTACGGCTACAGGGGTCCTGAGCTTCTGGTCACGTGTCGACGAAGTTCAACCTTCTAGATTTGGGTCTGGGGATCTTTTGAGCTTCAATTTCAACGACAATAACAACAATTTGTGATATTTAATACCGCAAAAATGCCAAAATGTAAGTTTTCAATCACGCGCAATCTTGAGTTCTATGCTAACTATCCTCGCAGTCTTCTGTAAGTACAAAATCAATGCTCCGTGCGATTTGCGACTCTCAATTCTTTGCACTCCAGCTTCGCGATCAGCTTGCTAACACATCTTCCAAGGTGATTACTGCGATGTCTACCTCACCCATGACTCGATGAGTGTGCGCAAAGCTCATAACAGTGGACGTAACCATTTGCGCAATGTCGTCGATTATTATCAACGTATGTTTCTTTAGCTGTCTCTCCCACAATCAATCCACAAGTCATACACTAACCCTTCATGCTCATCCCCAGAAATCGGCCACGAAAAGGCCCAATCAGTAATCGACTCCATCACATCCTCCTACGCCGCTGAAGGTCAATCCTCCTCAAATCCAATGCTCCACAACCCAGCAGCCGCAACACCTTTCCCACCCTTCCCCCCAGCCAGTTTTCCCGGAGGCGTCCCACCACCATTCCCTCCATCGTCTGGCCCAGGCGGTATGCCTTTCCCTCCACCAGGCGCGAGAGGTTTCCCTATGCCTCCTTTACCTGGACAACCTGGTGCACCACCTATGCCAGGGATGCCAGGATTCCCGGGTATGCCTGTTGGAATGCCATTTCCTCCTCCAGGTGGCTTGCCGCCTAATTTTCAATTCCCACTTCCTCCGCCAGGGGGCTTTCCAGGGATGCCACCGCCGGGAGGTGCAGCGTTTCCGGGTATGCCTGCGCCTGGTGGAAATCGCGATGAGAGGAGATAGGGGATAATGGTATAAGGTGGTTGAGAATGGGAGAGATGATATGGACTTCGACGTTCAGGACTAAATTACTGGCACGTACATTATTGAGGGTATTCATAATGCGGACAATATACACCGCGTTCAAAGGGCGGCAGAATGAGAACACGGATGAGATTGATGCGTTCGATGGATCAGCATTCTGAAGAACATTATCGACGGCTATTGATGACAAGGCAGATTGTTAAACATCGTAGTTTCGCGGGAAAATACTGGAGTTGGGAGAAATTGTACTACAATGATTGCATACATATATGCATCAACAAGACTATACCACAAAATAAGCGAGAGAATGAAACCCTTTACACAGCAAGAATGTCAAGTTGACATCTAGTTAAATTGGTTGTGAATCAAGATTCTATAACTGCGCTAAAAGCATTTTGTCTATTACATCTAATAATTTCATTGACATGTATTGCCATTTCATATCGAGGATTGGAGAAAACAAGGTTCTACGAGGGGTCTTGATCCGAACCCAGGGTATCCAAATATCATGCATGTATCAACACAGGACTTATTATCTATGAGATCTAAACCACAATGATTGCATTGTATAATCGATTACGCTGTGCTCCATTAATATCACAAGTATATCATACCTACCTAGCTACAAAGAGAACTTATTCGTGTATTGTCCATCTACACCTATGCCATTTTTTCGACTTTCCTGCTCCTTACCTGTTCTTCTTACTTCCTTTCTTTCGGGAACACATGCAACGAGGGATCTAGTTTAAAATCGACGTCGGATTTCAATTATACCTACCAGGTACTAGGTATTCATTTCTCTAAATAGATATCTACTAGGTATATATCACTGTACTCCCAAGGACAACACCAGATATCGGGAAAATAAGACATCCAATAGATTATCTATATACTCATATTAGTAGGTGGTAAATTTGCTATTTGCTAGATACATAGATACCTATCCCATCCGAACGCAGGTCAAGGGGAAGGGGGAAGAGGGGAGGGGAAGCGAAAATAACGGAGAGTAAATAAAATAAAATAAAATAAACTGAAATGAGAAATATGTAGGAAGTAAGATGCGATACTGGGAGAATCATAAGGGAAGGGGGACGAAGAGACAAGGCAGAGCGGAGAAGTTGGGAATGTTAGTTAGGCTTTAACTTATTTACTTTAATCCCCCTACTCAACCTGTATACATGGTCGCGAATATAAATATGTAATATGTACATAGACAGGTGAGCTTGGAGAGATAAATTTGGCTGGAGTTTCTTGGGATGTTTATTGCTAGATAGACGACTACGGTAGATATTTGTTGATTCATGGGTTTCTGGAAGATGATCGGAAGATGATGATGATGATGATGATGAAATGATGCCAAGTAAACAATATGAAGTCTGTTGAGTCTGTGTGAAAGATGCTTTGTAATTGTCATATCATATAATACATCTCGAATAAAATGTGTCATGACATACCATTCCATGCAAAAAGTAAAAATGCCGAATACATACAGGCAATACATTTTTGAGAATTCGGTAATTGAATAGCACCTTCTTCACATGTTCTTATTGAACGCATAGCGCGATGTCGGAAAACAGATGTAAGATGTGTATCTACCCTCCAATCTTTCCTAATCCTTTCTCTACTATATGTACCCCGTTAAGCACAGTTTCTTCATCCATACCGTAAAGTTGTCGAATATGCTTGTTTGTTCAGGTTGAATACAGGGTGCCATACCATCCCGTATACCACACCATCTTGTCTTGGTAGAGGGGTGGTAAATCATCTGGTTTTGACCGAGAAAGAATCCCACTGGGGGTTTCTCCTCGCACCCCTCGAGGAGCGGCAAGGTTTTGTCAGTCTATTCTTTGGCGATTTTTTCTCCCTATGGCTCATTCTCACTCGAGTATCACCAATCGATTGCGAATCAACCGAGTTGAAAAAAAATGCCATCATAATGGGGATGCCTATTAGATAACTACAGGCTGGTTAGGTTATCAGGTTTTATTCATTTTGAGGGGACCTGGTGGGACTTTTGGGACGCGAGCACGGGGGGAGTTGAAAATTTGGAGATGTGATTCTGTTTTGGGTTCTTGAATGGGGTAGTAGCTGTTGACGATGAGGTGAGATGGAAGATATTGTGGGTTGTGATGGTGATTGCAATTATGGGACGAAATGGAATGGGTAGTTTGGGATGAGAGTTATGGCGATGATGAAATGCTTTTTTCTGTACAATTCGCAAAGCCGGTGTCCGTACATTGGGAAACACCTGGTGGATAGTAGTTAATTTCTCGGATGGGGAGGTGTGTGTGGTAAAGGAATAGCTCTCTGAGCGGTTGCAGCAGCGGAGGGTGGGCAAATAACAATGGTATTCGTTCTTTCCGAAATTTTCCAAAAATACTACCAAAGATTTTGGAATATTGCCATGTTTGAGAAGACAAACCTTGTTTAGCAGTATTCATATTTCTTGTCTAGGTATGTTCATTTCAAGTCTTGCTGGTTGAGCTGGTCGAGGGGGTACAAGAACAATCAGTTAGGCCAAAGTGGAACAATTTACCGAGTGGGATCCTGCATATTGACAGCGGGTACTTGAATAGACCACCTTGTCAAAATCTTATCATGCGAGGTAAACCATATGCAAGACAGTCCGAGAGCGGAGACTCTCACTGTTCATGATGGGAAAATAAATTTGGCCATTTGAAGAAAACAGGCCATTTGTAACCCGATGCTAGCCGCTTCCGTCCCTTGTAGCCATTTTTCGAAGACATTTGAACAACAATTCGATTTACCAGAATTAATAAGGGGTAGACTTAGGATCCCATGGAAATAATAGGAGATCGTATGAGAAGCCCATGAATAGAAAATCAAAGCATGGAGACTTTAGAGGACCTGAGAGGTGGAACACGATACATCGCATCTGGGGTTCTGGAAATCTTCTGGGGTGGTATCACCGTAGGTACTAGGTACCTAGGGAAAGCAACATCACGTTGCCAAAATAAGCAACAGACTTCAGTCTAGAATTAGGTAAGGTGCATACCGAAAAATGATACCAAAGTAACATTCAGGGATACTTCCACTGACATTGGGTATGATTTCCAAGACTTGATGGCAAGCTGAGGGTCTTGTTACCTGCGCAAATAGGCACCAAGAAACGTTGGAAACTGCAGACCGACTGTTTCCGACAGATATATGGTAATGAATAAAGGCAAATACACGAAACAAAGAAATGAATCACGAAGACACCCGAAGAGTAGGAATTCGCCTGTAAGTCGGTTTCGGAAAGGGGCTTGGCCCCCAATAGAATCAGCTGGAGCTCTGCAATGTACAGCTGACCGAATATTGCGTGCAGGAGACACAGGCATGAATATTCCTCCTATTCAAGTACATTGCCAAGATGTGAAGGAAATACGACTACCTAGGTAGGTATTAATCATTTGAGAAATGTTTATTCAAAAGAATATATTGTACTGTCGAATTGAGAATGACTTGAATTTCAACGAAGAAATGGAATGGAAAATGGAAAGGATAATGTTCAGTACCATAAATTTAGAGCCGGATTTGGGGATCACATGACAAAATCCCGACAAATCGTACATCCCTGTGATTGGTCTTCGATTTCACCAATCGCAAACTCATAAATCTTAGGCGAGATCGGACGACGGCAAGGACTATTAGATGCGACGCTTACGAACTGGGCTTAATCAACCCAATCATAGCTCAATCTTCTTATCAGAATCCATGATTTCTTTACTCAAAGTCTCGGCCAGATCATCTTGAACCGAATCATATCAAAATAGATTCAACCTTTATCCCGTAAGAGGCATTCAATTTGTAAAGCCACGCAGAGATTCGGCCAATATTTCCACTCTTTAGATGTTTGAAGGATTTGATAGCGTGGATAGGTAGTATCAGATAGAGGAAGTGATAAACCGGGGGAGTTTGAAAACCTTTTTACGTTAGTATTTGATTGGCTATCGACACATTGGGCGAAGGGTGCATGTTGTCTTGTGGGGGACTTTGATGATACGATGTTTGGTAGAGTCTAGAGACCAAGTATTTTTACCATATCTGCGGTGTCTAGGTTTACAAGACCCTGGTTGCGTTTAATGTTGTGCAACAGACAGCAGGGGAATTTCTATTCGAAAGCCTGGAGAAATCTCAGCACATCCATCCATGGGGTGGTTAGATGGGCTGAGAATGGCAGAAAAAATTCTCCCACTGCTGCGGGATATGTTGATGTATCGGTGGTGTGGGATTGACCCGATTGAGTCAAATAAGATACTGTACCACCAAATAGTTTGAACCCGCTCGGTGACTCGATGGTGACAGCGATAGATCATAGATGAACAGCAATAGATCATAGATGAACAGCAATAGATCATAGATGAACAGCAATAGATCATAGATGAACAGCAATAGATAGATACAAGCTTCTTCTTGCAATGATGGAACCACAGTTTATTGTAGATCATTCGATTTGTATGGACGAATTTGCGTAGCGTATGTGCAGGATTTATACTACTAGGTAGATACTGTACTACCTAGTAGATAGGCGAAATCAACCAAGTATTGCCCCTGCATGGGAATAATTGCGAGAAGGGTAACTACTAACGTCAAAGGAAGAAGCAAGTATGATGTCCAGTATCAAGATTCAAGATTCAAGCCCAACAAGATTCCAACAGTCTTCAAACGGTTAGGTAGTAATTCCAAGGAGGATTCTTTATGCTGCGTGATTTTCTCCTTCTAGAATTCTAGATAGGAAGTTCATTACTGCAATCCAATGCATTTAATGACTCTTCATGAATCATGACAGGGAATCTTCAAGGATTGCACTTACGGACCTTACGGTAGAGTAATATATACCTCAAAAAGTCGTGTGGCCCAGAAGGTTTTGTACATGGTATCCAGTCTGGTATATTAATAATTCCCAAACCAACCTTAGTGAGGTGAGCTTATGAGAATACCTACTTACAGGATAGTAGGTATTCAATGGTTGGTTGGGCTGGGTGGACTTGGAAGTTGGAACATATTATCAGAGTTCCAATACCAGTTATTGGGCAGCTGAGAGTCTGAACAAAGAAGAACAATAACATTAGATACCTTTGCAAGAACTTGTAGAAGTCAAAATCAACCAACCTATCATGATCAAGTAGGAAAGATGGATTTCTTTCATCCCCGATATCAAATACATTCCTACAATACCCGGTATTCAAATACTATACTGTATTCCCAAACTTTGATGTCTTTGATGTCTTTGAATCTTTGAATCTTTTGAATCTTCAAGTTAAATACAACCTGTAATTCCTTATTTGCCTCTTGCCTCTTACCTCTGATTGCCTACCTACTACCTACCTAGGTAATGATTCAAAATATCTAATTTCAGCCCCTTTCACGATTCACAAATCACAATGCATTTCTTGCTCCGCCCACAAACTCAAAGATCCATTTAAGATTCACTAATAAGGTATGTTGATATATTCCATTTAATTAAACCTTGCAAGTTTGGGCTTGGGTTTGGCAAGGCGTATAATACCTACCTAGGTACTAATAATAATAATAGAAGATAGAAGACAGAAGACAGAAAGTCAGTCAGTCAGATTGCCCTCTTTTTTTTTAGCCGACCCCACTCTTATCTACGCCCTTAGGTCCTATTAGCTCATTCCTGAATTCTTAATAAAATACCTTTACCTTTTCCCTGTTCCCTCTTTCAACCTTCTTCTTCTTTTCCCCATCCCCACACTTCAGGATATCTTACAAATATCCTCTCTTTACCCTCTTTGCTTCTGGCATCATCTCTTGTTTTATCTCTCTCCTCTATCTTCTCACAATAAATTCACAATCATGGCTTCCTCAACGACCGTTTCCTACACGGCGAACGTAAGTGATTCCCTCCTCTCTCCACCCCTCCCAGATAACCATCGGTCATACCCCGCTATCACGACATCACACAACGCCACGAAACGCAATACTAATTTGTTACTTTTCAATTATAGCTCATGAAATACATGGCGCTCGACCAGAAGGGATCTGCTATGGCAGAGTAAGCTAATTAATGGAATATTTGTTTCCCCTCTTTCAAAATCTAATCCTTTACAAAGGTACATCTGGATCGATTCGACCGGTGGTACTCGCTCTAAGTCAAAGGTGAGAAAATTACCAACCCTCGAGTCTTTGCGCCCCAAAGCCTCAAAGTCCCAATTCAATCCTTGAACCAAAAACTGAAAATACCGCAAATGAGTCATTTACAAATATTAATTTTCTACTCGTAGACTCTTACCAAGATTCCAGAGAGTGGTCAATTTACTCTTGACGATCTCCCAGAATGGAACTTCGATGGTAGCTCGACTGGCCAAGCCCCTGGTGACAACTCCGATGTTTACCTTCGCCCCGTCGCAATCTTCCCAGATCCATTCCGTGGTGCCCCAAACATCTTGGTCTTGACCGAGTGCTGGGATCCTGATGGAACCCCAAACAAGTTCAACTACCGTCATGAGTGCGCTAAGCTCATGGAGGCACACAAGTCTCGTGAGCCATGGTTCGGTTTGGAGCAAGAATATACTCTCCTTGACATGTCCGACAGACCCTATGGATGGCCAACAAATGGTTTCCCAGGTCCTCAAGGCCCATACTACTGTGGTGTTGGTGCTGGCAAGGTTTTCTGCAGAGATATTGTCGAGGCTCACTACAAGGCTTGTTTGAATGCTGGTATTAAGATCTCCGGTACCAACGCCGAGGTTATGCCAGCCCAATGGGAGTTCCAAGTTGGTCCTTGCGACGGTATTGAAAGTGGGTACTCCCCCCTGTTTTCATTACCAATATAAGTAAATACTGACTTCTATCTTAGTGGGTGATCACCTCTGGTTGGCTCGTTTCCTCCTCAACCGTGTCGCCGAAGAATTCGGTGCCAAGATCTCTTTCCACCCTAAGCCAATTCCAGGTGACTGGAACGGTGCTGGTCTTCACTCCAACTTCTCAAGTGCTGAGATGCGTGTAGAGGGAGGCATGAAACACATTGAGGCTGCTATTAAGAAACTTGAGGGACGTCACAAGGAGCATATTGCCGTTTACGGAGATGACAACGCCATGCGTCTTACCGGTAGACATGAGACAGGTTCCATCGACAGTTTCACATATGGTGTTGCTAACCGTGGTGCATCCATTCGTATTCCAAGAGAGTGTGGCCACAAGGGTTACGGATACTTTGAGGATAGAAGACCCGCTTCAAATGCCGATCCATATCAAATTACTGGTATTATGATGGAGACCGTAAGTTATTTCATAATCAAGTCGCAGACGGACTCTTCTAACAGGATTCTAGATTTTCGGTGGACTTGATGGTACCGAGGTTAAGAACTAGATTATTTTCGCATGAAACAACGGTTGGGTGGGAGAATGTTGATAATGGCTTGGCGATAAGGTCTAATTTCGTTATAAGCGTTTTGAATGTTGAATGACATTCTAATGCTTCTCGTTGATTTATTTCAATGGGATAGTTGAATTGTAGATCACTTTTTCTATCTGGACGAAAATGAAATACTGATACCATCTATACTTTTTGCCTTCGTTGCTTTGATACTCATGGCCTGTGCTGTGCCTATCCACCCTACCTTTTTGGAATAAAGCTGGGGATACAATAATGTTACAGTAGTATTGCCCCACATCTTCTCCAGATTACCCTCCCCCAGATAGATCCTCATTGCAGTATAGTATGGCTCTGAAGTAGAGACCCTCATTTACAATCATAATACATAACATATACCCTGGGGCATACCATCTAATCATATGCCCCCCGGCTTCATCAGGCCATCCCGCCATCTCTCCTTCTTTTACATATACACAATCCCACATCGCTCACAGAACCTCCCTCTTCTCTTGCTAGATCCTTTAACTCCCTCCCTTAATCTTCCTCTCCTCCTCCATCAAAACCTCAACCAGCTTCCCCCGTAAAAAGTCCGTCAACCCAAAGATTCCCTCTCGCGTTACGATCCGGTAACTCCCAGATTCTTGCCAGTTGCCGGGTTGTTTTCCTTCGTCACCAGCGACAAATTCTCCGCATGCAGATACTTCGAGTGATCCAAATATATCTTCGGGGTATGCGATGCGGCCGTAGTCCGGGGGTGCGCGGGTGTCTGAAAGATGAATGTATCCGCCGTGGCCGCCGGATCCGGCGCCGCCTGGGATGGGGGGTTAGTTTGGTGTTTGAGAGGGGGGATGGGGGATGGGTGGAATCGGAATCGGAATCGGAATTGGAATTGGAATTGGAAATGTAATCATACCCTGACTCGCACTCGGCGGTGCCCCCGAATCCTTCTTCATCCCCTTGGCGCTCCCGCGATAAGCACTCGGAGGCGATAACGAGAAATGACTCGCGGTGGTTGCGAAAGCCGCTGCTTGTGATTGGAGTTGGGGATCGAGATGTGCGTACTTTGCGAGGACTTTGGAGAGGATAGGGAGGAATTGGGGTTGGCGGTGAAGGTTGAGGGGGTTACTGGGAGGGTGGTGGTCGTGCCGAGGGAGAGGGGCGAGGTTGGAGGGGTGGTGGGGAGGAGAGTGAGGGTGTGAGTTTGTGGGTGTGAGGAGGTAGGTGTGGGGTGTATGTACTGTTTGAGGGAAGGGTTAGCTTTACTGTGGTTGAAGGGGGAGAAGGTGAATGAGGGGATGAGGGATGAGGGATGTAGGGTTTGGACTTGGACTTGGACTTGGACGAGGGGAACAAACAATATGTGGATTTTCCTTCAGTGTAGAAATCGCGCGGCGCATATGTGACGATCTATTTGATCTATTTACCATACGCAATGTGTGCGGTAAAGCACGAGATGTAGTTGAAAGTAGCATCTTCAATTGGGTGTTGAGAAGCAAAGCCGTTTGTTGGCGCTGATGGGAGGTTAGGGTGCGAGCAAGCAAATAATTATTTTTTGATAATGCTTCATTGATAAGATATGGATGTATTGCTTGATTAGGCAATCAGCTTAATATTAGTAAGCGCGCAGGGCTAGTTTCTATCTCATCTTTTTGAGGAGAGGTTACAATTACTCTTGGGACTATCAATACTAG